>OZ038478.1:82101149-82113649 GCA_964036315.1 Acanthosepion esculentum
AGCATTTTATTACGTTCTAAATTATTAAAATTATAATTTTGTTAAAATTTAATTCTTATATCAGTAAAGAAGTTATTGTAATAAAATACAAGAATTAATTGCATCCTGCTCATGACGATAAACTACATCCGCGTCCTGGGTAAGAATAGATTACGCCCGCGTCCTGGGTAAGACGATAAACTACATCCGCGTCCTGGGTATGACAATAGATTACGCCCGCATCCTGGGTAAGACGATAAACTATATCCGTGTCCTGGGTAAGACAGTAGATTACGCCCGCGTCCTGGGTAAGACGATAAACTACATCCGCGTCTTAGGTAAGACAATAAACTACGTCCGAAAGCAAGGCCTCTGATCAGGAGGTTTTGTGGAGCGTGGAACCACCTCTTAATTTCTGGTATTCCTAGGTCCACCCTGACCTTGGGTGGTAGCACCTGTTAGGGTCCCAGCTATGGGCAAATAGTTAAACCCCAAACTGGGGTCATGACACTATAAAAGTAAAAAAAATATTAGGTTTTAATACCAGAAATACTTTTGAAAAATATTATTACCAGCAATACATTTTTGAAAAAATATATTACCAACAATAAAAATTGTCGGCATTAAATAACCCAGTGAGTTTGATATGCTGTAAAACAAAACATACCAAACCAAACCAAGAAGTGACTTTGTATAGTTCAGGGAATTTCATATTGAACACTTCATTTAATCTAATAATACATATTTGTCTCCTTCTGTTTGTCCATGTGAGGAAAATGTCGTAATTTCCCTGAGGGAGTCCGGCCTGTGCAATCGCCGAAAATTTGTTCTAATGATAACAGAGATTAAGGCATTATTTCGTATGTATATAATGTGTTTATACCTTTAAAGTTATTTCCCTCCTCCCTAATGCCATTGGACTGCACTTCGTAGAATAGTGACGCAGTTTCAACCTGCTAGTGATTACAGCTGAATTTAATGTTGTAAGTCTTTTTTTTTTTAGAGAGGAGAAATGCAATCTCCACATCCAACCGGTTTTGAATTCGAGATTATCTTTTCCAAGTATGATTGCCAGCCAGAGTTCAAGACGCCAGCTTCCCCTGCTATTTACCCCATAGATTTTTGGATGGGTTCATGCATTTCACAATGCTATCTGTGCAAATGTGAAAGCAAAGAACTCGCCTGAAATTTGGATTCGGCTTGTTGATTCTTCGCCAATAATAACTACGACGTATGTAAATAAGAAGTGATTTTTTTAAAAATTCCATTAATTAACCTAAAATGTTACTTTTATCATAAATTCTTGAAGAATTAGCGTCTTTAAAGCTGTTAAAAAGTAACTTATTATTACCTCCTTCAGTGGGAGCTACAAATAATCTGTACTGAGAATGTGAAACCAAATCTGAATTCACATTTGAATTGCTAAAGATTACTCCTAAATTCTAAAAAGTATTAATAAAAAATTAATACCTCGTCAGAAGCAACCGGTATTAAAATATAATGTAATATAAATCCTTTCATATGGTAATGAATGCTGGTCAATTTTGAGACCATTGAAAAAGAGACTTGAGGCAACGTAACGTAGCTTCGCTGTGCTTTTTCTATAAATATTTTCATGGTAATTGTTCAGATGAGCTTTAAACTTTGATGACTAGACTTTATTAATTTAAGCACAATACTCGATTGGCAGCTAGGTCTCAACATTTTATAATTGAAATATGGCTATTTATAACTGGAATTTATATGCTAAATGTTTCTTCTCTCGCACTTCTCGCATGTGGAAATCTCATCCGTTTACTACTCAACTTTGATTATGAAAAATTTTACACCATTGTCAATCGTTAGCTTTTACCTTCTTGATTTCTGTTCTTTTTGTTTTGTCCCCTTTGATAATGTTTTATTTTTCTCATATACTCTCATACTCAGTAAACCCTTATGCCTTAGTGGCATTGTTGCCTTGCTTGGTGTGAACTGATTAAAAACAACACAGATCTGGTGATACTGAAGAAACCTGCGAACGTCATGGACAAGAATGTGAGAAACTAGGAAGTTTTAAGGAGAACTGAAATAAAAAGAACATTTATAATTAAGTAAGAGTCAGTTGAAATTGGTCTGACATATATTGAAGAGGATTTCGATAATTTGAACTTTACAGAACATAGTGAAATCAAGAGGGTCAGCGGATATCATTGGTCCGGCTACCTGACGAGATCGTTTAAATGGATGGCCGAACGGGGAGTGAGAATTACAACAAAAATAAAACATCATTTCTAAAAGCGGAAAAGGATAGAAAGGTGTGGAGAGCAATGATTGTTTACCTCCTGAATGTGCAGATAATAATAATAATAATAATAATAATAATAATAATAATAATAATGTGTTAGCCCAAGATGCAGATTCTGTGACAAATATCCAGAAACCATTGATCATCTTATATCAGGTTGCACGATATTGGCACCCGCTGAATATAAAACCCGGCATGACAGAGTGGGCCAATATCTGCACTGGAAAATTTGCAACTCCTATGGGAAGGAAACTGAAAGAAACTGGTACGAACACCACCCTGACCCGGTTACGGATTTAGGACCTGTTACAATTCTATGGGTCTACACAATACACACTGACAGAACAATCAAAGCCAACCGCCTAGACATTGTTATTAAAGACCACAAACAAAATAAGTGCCTCCTTATTGATATGGCAGTCCCTGCAAACTGCAATGTATCTTTGAAGATATTCGAAAAACTGTCAAATACAAGGACCTTGAAATAGAAATCTCAAAAATGTGGCACATGGGAACATCAACAATTCCTGTTGTAGTTGGAGCCCTTGGACTGGTTGGAAAAGATTCCAGTAGGCTGATTGAAGGGATCCCTGGAAGTCCATGCCGCAAAGAGATACAAAAAAATGTTCTGACAAGTACAGCCCACACTTTACGAAGGGCTTTATCTATGTAATTATTTTTTTTATTTTTTGCAGTGGAAAGTGTCATGATGCCATTTCTAACCTTAGGTCCCTGGGCAGGACCAGGAAGAAATGTGTAAAGGCCAGATATCAAAGGAAATAAAAATAATAATAATAACAATAACAATAATAATAATAATAATAATTATTATTATTATTATTATTATTATTATTATTATTATTATTATTATTCGTCGTTGTCTCATGTTGTTGCCATTGAAATAGATATTCCAGAGAATGATAAAATATGTATCACTGCTTTAAAAAGTATTATCTTTTATTTTTCTTTGGATTTTTCAATTTTCTCACCAGCAAACAGCTGTGTTGGAAGACACCATATAATGTCTTGTCCTCAATAGTGGATTTCAAAGATCGTTTCTTGTCTCTTGTTTCAGAAATACTTTTTTTTCAGAAGTTTTCACAATTCTAAACACATATCCGGTCATGTATCAGTGAAAACAAATTAACTATAAGAAAATTGAACACAGAATATGTCGTTGTTGAGAATGTGTTCTCGTACATGCTAAGCTAATACAAAACCAAAATATTAACCTAAAACGAGAGCCATTTTCTCTTTATGAACATGAGTCTTGTTTTTAGCCTCGCTATATACAACCACATTCTCAGATCGATGGGCTAAAAATGGCTTTGGGCTCGTGCAGCCTGTAGGACCACCCTTCATCAAAACTAGTACACTTTTAGAATCACAGACAAAGGAGAGTACCGGATTGCAGAAACCACATCACTTGATAACATTCAACAGTAGCCACAATTCTAAACTAAAAGTGGGATTATATGACATAAATCCGAACCATGACATTCCACTAAACCCCAAGCAAAAGGCAAAGGAGGAGACCCTCATGAACACTGGAAAAATCATTAGCAGCGACTGCACTTGAGAAAGCTATTTTCTTGAAATATTCTTTTAAGTGAAAGATTTCAAAAATTTCAATCGAGAGCAATTCGAGGAATGCCGAATATTTCCTTATACGGAAATGGTTAATATTACCTCTACCATATTTCACCGACCTGACTGTATCCTAACACGCACTTCAAGTGTCACATTATCTGCTAGCAAAAGTTCCTTGTCATTCTAATGATGATATATGACCCCAAGTGAAGACAAATGTACAAAGCGTAATATGGAAAACATCCACAGTTATGTAAGTCTGATTATTTTATGGAAATTTAATATCTTTGCTCTACTCTGTACGATACAGGATGATGAATACGTGACGGTAACGACAGTACAAGGCATGCTAGGATTAATGTGAAAATAATAAAGAAACAAACAAAATGTCTAATAATGTATGAAAACGAAAGGCAGGGAAGAAAACGAGTGAACTAATAAAAAATGAAATCTCATGCAAAAAAAAAAGGAAGAAAAAATATTGATGAAAAGTTATGAATAAAAAATATAGGCATGATAAAGATAAATAAACAATATCTGTCAGAAATTCTGTGATGAAGGGTTATTATTATTATTCCTATATAATAGCATTATTATTATTATTATTATTATTATTATTATTATTATTCCTATTTTATTGTTATCAGAACGTTTCACTTGTTGCGGCCTCGGGCCTTTAGCAGGAGCTGGTCAGTTCAGGTAACCTTCGGAGCACTTCGAACGCTACCACTTATTTAATCTCCGCTTTCTCCTGTATATGATTAAGGATATCTCCGACAGGGAGACAATAGCAAGTTGGATTGGCGTGTTAGTTCGGGGAAATTGGCAACATCCCTACACGCAAGCCCCCAATCTGCAGCTGGGTGGCATGCCACTAGCATTTACAGCTGGTAAACTGCTATCACACCGCTGACGTGTTCGTCTCGGCAACGTTACCACTGGCGAACCGCTTTAGGCTCACCGGTAGCTGCCAACGGAAGACCGCTGGCGTAGCGTACTGCATACTTGCGCGCCCTAGAAGTAGGGCGTGTAATAACTTAGCAGTACTAAATACGAAATAAACGAGATAACTCTAGACATGGTCATCGTAACGCAAACACTATACCTCCGTAGATTAAATATAGGATCCACTAGTATTTACAGCTGGTGGACCGCTGTTAGACCGCCAGCGTGTTCGTCTCGGCAACGTTACCACTGGCGAACCGCTAGTGGCCCACTGGTGGCCTGCCGGTGGTTGCCATCAGATGGCCGCTAGCGCTGCCATCGGCGGCACGCCAGCGTTTTACTAGCGGCTGGCGTGTAGCGATGATACTTGTGAGTTCTGTCCCTAGACTTAGACGCCGTGGAAACCGGTGAGCAATAACCGAGCAGTACTAAATACGAAATAGACGAGATGTCTCTAGACATTGTCATCGTAACGAGAACAATAAAAATCCCTAGGTTAAATATGGGATCCACTAGCATTTACAGCTGGTGGACCGCTGTTAGACCGCCGGCGTGTTCGTTTTGTAAATGTTATCACTAGCGGCCCACTCGTGGTCCACCTTTGGCTGCCACTACAGGACCTCTAAATACGAAATAGACGAGATGTCTCTAGACATTGTCATTGTAAGGAGAACAATATAAATCCGTAGGTTAAATATGGGATTCAGTTCGAAATTCCTCGAAAGTTACCAGGATCGGCAAAACTTGATGAAGGCTGGAAGAGAGAAAGGCCGAAATCATGTTACAATAACGACAAAGATGAAGACAGTAACCCGAGTGCTTCACTTGTTACTGGATTGAAATCTTTTGGGAATGTTCTTAAACAGAATGTAGAAAAAATAACGACCCACCAACGAGAATAGACAGACTGCATAATCAGTACGGAGAAACGTTCCAGTGAATTAAAAAAAAAATCAAAATACTCCAATACGCTGGAACAAGTAATTCTATAGTTATGATCAGCATGATAACGGAGAGAGTAAGACAGATACAGAAAGATGTGCACTTACTATAGCGAAGAAAACGGCAAATTACCTCGTCAAAGCAAGCGACAGCGTTTTGCGTGTATCCTTCGATGGAAATGAAAGCTACTTATTTACATTATTCGGACTATTGTCCTCATCTTTGTTGCCATATTTATCACAACGATTCGGCCGTTGTACGCTCCGGCCTTCTTCATGTGGTTGGAATGTCGAACTGAACCCTTTTATTTCGCTCGCTGGGGTAGTCTGTTCTAGTTCGACGTGTCTAATGAATGTCAGTTATCAGTTATCTCCTGTTAATTCCCCTCTTCAAGTTCTCCACCGTTTTAACCAGGTATTGAACTCACACACTTTGAGTCCTGTCACTGGATCTAACTAACGCCTTTATCCATTTTAGCATGTGTCCTTGAGGACAATAGTCCGAATAATGTAAATACTGTACATAATACGGTAATAGCTCACCTCAGAAATATAGACAGATACTGAAAGCTACTTGCCGAAAAAATTCTGCATGATATGCTGAAGACGGAATATACAAATTACAAACAATTCAGTCGCAGGAGTCGCCATAAAAGTATTTTGATATGCTAATACTGTGCGTCCTCTCCCAGTTGTCGACAAATGGAAAAAATGCAGTTGGTGTTATTGAATCTGAAAAAAAAAAAGACAAAATTCGTGTCGAGTTATTTTTCTGACTGGTTATGTCCATCGTGATTTGTGACATAGTACCTGCAAATCGAGATTTAGACATTTTCTTTCTGCACCTGATGTTCGAGTCTGAAGTTACAGTGATTTGTTCTTTTCGTTGTGGAAGTAATCTGCGATAAATATTTTCTTTTACAATCCAAGAACTCTTACACTTACGCTTTATAGATTACGCAAAAAAAAGCATTTGATAAGGTATAGCACGAAGACCTATTTAAATTATTAGGAAAACTAGATCTACTCGTAAATAACAAATAGAAAACTAGATCTACTCGGAAATAGAAAATCCGACATCGCGGAAAAAACTAATCTGGCCATTGGTATCGGAAAGTACCTCCAATTTATTGCTGACTGGGGCAATAAATGGCTGGTTAAGTTTAATGCCTCAAAAGCAAAACTGATCTCTTTTGCCCACCACAAAAACCCTCCATGCCTCCAATTAGAATGCCACGAGATCACCTTTCTGCTTGGTCTAACACAGTCCGCTGACCTGAGATGGAACAATTACAATTGAATCAATAGCTACGTCTACCGTAAAGAAAGTTGGTTCTCTGTGTCGCGCCAGAAGGTTTTTTCTCGTCTGAGTCCATCCTTCAAATCTATAAATCAACAATTCTTCCTTGCATGGAATACTGCTGCCATATATGGTCTAAATCCCCCACTGTTCGTCTTAAGGTCATCGACAAAATCCAGAGACAGATATGCAATGTAATTGGCCCTGATCTGGCATCTCGTTTACAGTCGCTCTTTAAACAGACCCGCCGTCGATCACCTGTCTTTTTTTTACAAATACTTTCACAGTAACTACCCCAAAGAGCTACTTTCGCTGGTTCCCAAACTGCATGAATTTAAACATGCCACTAGATTGGCATCTCAATCACAACCTTTCACTGTCGAAACGGTTAAAGGTAGCCGTGTCGTCTACCCCAATAGCTTCATGTCTCGCACCTCCGTCTGTGGAACTCCTTTCCTCTTACTTTCTTCCCTGATAGCGATAATCTCCATATATTCAAATGCAATGTCAAGCGACACCTCCAGATGCCATCATCTAATTCCCCGTCCCTGTCTTCATCTTTTCCTGTATAACGCCTTTTACTCTTGCTCCCACTCTATGTAACCCCTTGCGTGCTAGTGGTACTCCTACCTTGCTTGAGTTGAAATGAAAAAAAGCAAAAAAAAGCAAAACAAAAACAAAGGATGTTAGAATAATCCTGAACTTATTCTTTGAGAAAACCGCCCGCGTACGGTTAGAAGATTAATAGGGTGTGTACACAATATAATAGAAGTGTGTATCAGACAATATGTCTTCTCGATGTATTTATTCAACTTCTACCGCGAGGCGAACCTAATAAACGTGGAGGTCTAACCAGGATTTATTATCGGTGGGCGTAATCTTAACAATATAAGATACGCAGATGACACTCTATTGATGACAGGTACATAAAAAAAAAACTGCAGGACCTCCTAGGTAGAGTTAGTGAAGGAAATCGAGAAGAAAGTATTAACAGTCAACTGTAAGAAGACAGAAAATATGGTTGTCAGCAAGAGAAAAAAATCCAAGATGAGAACTACGAATTGGAGATGTCGACATCAAACAAGGACAGAAGTTTGAATATCGAGGAAGTGTAACAGTAGATGGAAAATGCTAACTCGAAATCCGAACGCATATTGAAATAGTAAAAGACGTAATCAAAAAGCAAGATAAAATATCAAGAAACAGGAAAATTTCGTTATGAAAAAGAAAAAAGAATTCTAAACTGGTATGTATTTTCAATCCTCTTATATAACAGTAAATTCTGGCCAGTTTCCTCACAAATGAAAAGAGCACTGGAGACAGCAGAAATGAGGTTCTACAGAAAGATGGTCAGAATTCCATGGACGGAGCGCGTAAACAACGAAGAAGTCTGAACTAAAATGAAATCAAAAAGTACATATGTTCAGAATCGAAAAGAATCATCAGAAATTTCTTGGACAAATAATATGAGGAAGAAGAACGTGTAGAATTTAAAACTCAAAGAGAATATCAAGGTTTGTGTTAATGGACGGTAGAACAGGGATTGGGAGACTAGGAGGTTGTGAAGAGCCATGATTGCTCACATTCTGAAACTATACGTCACAGGAGATTACCCTCAAAATTTCAAGTAAAAGTAAGAAAAAATAAAAGCAGCCACAGTAAATATTAGTTTTAAAAAATTCGTCGGCAGTACATGTACTAAAATTGTAATGATACAGAGAAGATTAGCCAGATAGAGAAAAATGAAATAACGCCAACAGGAATACATATAAGTCACACGTACCTCACCCTTTCATACTTACTGAAGAATGAAAATCAACTAACATGTACAACATGCCAAGCTACACTTAGGATACACACTCAGCCCATTTAAGGCATAGATACTACAAGGAAGCCGCCAATCTAATGTCCTAACTTAAAGAAATATGTGTATAACTAAACATATAGCACTAAAAATAGATCATCTACAGGCTGTATATTTTTAAAACATGTGGATATCCTGAAAGCTTAAAATTATCTACAAGATATTTGTAGCTGAATGTATGAAATTGCTTTCAAAATATTTCGATTTCAGAGGGGTTCATATGCTAAAACAATAAACTAAAACAAATAAAACCAAATTAAACCAACTACTTCCTTCCGCATGATGGCGCATATTTTTGGGGCGGCATGGTGGAGTAACGGATAGCAGCTCGGATTGATAAATTGGAGAGCCGGGATCGAATTCCAGACGAATCTATTACATTCACTTTTTTTTAAAGATTATCACCCCAAGCAAGGCTGGAAGCCACTAGCACGCAAGGAGTTACAGAAGGTTTGGAGGGAGAGCAGATAGGAGTGGTAAAGGAGAGGATGTGGAGAAAGATAGTGGATCGATCAAGGCAAGGGGGTTACAGAAGATTTGGAGCGAGAGCCGATAGGAATGAAAGGTGAAAGGATGTGTAGAAGAGAAATGGATAGATCAAGGCAACTTGAGATGTCGATTGACGTTACACTTAAATAGTTGGAGATTGTATTTGTCAGGGAAACAGGAATAAGGAAGGGAGTTCCACAGGCGAGATGTGCGAGACATGAAGCTATTGGAGTAGAAGAGACGTCTACATCTAACAGTTTCAACGGTGAAGGGGTGGGAACGGGATGCCAGCCTCGTAGGACGTTTAAATTCATGAGGCCTAGGAACCAGCGAAAGCAGCTCCTCGGAGCAATTACCGTGAAAGTATTTGAAAAAAGACAACGTGAGGCAACGTCGCGTCTGTGAGAGAGCGACTGCAGACGAGATGACAGATCAGGGCTAATTACATTGCATATCCGTCTCTGGATCTTATCAAGAACCCTGAGGCAAACAGCAGGGGCTCCAGACCATATATGGCAGCAATACTCCATGCAAGGGGGAATGGTCGATTTATAGATTTGGAGGATCGATTCCGAGTAGAAAAATTTCCTGGCTCGGCACAGGGAGCCAACTTTCCTTGCGGTGGATGATGCAATTGACTCGATGTATTTGTTCCATCTCAGATCAGCGGCCAGCGTGATCCGAGCAGCCGCAGAGAGGAGCTCTCGAGAAGTTGGTCTTCAGACATTCTAATGGGATGCGAAAGGTAAAAAGTACGTAAACAGTTAAACCCTATGGGTAAATCGCAGGGCGTACTGGATTCTGTAGCCTTGGATGGCAACTGGTCTACCGCAGAATGAAATGGCAACCTACAGCGGGAAAGGTATGAAAGCTTTTCTTCTTTTGCAGCTATCGGTAAATAGAAAGACAGACCGGGTTCTGTAGCCTTGGATGGCAACTGATCTACAGCAGAAAGAAATGTCAACCTACTGCGGGAAAAATCTGCCTCCTCGGTCATGTATTGAAAGATACGTGATCGTCTAAGCGTGTATCACGTATGGCACTGACTGATTATCTAATAATATTCGTATTGATTGTAATGAATTCTACTTGAAAAAACAAAATACTGTTATATGCTAGTTATAAAGCCTTTCGTGGAGTTGGAATAATACACGCGAACAAGACATAACGGGAATTAATTAAATTTTTGTTTTACTAATAGGGGTAAAAATGTACTACATATCATTTGAGGAAGAATGGAGAGTGTTATATGTTGTGAAATACTGAAGCAGTACACTATATTGAGATAAAGGTTAACAGAAGCTAGACGCAATCGATTGCGTCTAGCATGAAAAAAACTATCGTTCTCTAAGTGTTGACTTCAATGTTCACTTATATATATATATATATATATATATATATATATATATATATATATATATAAGTTGAAGATCAAATGCAGTTCAAATATGGATCAGAATCCGACATGATCACACAATAAAAAAAAAAAATAAAAGAAGCGTATATCAATCTAACATGTTTCACTTTTATTAAACCCTCGTCAGAGAAAACAGACAAAAAGGCAGATACTTTCAATTTTGTTTGGGTCAATTCTCTTTGATCGGATACGTGTCACGTGTTCCGTATAGAATACAGGTTCAAATCGGACATTCAGGCCGGTAAATGTTGTTTAATACTGTATATTATAAGCAGAGCATTTACTTAAATATTTGTATCTATAAAAGAAAAGTTATACATAAAAGGACTTATTTCATAATATATATATATATATATGTGTGTGTGTGTGTGTGTGTGTGTGTGTGTATATTTATACATACATGCATATGTTTATATATTATATGCGTATGTATGTAAAGGTATATATATTGTTACTTGTTTTGTATAACTCCATCTCTCTCTCATATATATATATATATATATATATATATATATATATATATATATATATATATATATATATATATATATATATATATATATATATATATTACATACATACAAACTACAACCTGTCTTTCATCAAAGACAGATTCACGCATATACATGTCCAGGAAAACTGCGAAGAAAAAACTTATTTACTTACAAAGAATTCATTGATTCAACTAAACAAAAACAAAAGTTTTGATTCTGGTTCATATTAAACATGAATTTTTTCCCTTCGATTTTTTTCTAACCAAAGAAAAAATAATTTCAGGATAGAAGCGTAAAAGTATTAATGTTAATACTTGGGGATGGAAGAAAAATTTCAGCAAAAAATGCCTTCGAAATTAGATTCTCTTGGCTCCGTTGACAGCCTCAGTCACCAAGATCATCCCAGCCTATATTTAATATTTGGCATAGTTACATTTTTTTTAGTAGTAACAACAAGACCTTAGAGTTGTAGTAATGCGTGATGATAAATATATCTTTTAGGCTTTACCATATTTTTGTGATGAGATTTTAGCCAGGGCATTTATTGAATAAAAAAAATGTTCTGAAAATCTTGTGAGTGTGGATAAAGGCAAAAGAAGTGCAAAGAATATATAGAGGGGATTTTTTTATCATTAGTTTTTGTAAGACTTCATCGTGTTTTGAAGGACAAATATAAAAAAAAAATACAATAAGAAAGAAGTAAAAACATCCATCGGAGAGAACCCCATACGTTGACCGCGTGATATCAAACACGTTAGAAAAAATGTTTTCCGTATAATTACTTGGGGAAAAACTTTAACAGTGAAGAAAATCATATTAGAATCTCACAGAGTTACTACATCAAAAACATTGAACGGAAATAAAAAGTAGGTGAAAAAATTTGGTGATATAAAAATATAATCTATATCTATATCTCTATCTCTATCTATCTATCTATCTATCTATCTATCTATCTATCAATATATATATATATATATATATATATATATATATATATAAACAAAAATATGACTTTGCACAATTTTTATTTTTCAAATACAGTATTATTTCACAAACTCGTAATGGACAACAAAAAGTTTTGAGACTTTTCCTGTGTTAAAATTAAGAATTCCATCTTCTACTTTCCGGGGAGATATCGACATATTATGTGTGGTTGAAATACCCTTTTTTTTTCTTTAAAACAAAGGATAATCATAA
>OZ038478.1:82116149-82131149 GCA_964036315.1 Acanthosepion esculentum
GATACATACATAAAATCATTAATACATCCACTTAAAGGCAAAAATAAAATAATCCTTGATTATGGCTAAAAGAATAGCGGAAATTGGTCTCATAGAAAAAGACAAATTCGATATGCAATATTACCAATTATGAACATGGCCCCAATACTGACCGTGTTAGGAAAATAAAAACTTTCGTACAAATCTAGATACATGCATAAAATATCCATGCATTCAATGAAATTATATATATATATATATATATATATATATATATATATATATATATATATATATAGGGTTAGGTAAATGAAATAACTAGATATTACCAACGGTATATGAGCGTGCTGACGTGCATACACAGGGAAGCAAATCAATAAATACCAAATTTTGCCAAGAGGTGCAGACATAATAATGAACGATGTCGTTAGAGAGAGCTAATAAGTATATTTTCATAAATATACATATACCTACATTTGGTGTGTGACTTATGTTTCGTTGGTTACCTAACTCGTCGGGCACAAGATATATATTTGGGGCGAATGGGGGTAACCAAACTCAGGTATATTTACATTTATTAATATTTTATTAACATACCAAACGTGTATATATATATATATATATATATATATATATATATATATATATATATGTATGTATGTTCATATATATATATATATATATATATATATATATATATATATATACATACATATATATATATATAGTGTATTTAGGCAGCATTTCATTTAAAAAATATAGACAAGTGATGTCTATTTATTCTTTTCATATCGTCTGATAAGCTTAATAACATTATCATTAAACGAAGAAAATATGTATCAATATTGTGATTTGCTTTCTTCGTTTTATGATAATGTTATTAAGCTTATCAGACGAGATAAAAAAGAATTTACATCAATATATATATATATATATATATATATATGTATGTGTGTGTGTATGTGTGTGCGTATGTGTATGTGTGTGCGTGCGTGTGTATGTGTTTTAAAGTTTCCATATTCATGGAGGAGAGTGCTCAATATCGGACATAGAGTTTATGTGTACAACGGTGGCAACGGTCGTGAATATGCCAATAATGTACATGACGGAAACGTCGTGAATAGGACAATAAAGATTAGGACAACAGTCCGAACAATGTAAAGAATGTGAATAATTACCTCATCTCAGAAATATAGACAGAATATAATATCTTATTCCAGAACAAAGGAAGGCTCCTTGAGATGATCATTAGCAATTTGTAGAAACTTTACACAGCTGACCCTCACCATAATGTTCTTTTAGGATTACCAGACAACATTCTTACCAATATTCTTATTTATATATTAATTAAATATATATATATATATATACATAACTCTCTCTCTATCTCTCTCTTTCTCTCTCTCTCTCTCTCTCTCCCAATGATATACGTTCTTTTTGTGACATATGATGGCCGTTAATAATTAAGTATAACTCAAAACTTCAACGTTAAAATAATACAGTATTTAATTACAACCACGAATAAATACTTAACAAGAACAAAGACGTAGAAGTCAACCAAAGATAATTAACAATTTCATGGAATTCTTTGTAAGTAGCGCGGCTTGTCTTAACGTAAATCTTAAATCAAAACCCAAATCCTCAACACACAATAATCCACACTAATTCGACTGGATATTTCCATTCATTACTCACTCAATAATCATTTCAGTCTGTATCCTGACACCGTTATTTATACACATGGCGGAAAATGTATATTCACAAGTTCAGAGTGTCACGCTCGTACTTTGGTGTTGATAGTTACTCGTTTTCTTCCTATATGACAGTTCTTTTACGTATTTTTTTCATAACTTTGTGGGATCGAAATAATCGTTGCTTGTTAAGAATGGTAAAATCTTAGTCGAATGATTTTTTTTGTTAAAATAGAAAATAACAAGAATTATATTGATCTTTGCGTGATATCAGTTGGGAGAAAGATAAGATTTGAATCGCGAAATTTAAAAATCACTTGTCTTCAACGTTAAAGAAATGACAAATTTGCCGGTGATTCGGCCTCGATTTTATTCCATCACTGTGCCGCATGTTTCAAGTAACTTCTAGAAATCATTTTTGAACTGATCTACGTTTCGGTACAAATTTTGGAATATATAAAACAGAAAAGTGTGAGTGCACCAGGATCGTGATGCACCGATGTTTTCGCCTGGTTTGAGATGTAAGAAACTAATAACGCATTTATTCATCTTTGTTTTGATAAAAAACTTTAATTAAAACCACATTCTAAATAATATATAGATGTTAGATGCAACTGAATGGAATGATATAAAAAATATTAGCATGTTTCCGAGCCGTTATTGGTATTTTTAAAATGTCAGTTTAAAATTTCCTCCTCTAATACAGAATTCTATGAAAGCGATGATATTACTAGAACATCGCATTTCTTAAAGGATATTCAAAGAAGTTTTTTTTTATTGAATTTCTCTCTTATATGTCGTTGTAATAAATCACGGCAGCACATCCGCTCACAAAAGCAATTGTTTTAGCAAATAAAAAATAAAATATATTGGCATAATTAACGAAAAACAAGGAAATTTTCATTAAGAGCGACGTTGATTAGCAGCAGATGATTAAACTCTTCAGGAATTGTAAGATAAAATATGATTTCATCGAGAAAAAGAAGTAAAAAAGAAGATTAGATCATGAAAAGAGATAGACAGAAAAGATGGAGAATCGTGAACAGCGGATGTGGCAGAAAATGTGAACGAAATAAAAATGTGTATCGAAAACGCACAAGCATTCTAACGAACGTGAAGTTGAAAGAATATTACGCAAGCTAATAAATAAACCAAAACTAAAAAAAAAAAACGACTATTGGATGGATGCAATAGAATAATAGTATAAAAAGAAAGAAATACATCAAGCAGAAAGTATAACAAACTGTGTAGCAATAAAATTAAAAAATAAATTTAAATTTTAAAAAAAGAAATAAGTTCGAAAAAGACTTGGCTAAAAGTAAAGGTTTGTGTGATAAGGAATTAAATGTCGAAGAAACATTGAATTTTCATCAAAAGATTATAAGAAACATGTTGCACTTGTATTTATACATCATTGTTTCTTTTTTGTATTTTCTGTTTCTCACTTAGGTGTCAGGACGTCGACAAATCTTGTTTTGCATAATTCGCTTTCGTCGTTATAGAATGGTTAATCAGTTCTTAGAACGCAAAACCGTTTAATTATTGTCAGAACCATTTCCGCTGTCAGCCAAATGTCGTATCCGATGCTTTAAATCAGGCAGATCTGCTAAGATCATCAATGTATTGTAGTGTCTTTAAAATGACAAGAAAAGCAAAAGAGAAAAGTGCAGTAAATGTCAAGAATGAAGAAGAAAAATTGGAATGAATTTTGCATCAAAGATTTACAATAAAATAAATACACGTTTCAACAATTGATGTAATGAAGATTATATAAGTTACCAAATACATTAATCGTATTTCTAAGCAATGACAATTTAACGCTTATATTATTTAAATAAACGTAAATTAATAGATAATAATAATAATAATAATAATAATAATAATAATAATAATAATAATAATAATAATAATAAGAAGAAGAAGAAGAAGAAGAAGAAGAAGAAGAATATTAATAAAATGTCAAAATACAAGGACCTTGAAATCGAAATCTATGCAATGAAGAGAATTATCCACCATTCGTATCGGGATTCTCTGTTTAGTATTTAGCCAATTTAGAATCAAGTTGCAAGTAAAGTAATGAGACTGTACAATTTTTTGAAGACATATATAATTTATTCTCTTCTTACTCATCGTCATATTTGATAATAGATTGCTAGTTCCGCACTTCTGAAGATAAAAAATATAAGTTCTAGAATTATAACAGAGAAATATATAAATGTGTGAAAATATAAGCAAAAATGTGACTACAGCACTTAGCTAAAATAAAGAACAATTAATGAAAAGTTTTTTTTAAAGTTTGGATAAATCTATTAAGTATGATTTGGTGAATCTTCAAAAGAAACATATATGTGAAAAAATAGTGAATCGATAAAAATATATGAATGCAATTAAGTAAAGTGATAAATCGATGGCCTATTGGAAATTTAAGGAACAGATGAATAAAGAGACCAATTTATTTATGTTTAACATCACTTGACGATGAAGCAAACAATAAATTTACAAAACACTCAGACAAGTCTCGAGAGGCTATCTGAAATAAAGAAAAGGCAATTTGATTTGATTTTGCGATTTTAATCGAGACGAATTTAATTTATGAATGATTACAAAAAAAATAAAACGGTAAGAAAAAAGAAAAGTATAGTAAATATAATCTTCCTGGGAAAGAAATATTAGGTTTTCAAATAATAATCAGTAATAGAATAAATAATAAACATTAAATAAAATGAATAGAGATGTTCTAATTTGCATAGGTTGAAAATTGGATAAAATATTATAAAAAGTGTTCCGCTGGAAACATTGAACTTAAATGAATTCAAACATTTATCTATCACTCGTATTTATCCACTACTTCAAATCTTGATGAAGGAAACCTGAAGCAAAGTAAAAAAAAAAAAAAAAGAAGAAAAATGATAAACTATGACAAAATCTATTGGATACTTTGAATTGTGAAGTTTGACAAGTGGGATTCAAAATGTAAAATTTTCTATTTTCTTTTCCTTGATTTTCTATTATTTTTAACGAAAATGTCTTATGCCAAACTTAGAACTGAACCATAAAAAGTAAACCCGGATATTAGAATGGATGTGAGTGTTCATTTTTGTTTGTTCGTTTATGCGTGGCAATCCGTCCCGACTAAACACACACACACACACACACACACACACACACACACACACACACACACACACACACACACACACACACACACACACACACACAAAATTAAATCAAATTAAAAATAACAAATGCAACGAGGAATGTCGTAAAACAAACGAAGAGGGTTTGTAAGAAAGAAACACCTAACTACAGCCACAGGGCCTAAACATTGGTTGAAGTAATCCAAAGAGTTGTAAGTTCAATACCCGGCCACAGCAGTGGCGAACAACAAATTAGAGCGTTGAGTTACTAAAGGGAATTAACTTAAAATGAGACTTCCAGAAAAGCCATGACACATGAAACTAGAACAATCTACTGTGGACTAAATAAAGGGTTCGAATCAAAATTCCAGTCACCTGAAGAAAGCCGGAGCATCTAACGGCCGAAACCTTGTCGATAAGACAATAAAAATGAGGACAACACTCCGAACAATGTAAATACTGTGAATAGTTTCAATATAGACAGACCTTACTGCAGACATTTTATTTCTACTCCTTGATTTCTGCGACCGACTTTGGACAGAGAGTCTTTTTATTTTGTTCTTTTTATGGAAGTGATATTTAGTTTATTTTGTCGCTAAATATTAGATTGTGGGAAAAATTTTGACGAACATTTTTTTCGAGTGTTTTTTTTTTTTTTTTGAGCCTGTTTGGATCAGATTGCTACCCTAAAAGATCTTCCTGTTTCTTGGACGCAATCTCTTGCTCCCGCCCAAGATGCGTCACTCACAATCTTTCTACTTGAATTTTCGAATTGATCTTTCCTCATAACATCACAGATATACCGACCATTTGAATATCGTGATCTGGCCCGAAAAGAAGCAGCATAACAGCAATTGTAAGAATTAGTTTCCATTCAACTCTTCATGTTTATTTTTTATTTTTCGTTTCCCGAGTAAACGTTGGGAATATACGTTTACTCAGTGTTGTATATATTTATCTTCCTAACTATCTAAACAATGCAAAATATTTAAATATGTGAAGAGTGTTTTATTAATTACGCTACTGACAATTATTTAAAATATATAATTGATTAATATAGAAAATTTTCGACAATAAAAGATAGCCATCTTGAATCAAAATATATTTTAAAAGATTATTTATTTTAGACTTCAAAGTATTATTTGAGAAATTTGATATTGTTTATTTTAAATACACTTGGCTTGGATTTTTGAAGCGTTTACCCACGATTGTTGAAAACATAGTGTGATACTTGAGAGTTTTGAATTAATTTGACACTGAGGATTTGCGACAAAGAAGAAAAAAAAACACGGAATTGTACGACATTAAACTCGTTTTTATAAGGGAAACAGAGACTTGGTTTCTTAGAATTTAAGGTTTGCAGGTCGTTATATATTTCTTAATTCCTGCAAAGCCAGCTTATGTTATTATTCAGAAACTGAATCTAGTACGGGATTTAGAACCGTGAAAGTTACTTTGCAAAGTATTCAGAAATTTTCTTTAGAAACAAAGAACAGTACTGACCTGTTATGTAATATCTGTTTTCCTATGTTGCAGTGACAGCTGGACAACTTCCTCACAGATGAAGAAGTGAATTTAGGCAACAGAAATTTTATATTACAGATTATATTATCTATATTCGATAGATTGAAAAGAAAAAAAGAATAACGCGGGACATTTAGGCAAAATGGAAACCAAAACGGTCATACTTAGTCAGAAATAGACTTGTAATTTCTGGAATATGTAATGAAAAAATAGGACGTGGAGAATTTAATGCACGCAGGACATAGAGAATCAGAACAGAGGGAAATACCGAGTAACAAGCTTGTGTATACACATGGCAGAACTGGACGTGAGAGTTATGATGAAAAGATAAAACTTTATTTTTTTAAATTTATTTTAAAAATTTATAACTCTACTTTTCGTGCATTGAATACTGCGGCCTTATCTGGTCTGGTGCTTCTGCCATATATCAAAGTATTCTCGACAAAATCCAAAGATGGATCCTTAATGTTATCGGTTTTGATCTGACATTTCGATTTCAGACGCATTCCAACCACCGGGACGTGGCTTTCCTGTGTCTTTTTCATATAAATAAATGAGTTACACATGTTAGGAAATTATGAAGAGCCATGATCGGCAGTTAGATTTGATCATTTTGCAGCTGGAATTACTAGATATAACCGTAATTTATATTCTAATAATTTCTTCTCTCGCTCTTATCGCTTTTGGACCACTCTTCCAGCTTCTTTCATTCCTGTCAATTACGATCTACAGAAATTTAAATGCAACGTCAATCTTCATCTGTCTCCCAAATCCCGTTCTTGTATTGTCCTCTCCCCTTAATAACGTTTCTTACTTTATTTTACTCAGTTAACAATGCGTCTTAGTGACTTTATCACCTTTCTTGTGGTGATATGATTTTAAAAAAAAAAACTAAATCCGATATTAAATATTAAATATCCATTCATTTTCTTGAATACCGTCTCGTTAATCAACTTTCGTCAATGTTATTTGCAATATGTAGAACCACATCACTATGACTTCCTTCTCTGTAGGGTAAATGTCCAATGTTCGCTGCCAAAAAGGAGAATTTATATCACTTCAACAGTCCAACACTTTGTTTATGTTTCGACTTAAATTTTCCTATTAATTACTACTTTGTATAATTTCTGGAAAACATCTTATGAGATTGTAAACGGGCCAACTTTGGCTATTTCCAGGAAGAAACTGAGGATCATGCTCAAACGAAATAAACGACTGTTGACTAATTTCTAATTTCATTTCCTTTCGATAATAATTTCTGTCGACATAAATGTTGTTTACTGATGGAATGTCCGTTTTTGTGGTGTATTAGAATATACTTTTTTTCAAATTTTCAAAATACTTTATCTTAAGTATCAACATAGAAAGTAAAACTGGCAGCTGCTCTCGAATAAAAGACCAACAATCAGTTTTTAACTGAGCCAAGAAATGAATTGTCTATTTTAAAGCCTCTAAAACGAAACTTCCGTCTTTTAATCATAATAGAAAACGTTTTGCATCTATCAGCATGGCTGATGCTAACCTCCATGAAAGCAAATCATTGCGTCTGGTTGGTATCACGTTTACCATGAAGTGGAGTAATTATTGTGAATCAATTGTTACGTCTGCTGCAAGGAAAGCTGGTTCACTATGTTGTGCCAGAATCGCGTCAGAATCCATCTTGTCCATTTATAAATCTACCATCTTTTAGTGAAATGAATACTGCTGCCATATCTGGTCTGGCGCTTCTGCTATAAATTTTGGTATTCTCGACAAGATTCAAAGATCGATTCTTAATGTTATCGGTTTTGTCCTGACATTCCGACTTCAGTCACTTTCCGACCAGCGTGACGTGGCTTCCCTGTGTCTTTTCCATAAATAAATTCATGAAATTTGCTTTATTGAGCTTTCATTCGTACTTCGACCGCGTGAATTCAAGCGTTCTACGAGATTGGCAAATAGGTCTCATCGTTTTACTGTTGTAATAACAAGCTAATAATAATAATAATATATATAGAGTGTCGCTTAGGGAGATAGAAAACTCGACCCCGTGTGTACGGGGATTACAGGCTCGGAATACCCCACGTTGAAACTGACCTTGTACCACATCTTTCCTTGTGGGGTGGTAGGTAAATAGAGAGGAAATATGAAAGAAAAACGACGAAAGACAGTCTGACAGACAAATAAACATGCCAATTCTATTCCTCTAATATTATCTATTGAAGAGTCAGCGCTTTAACGCACTGAAAATAATCATTCAATATACATTCAATGAGATAATTTCAGCGGGAAAGTGATATTTCATTTTCCATATCCAATTCTCCAATTTCGGAAATACCGTATACCACTTTATTCTCGACACTTGAAAACTACTTTAATCATCTGGATGTTTCCAGAAAATTGATCGGATATAATTCTCAGAAAGAAAATGAATGCAGGAAATTTTCGGCGCTTCAGGAAGAAAATATTTTAGGACCAGAATAGTGAAACGCGAAGTTCCGTTCTGAATGGTGTTCAATCAGTTACCATATTGATTGAAAATGGGAATATTTTTTAATATACGGAAAGATTTATATTTTAGTTATTCAATGCTTGCTACTCCAATATAATGTCAATAGAAAGGCGGGCAGTTTTAATGTCTACTTTGAAAATGAACACGTCTCGAAATACACTTAAGATTGCCTGAACGAGCCGATGAACACGCCCATGCTCATTCTGTCGCTCTCACTCACACGCTCGTGCGCGCACACACACACACACACACACACACACACACACACACACACACACACACACACACACACACACAAAAGATCGCGAGCGCACGCTTACACTAAGCCGATACATTGGTCCATATAAAAACGCAATCACACACACACACACACACACAAACACACACACACACACACACACACACACATATATATATATATATATATATATATATATATATATATATATATTTCGGATGTAACAGTAAAATTGGGCAAATCGTGTAACTGCATAATTGCCCATCTCACAAAATGTTTAATATCTAAAAAAATAATTTAACAAATAGAGCTTTTTCTTTCAGATAAGACATTTTGGCATCGTGACACAATTTGTCAAGAATCAGTGAAAAACCGTTTGAGTAATTCAGCTAGAAAGAGAATAGGTTATAATTGTTTTGTGTCAGTCCAAGTATGTCTTCCCAACAAAAATAATGGCGAGAGAAAAAATATAATTGAGACCTTCAGTAATTGTACCAACGTTCATACTTTGGCTTCCATCTTCAAAGTCCATTAAAAAAACCATCAAGAGAACGGTGAATAAGTTTCAAAATAGGGAACAGTAGAGATGAAATCTGGATCAGGTCACAACAGAAAGGTTGATCGTTTTTTTTTTTTCAACTTAGAGCTAAAGACATCAATTAGAACAGATATGATTCAGTGCATAAGACATATGGCATGTGAGAGAGGAGTTTCAACTATGACAGTCCAAAGAACAATGAAAAGAAAACTTGAAAATAAAATCGTATGTGAAACATCTCAGGCACCTTGTTACTTCAGGATAGAAGGTTAGAAGTTTAGAGGGTGAAGATAATCTTGAATAAGTTGAAAAATCATCCTGGAATATATATATATATATATATATAAATTAGTTGTGTTTCAATCCTGGCTTGAGGCATTCGGAAGTCTAGTCGCACTGAGGAGCTGTGATACAGCGAAACAGTACTGTCTGTGAATGACATAATTTAGCTCTTGAAAATACATTTCAATTGAGCACTGTTGCGTGATTAGCTAATTCTATAAACAACAGCCACCTGCACTAATGCAAAGATCTTCAGTAAAACGAATGGAGCACATTGGCTGATTGGCATTTGTTTCAATACGCTAGATTTAGTTGTGTGACTCTACCGAGTGAAGATAGCTCTGGCTGACACCAAATTAGTTGTGTTTCAATCCTGGCTTGAGGCATTCGGAAGTCTAGTCGCACTGAGGAGCTGTGATACAGCGAAAATGTACTGTCTGTGAATGACATAATATATATATATATATATATATATATATATATATATATATATATGAACTTTATGTCAGTCCTTCATGAGCTTCCGATCCTTAGCTATGATTAACTAATGCTGAACATGTTATTTTCGTTTATGATTGATTTCATCAAATACTTCTGTGAAGCGTGGAAAGTAATTATACATTCTTAATGTAAAGATACATACTACAGATACTCAATGTAGCGTCCAAAAGTGTTAGAAAAAACTCGGAGAATTCCTGTAAGATATCTTTAATAATTTTTTTCAACGGTTCAACGCTTTATTTGACAATTGAACAATTTTACTGTTACACGATTTGGAAAATTTTTACTGTTACACCCGGCACACACATGCACACACACACATGCACGCACACACACACACACATATATATATATATATATAAATATATATATATATATTTATTATAATTTTATCATATAGACAAAACCATTTTACTCACAACAAAGATGCAACTTGGTTTCAGTGCATTTTAACTGCACATCTACGGGTGATGGTCGAAAATGGTTATGGTAATGGTAACCATTTTCGACCCTCACCCGTAGATGTGCAGTTGAAATGCACTGAAACCAAGTTGCATCTTTGTTGTGAGTAAAATGGTTTTGTCTATATGATAAAATTATAATAAATAAATAATTATCGCTCTACTACCTGTATCGAGCTCTTGTTTGAATTAACGTTGCAAACGTTGGAATTTATATATTACTTTCATTCTCATCGCATCCGATATATATATATATATATATATATATATATATATATATATATATATATATATATATATATATATATATATATATATATATATGTTGTTATATGTATATAGAGGAATGTTATGGATGGAGCGGCTGTAGATATTAACAATGACATACCAATCTACACTGCCTGGTGATTTTCAGATTTATACAATCACTAGACCAGGAGAGATTAGGGTATTCGCATTTTTACACACACACACACACACACACACACACACACACACACACACACACATACACACACACATATATATATATATATATATATATATATATATATATATATATATATATATATATATATATGCAAGATAGCTGATGTTGAGCGGACCGGGAAAAATAAATTTACGTATGAAAATATTGAATATTTTTCTTTTTTTAAATATTCGTTCTTACACACTTTAACAAATAAATAATATAGTGTACATAATATATAACGGAAAGAGCACACTAGAGTGTAATATAATATCAGTCTTCTGAGATGGCAGTGAATGCTGGGCACAATCTCCTTACAGACGAAGAAGAGATCTGAGGCAATAGAAATATGGTTCTCCAGAATGATACTGAGAAATTAATGAATTGAACATATGTCCAACAATAAAGTTTTGGATAAAACGAAAACTAAATGTATACATATTTAAAAAAAAAAAATGTTTAAGCTTATCACCCCAAGCAAGCCTGGAAGCCACTAGCACGCAAGGAGTTACAGAAGGTTTGGAGGAAGAGCAGATAGGAGTGGTAAAGGAGAGGATGTGGAGAAAGATAGTGGATCGATCAAGGCAAGGGGTTTACAGAAGATTTGGAGCGAGAGCAGATAGGAATGAAAGGGGAAAGGATGTGGAGAAGGGAAGTGGATAGATCAAGGCAACTGGAGATGTCGATTGACGTTACACTTAAATAGTTGGAGATTGTATTTGTCAGGGAAACAGGAATAAGGAAGGGAGTTCCACAGGCGAGATGTGCGAGACATGAAGCTATTGGAGTAGAAGAGACGTCTACATCTAACAGTTTCAACGGTGAATGGGGAGGGAACGGGATGCCAGCCTCGTAGAATCAGAAAGAGACAAATGAAAACTGTAGGACACAAAATTAGGAAAGATATCTTGGAAAAATGAAACACACAGAACAAACTGAAGGAAATTGGGAAGAGTCATAATATTTCACGACTTGAACGGACGCGATACATAGAAGAAGAAAAAAAAAGTATTGTGGTGCACCATACAAAATGAATCTTACAATCCCTACGCTGAAATGTCTAACCCACTAGTTACAAATATAGCAATTAGGGAGCGAAACATTTAACAACCAACATCAAATTAGACATTTGAAAATCAGGGAGAACTTTGATCGAAACTAACAAAGTTCTTTCTTTTTTAATTGTTTTTCTCATTGTCGTTCACTCTAAAGCTTTTCATCGCTGGAACTTAAAGTCATTTCTGTTCAAAGAGTAAGCCAGTTGTAATTATGGATATCTTAGAAATGATCAGATCCTCCGATTTGCCTATCTGAGTGAGGTCTCCTGCCTAGATGACCAAATGGAAAAGCTGCATGACAGCGAGAAGGTCTTTAGTGTGGAGATTCGGTATTTCTGGGAAGGATAATAGCCTGTGGGAATGAACATCAGGCATCTCATGAGAAAAAATTGTGGGAATTTGAATTGTATTGTTGTTCCTTCGTTTGCATCAGAATTTGGAGCAAGAACAGTTCATCCAATAAGGCCCCGGTAATTTTTATTATATTTTACTATTAAAGAACTGAAAATAAAATTAAAATTTCCTTGAAGAATTAGGTTATTTTTTTAAATTAGGTTGGCATTAGTGAAATCAAAGTTACGCCGGGCATCGTTTCGATGCAGAACGGGAGAGTTAAATCGTTTATCCAAACGCGAGTTTTTCATGCGTTCGTAGATGCGGGTTTTGGAATCACGTGATGTCTCACATATATAAACATTTTTGTATTATAGACAATTTATTTGATAAATCCCGGCATTTGAATTGGTGTTGTTTATTTTTCTTTGTAATTCTATCTCCGATTGTCTTGAAGGTCGTGGTAACGATCCTAGTAGTGGGGATGACAAATTTGTTTGCAAATTCTTTAAGCAGACATCTTATTGAAAACCTAATAATAACATTATTACCAAATATCAACACACACCTAGAACATTACATTATGTCGCCATATTTCTTCCAATAGATTTTAAAGAATCTAAATTATATTTACCTAATACAGAGTAAATACATGCTTAAAGAGATCATCCATAACTTAGAATCATGAGACACCCCGTTGCGCTGGTGGAACGCGCAAATTTGAAGGCATTATAACTCCCGATAGACAACCACACACACACAATTACAAATACACATTACCATTCGACGCACGCTTAGACGTAGAAGAACCTTGACAAACTTACATACATATAGAATTATCTGCGGTTATAATGCACCGGATACGCGTCTGAACAATGAGAACTGACAAAAAACAAATACCAGAGTTTCTGCTTCTTTGTCTGTTTTTTCTTCAATTCTGACGACGCTTTAATAAAAGTGAAAGATTTTAGGTTGATGAACCTTTCCTACCTGTTCTTTATTTTATCATCCAGTCGGATTCCGATCCATATTTACTCTGCATTTGATTTGTCACTCATATATATATATATATATATATATATATATATATATATATATATATATATATATATATTTCAGTTGAGCACTGTTGAGTGATAAGCTAATTCTATAACCAACAGCCACCTGCACTAATGCAAAGCTCTTCAGTAAAATGAATGGAGCACTTTGGCTGATTGGCATTTGTTTACATTTTTTAAAAACAATACGCTAGATTTAGTTGTGTAACTCTACCGAGTGAAGATAGCTCTGGCTGACACCAAATTAGTTGTGTTTCAATCCTGGCTTTTTGTGTGTGTGTGTGTGTGTGTGTGTGTGTGTGTGTGTGTGTGTGTGTGTGTGCGCCTTTAAATGGAAACTGATCTAGTAGAAGGACAACTCTGAATTCCAAACCTGCGGAGGGTCGTTTGGGGACCTTGTGACACGTAGTGCACCGTGTCTCTGTATTCAGCCCTTCAAAAACTGTGGTTGGTTCTGCACAAAGCCTTCACCACTTTAATCAAATCTCATGTGCTGATGTCTGGCTATCGGTTCCTGGCAACTGAGCTGTTTGACCATCATATGTCAAATACGACGGGAGAGTACACAATATATATATATATCTATATATATATATATATATATATATATATATATATATATATATATATATATATATATGTATATATATATGTGTGTGTGTGAGTGCGTGTGCGTGTGTGTGTGTGTGTGTGTGTGTGTGTGTGTGTGTGTGTGTGTGTGTGTGTGTGTGTGTACCTTTAAATGGAAACTGGTCTAGGAGAATGAAATGCCTAGATGTTGCCGTAAATTCTATCCTAACAGTTTCTTGCAGAACTATCTTCCATCTTACTGCTTTTATCTTTCTTTAAAGATTTTAATACAATGTCAATCGTTAACTTAGGTCTTCTTAATTTATCTTATTTAATATTTCTCGTTCCTTAATAATGTTTTACGTATATTCTATCCGACTCAGTAACACCTCTTAGTGTTAGTGGCTTTGTTGCCTTGCATGGCGTGAAAAAATTTTTTTAATTCCCCTACAACCAATCATAACTAAAACAAAAATCGGTGATTAGAGACTAGCTTAAACTATAGCCAAATTTTACAACCTAATTTAAATTTCTGACTCATTGTCAAAAGAACAAAAGTATAAGTATAAACAGATGGATAAATTAGATATTAAATCCAAATGCGTAAATCTTGTAAATATTATAGTATAAGTGCAAAGTAACTTATTCCTAATTACATATATATATATAT
>OZ038478.1:82136149-82176149 GCA_964036315.1 Acanthosepion esculentum
TCTTGGAAAGGAATTTGCTTTTTATACCGGAATACAAAGCGAATAGAAATTTGTGTCAGCAAACAGGGCATGGTGGATCATAGCTATGAAGGTGTGAACTGGTGGCACTAAGCATTGTATCTCATCAGAATATCTTCCATAAAAATAGCAATAGAACAGCAAGATGACTGCAACATTTCGGCTGAGGGAAAGGAGTTGTAGGGTGGAAAATCTACTCTAGCAAACGATTTCAGATCCTTATAATTCTATTCAGTCACCTGCAACCATTATATCATATTTCTATCAGTAAGTCTTGCAAAAATATCTTGTGAAGGATTATTGTAGCTTAGATCCTGAATCAGGTGGCAACAACTATTTATCACCTTGGGTCAATAGGAAACAATGCTAAGTCTCCTTCCCTAAAAGGAAAATGTTTCCATGGAGAAAGTCTGATCATCAGAATTAGTATCTTTCCAACTGTTGTCGCATCATCTGATTTTTGAAAAAGAACCGAATAACATCTTTTTTCTTGGAGATATCTCATCTGTACTTGTCATGACACCTGATCACTCAAATTGGTAGCAGGGTATCCATTAACAAATGGATAATTAATTATTATTATTAATATTTAATTATTATAATTTTATCATATAGGCTAAAACAATTTACTCACTACAAAGATGCAACTTCGTTTCGGTGCATTTAGTTGCACCTCGACTGGTGAGAACCAAAATGGTTATGAACAATTGCATCTTTGTAGTGAGTAAATTGCTTTTGTCTATATGAAAAAATTATAATAAATAATTAAATATATATATATATATATATATATATATATATATATATATATGCACAAACATACATACATGAAACAAAATATGATGAGGAGACCTAGAGTACATGCTTCAGATGTCCGCCGTTCATTTGAAGGCACTGTTGAATACAAACTTGATAATAACGCGTGCACATTCATCCTGGGTGATCGCTTGAATCTTCTCAGTGATGGCTGCTTTCAATTCAGCAGTGGTGCAAGAGTAACCTTGGTAGATGCGGCTTTCGGAACCCCAAAGGAAGAAATCTAGGTGTGAGGTTCAGGTCAGGTGAGTGAAGTTTTCATTCGACTTCGGCTTTGCGGCTGATGAGATATTCCCCAAACGTGTCTGAGATATGCCATGGTAACAATAGCAGTGTGGGGTGGAACACACCATTCTGTTCGAAACCACTATATCCTCCTCATCAAGGTTCTCACGTTTCTCAAGCTCTTCCATTTTGAGAGGCCGCTGCTTTGTTTCAGCGGTTGTGAAATACCCTATATGTGTTTATAAATTGTCAAACAAACCAATTGTGGGTAATTCAGTTCGCCCGCCGTTTGCGACGACTGAAACGGATTAAAGTGCTTGCTTTCGTTCAGTCCTCCGGTCTACCATCTGAGTTGTTGCTAGTGACCTCTTATTCTCTCAGTTTCATTAGTACGTACGCCGTCACGCAAACAATGCGTCTCTCTCGACTTCCTCCCACACTTGGTATTTATGACCGCGTCAGGGGCAACTAAAATTTGCATACGAGACTTAATTCTCGTTCATCTGACACTTCAGGTTTTATAAATTCAAGCTGGTTTTAATTCTTAGTCTTTTATTTTTTTTTTCCTTTATACGTCTGTCCGCAATATGAGAATTTCCGAATATTCCATTTTTCTTTTAATGCCTGTCGCGATCTTTCAACAGGACCTGACACGCCAAGCAAACTCGCTTTGCGGTAGGTGATATCAAAGATAGTATGAAGCCAAAAATGCTGGCATTCAGTGGGATATTGAGAGAGAAAACACATTTAAGGCAAGCTGTCTTTGCTATAAAATGCTCAGTATCAAAGATAACGCATTAATAGGATTAATGTGAGTAAAAGTTTGTCACTTAGCTGATTGATGTTAGCTTCAACCTCCCGACAGTAAATTGCTGAAGAGTAGAGAGTCTGGTTTGTCTACGAAACTCCGGAGTCGGGATGCTCAATAAGCTAAATGAAAAACAGTTACTAGCATTAATGCTCTCTCTCTCTCTCTCTAACTTTCTCTCTCTCACACATTATCTCCCCCTCTCACTGCCACTCCCCCGTCTCTCTCCATATATATATATATATATATATATATATATATATATATATATATAGATAGATAGATAGATAGATAGATATATGGAAAAATTCTTAGCCAAACCCAAAAGTTCTTCCCCTCAGAATTCTGATGTCATAGAGAACAAATAACAGAAAAGTTGATGAAAAATTATATATATATATATATATATATATATATATATATATATATATTGGAATAACACCTATTCGTACACATACAAATGTTTAAAATGTTTAATTTATTGTATTTATAACTAATAAATAAACATACTTTTTATATACTTAACTGTATACAGATGCATAATAAGTAACTATGCATAGAAAACAAGAAAGAATAAATGTCATTTATTCATTCTGATGGGTAAAAAAGTATTTTTACAATAAAAAAAAGAATACGTAATCTTCATTTACTACTTTGTAGTTCTCAATGATTTGCAAATTTTAGTTGGTATTTTGTTTCATTCTTCTTCGCATAGGGTCGTCAGATCCGGGATGTAAGTTGTAGCTCTCGATTTCATTTGAATTTTCAGATAACGCCAGAGATTCCTGATTGAGCTTAAATCTTGGGACTAACTTGGCAATTCCAGGATATTTACATTATTTTCAGCAAGCCATTTTCTCGGAGATTTTGCAGCATGCTTCGGATCTTTATCTTGTTGGAAGATCTAATCAGGCGGAAGATCAAGATTTTCAACCGAAATCATTAAATTTGCTTCCAAATATTTAATATGCTGCGGCATTCATTCTGCCATCTATTAGGCCATCCCATAAGTTCTGTCCGAATATTAACTTTTTGTTAAAATGAACGAAATTTAAAGAGTATTTTATAATGCTTAACGGAGCTGAACGTTATTTTTTATGTTTAGATGCATTTAAACTGATCAAATTTTATTTCAGAGAACAATAAAATTAAATTTTGTTTGATTAAAACCCTGCTAACATGGAAGTACCCAAAAATCATTTGAGGCACATAATGCTTTATGAGTTCAAGTAAGGAAACTCAGCAGGCGAAGCGGCTAGAAACATTCACTGAGTTTATGGAGAGGAATGTGTGACTGAAGGAACTTGCGGAAGATGTTTTGCATAATTCATGAAGATGAAGATCGAACCGGACGTCCAGTTGAGTTTGATGAAAAGCTTCTTGAAGAAAATCCTGCTTTATCAGTTGAGGAATTGGCAGTGGTTCTCAGTTCAAAACATACAACTGTTCATCGTCATCTTCAACAACTTGGAAAAGTTCCTAAACTTGGAAAATGGGTGCCTCATGAATTGTCTAAAAACAACCTCAAATCCCGAGTTGACATCTGCTCTTCTCTCCATTCTTGCCAACTTGTTTCACCTTTTTTGGATAGACTTGTTACTGGCGACGAAAAATGGTTCTTTTATCGAAATTCGAAGCGTCGTAGACCGTGGCTTGGTAAAGGGGAAGGACTGTAGCCACAGCCGAGAAGGGAACTTCATGGGCAAAAGGTTCTTCTTTCAATCTGGTGGGATTGCCAAGGAATAATCCACTTTGAATTCTTACCACCTAATGCAACAATTAATGCTCAAATATACTGTCAGCAATTAGAGCGTTTGAACCAAGCTTTCAGGAAAAAAAGAACTGCTCTAGTGAATCGAAAACGGACGATGTTTCATCAGGACACTGCGCGACCACACACAGCAAGAATCACGTCAAAAAAGATCGAAGAACTTGGTTGGGAGAAAATTCCTCATCCACCTTATTCCCCCGACCTTGCTCCTTCACACTACCATTTGTTTCGTAGCTTACAGAATCATTTGGAAGAAACAGCTTTTGTAACACAGGAAGAGCTTAAAACTGACATTTGTGAGTTCTTCGAATCAAAGACAAAAGAATTTTACAGTAATGAAATTAGGAAGCTTGTTAATAGATGGAAGGAAGTCATAGATAATCAGGGAAAATACATTGTTGATTGAATCTGTAATTAAACGTAACATTTGGTCACTTGTTTTCATTATTCAAAATTCGGAGACAACTTATGGGAAGACCTGATATTACTGATATGTTGTCAGTACCTTTTGCTGACAAAGATGCCCAAATCATGACGCTGCCACCACTTCTTTTGTTTGATATCATCGCCATATTGCCCTCATACATGATTTCTAGAATTACGTCAAAACAACTCAATTTTGGTTTCGTCTGTCCATAATAATCTTTCCCAATACGATTTTTCCTTATGCTTATATTCACGACCGAATTTCTATCTGGCATCTATATGTCTTTTCAATAGAAGTGGAGTTTTACGAGGAGACCGTGATTTTAGATTGTTCCTATGAATGTCATCGGTTATAGTCCGTTTATTGACACAGATTCCTGATGAAAGCAAATCATCCTGCAATTTTGGCGAGTATCCATTGGATTTTGTTTAATTTGACACATTAATTTGCTCGTAGAACATGAAGAAATACTGTTCTTTGGTTTTCAACAGTTTTGCATTTTTATATCTTGCAATGAATAAACTAATGGTAGCAAATGGAATATTCAGGTTGTCTTGATTTTCCAGTAAATTTTTACATTTTTTCATTTGTCGATTTTTTAATTCATGACATGATGATAGCCTTCTTGCACGAATATAAATAACAGAATATTCTGTTTGTATTTTTAGGCTAAATATAACTACTGATAACATTACCGGAACATTCTAGAATGTTCCACTTTAATAATCTATAGTATTAAATCAATTTAAAAGACTTAAAATCTGAAATTTGCATTGTACGAATACTTTTTAACCCATTAAAATAAATAAATAGGATATATTTCTATAAAATCAATTTCTCTCTGTTTGTTATGCATATTTAGTTATTATTCATCGGTGGAGATTTAATTGGTATTTTTATCCATTAGTTGGAAATACAATAAATTAAAAATGTGTATGCATATTTGTTTTCCCCCACCGTGTATATATATATATATATATATATATATATATATATATATATATATATATATATCTGCAAAGTTATGTCAAATTTTATGGCATAACTGAGAAGTTACTCCCACCATCAGATGTCTAATATTTTAGTAAGTCGAGAACATATATGAGAAATGTTGATGGAATTTTATCATTATTTATATAGGAAGTACAGTTGGTTCAATACATGACATAGTTCGACAAAAAGTATTATTATGTTATTAGGGTCGTTACTGTACTGCAATATAGCCATTGTAGCGGTAGATGTGTATCGGGTAAGTTAGCCCAATGAAGCCCATCTCTGTTCACACTGGTTTTGAATTCGGAATTCTCCTTCTTTCCGACTGGGAGTTCTCCTAAGATTGTAATGTTCAATATCCGCTTATTCATCCAGAGATTCACTTCTAGACTGTTTACCCTCAGGAAAAGTGAGTTTTACTCTTCTTCTGTTTGACCCATAACTGAAGAAAGATTAATACGCCCCTTTGTCAAGGCCATTAGCGGAAAGTTAAAAATCATTGCTAATAAAATGTACTGAGTATAAATTTCAAAATCAGAGAATTTACTTGATTACTTGCTAAAACTTTGTTTATCCCAATTTGTAATATTATTTATATATTTCTATGACGAAGGTTGGTATATAAAGGACAAAGTCTTGTCTTACAAGTCAACATCGTTCAACATTCATAGTATATGCGTTATCATACGTCCATATTCATTTAAAAAAAAACTTAATAATTCAGTAATGAAAAATAGATTATGTGAACATTGTTCGAAAATCATTGTTCGAAAACAATTATTTGAAAAATATTTATTCGAAATGTAAACTGTTTGAATGAAAATTAATCGAAAGTATAATTATACTAAATGATAATTATTCAAAATGCAAAATTCTTTATTGCAATAAAAATATAAAACTTAATAGAGGAAATACACAAATGATAATTATTCGAAATAGAAATATGATTAATAAAACAATTTAGTAAGAAAAAATCCTTATAATCTTAAGTTATATCGTATTACACGCAAATAGTCAACTACTGAAGAGTACTCGTTAAAGGATGCTACAGATGTTTTTAAATTTTAGATTTCGTGGCGCTCTTAATATTTTATCAACCTACTCTTACTTTTGCAATATGAATTTCTTGCAAGCCCTGTTCTTTTGTAAGAGCGTCAAGGAATTTCCATATTGTGGGATGATGAGATGACACTTGCTGCAAAAAATCCCTACGCCATCCTTGAAGTGCGTTATTAGTTCTAGGAAAATCAGCATTGACTCTCAAAGCAAGACCACGTATATATTTCAAACACAAGCATTTCGGATAATTATCATTTAGAAATAATCGTCCTTTCGATTAATTTTCATTCACAAAATTTACAATTCGAATAAATGTTTTTTCGAATAATTGTTTTCGAATAATTTCCTCGATACAATAATGTATACCGGCAAGCATATACAAGCAAGTATACAAGCAAGACGTTAATTAGACTAAGAAACAAGGGCTTTTGTAAGTGAAAGAGAAGGAAAAGACTTTAGAAGGAACCCGAAATCCAATTCTAAGCAGGAAAAAAGGAAAAAACCTCTACTCCTGTTCAAAAAACAACGGAGGAGTGTGAACTGCACGAAAGGCAAACCTATCTACTACTGTTGAGAACAAATAAATATTAAAAATTTCATTGTTTAGATGGAGACATTAGAAGTATATAGTTGAAATCGAATTTCAAAGGAACCGAAAACAATCCAAAACAGGAAACATGGTATAAACCACTCTGCATGTTCAAAAAACAAGAGAGTTGTGTGAATCGGACGATAGCTCATATTAACTTACATTCACACATACGTAAATACCATTGGGAAATGTCGGAATCTATATGAGCGTTGACCCCTCGTCATGGATTAAATAGTAGAGTAGACTGGGATCTTTAGCATCAGACTGGAAAATGCAAAATTTGAATTAAAACTTGAGGAGGGTCTTTTGTGGACACTTGTGGTGCACTATATTCACTAGCTTTCTGTATTCGATGATTCTAAAACGTGTGGTCGCTTCTGTGCAAGCCTTTACTATCAATCATGTCGGATGTGCAGACAGAACTGAGCTACTAGATCCTCATTCGCGGAAGATGATGAGAGTGGTAAGTTTTATATATATATTTGTGTCAATGAATGGTAAAATGGAAAAAAAAAAGATTTATGCAACGGGTTTCGAAGTCTTTTAGTAGAGACCAGAGTTTCAGGAATGTATATCTTCAAATGTTATTGAGCATATTTCATTGGGTGAGTTTGTCTAAGTATGCGAAGGGGTTTTTTGTGTACAATCTTGTGTATCTAAGTGATTTTCGTGATGTATATGCTTCTTTTAATATTTAATATTTTTTTATCAGATAGACTGACCATATCTGTGAGAAAGCACTTGTATTATTTTAGGCTTTTATTTTTACATATGATCTATTTGCTTTTTTCGTGCGATCGTTATGTATGCTGGACACCCAAACCAATATAACATTCCCACTGGTTGAGAGTAGTAGTCATCATTTTGCTGCATCGGAAAGGCCACAATGCTGATATTTCTTTTAATGTGAGTACTCCAGGACTTTATCCTGCCTATATTTGAATTCATTTGGAGCATATTTAGAGTTAGAGCTAGCTTTCTTGTTGTTGTTGTTGTTGTTGTTCTTCTTCTTCTTTTACAGAATATCTCTTGCATACTATCTCACAAAATGTTTAATATCTTGAAAACCACTAAACTAAGTTTCTTTTTTCCAGGTTTTCAGATAAGACGTTTAGCCATCTTGAAACTGTTTATCGTACAAATCACTGAAAAAACCTTTGATTTATTCAGCTAGAAATAGAAAATGTTAAAATCATTTTGTTTCAGCCCCAGTCTTCCTAAATGAGCAATATTGAAAGAGAAATATCATTCAGGCCTTCAGTAATCGTACCAACATTCATACTCTGGCTCCCATCTTCAACGTCCATTCAATAACCATCAAGAAAAAAGAGGGAACAGGAGGTCACTACGGGAAGCGGAATCATTAATTCAACTTAGAGATATATAGATCAATTAGAAAAGATCCAACTCAATCTATAAGCCATTTCGCACCTAAGAGTTTTAGCTATGACAGTTCAAAGAGCAATGGAAGAAGACTTGAAAATGAAATAGTATGTTAAACATGTGAGGCACCTTGTAACTTCAGGAGAGAAACTTAGAAAGCTAGAGGGCGAAGATCATCTTGAATTAGTTGTAAAATGATCCTGGAATATATATATGAACTTTATTTCATTCTTCATGTGCTCCCGATCCTTAGCTATGATTAATCAATGATGAACATGTCATTTAGTAGAGACCAGTAGGGTTATAAATATCTCGGAGAATTCCAGTAAAATATATTTAATCATTTCTAAGATAAAACGTTTCAAACTTAATCTAACAAAGGGACAAAATTGCTTTTACACGATTTAGACAATGTTGCTGTTACACTCGGTATATGAAGACAGAATGGAAAAATCATCCGCGTTTCGTCCCTTAAGGAACTTTATGAAGAGAATTATAAGGATCTTATTTTGAAATAAATATTTATAAATCGAAATAAATTGGAGGTAATATATCTTTAAGTTTTCAAAATTTAAGAAAGCTCTTTAGCTTGGTAAAGCTTTTCCTTTTTGTCTTTATTCATATTATCTTTTTATAGGTATATTTCATTTATATGTGAATTTTCACACACACACATACATACATATATATATATATATATATATATATATATATATATATATATATATATATATATATGTACGTATGTTTGAGTTAGATATATATATATATATATATTAACGGCAAGTATGATTAGGTTTGATCAAAAAGCTTAGAGCAATCACGAAATTCCTAAAGCGAAGTTCTTTCTTAAAAAAATGTATTTATATGAAAAACTGTAAATTCGTGTGACTGTAGAATTCCCCTGTGTCCAAATACCATAAGAATCTAATTATTTCCTTTCTCCTGGAAAGAGTGAAATAGTCACTACCTTTAAATTTCGTCTTATGTCGAACTAACTGAGCATAAAGCCTTGGGCACGCTATTTCTCATGCGCAAAGCTCACGGTCGCCAATTTAAAAATCTTCGTACATATTGACACAGGACACTTCATACGCGCACTCTTACACAGATTGTTTGTTAATATGTATTTTGAAGATATATGTGTACTTGCATAGATACGTCAATATGTTTTTAACCTAATTAGGAAAACTTACACAACTTGTATTAATTTTCTGCCTACATTACTGGAAAGAGCAAAAACAGCTACTGCACTTGAGAAACATGTTTTCCTTAAAAAAATATTTTAAAAGCAAGATTTTATAAATTTCAACCGTCACCATTACTGGCTGTTCGGTCAATGACTGTCAAATGTTTCCTTATAAGGAAGCGGCTAACATTACCATTACCATAGATTCTTTCCTTGTTAATTCTCTTAATTTATTAGGGAATATTACAGGATGTTCCAAAATATTTGACATCATTTTAAAAGCAATTATCTTCAAAACTACGAGGTCTAGCTCAATGAAATTGAACAGTTTATGTGTTGAACGTCATAAGTTTATTATGGGGCCGATTTCATAAGTGTTAATTATATACCTGCCTGTGACACGGCACACGTCAAGTCGGTAGTTAAGCTCTTACCAAACACGATGTAGCATGTCTCCGGTAACATTATCCAATGCGGAAGTAATTATCTGCTTGAGTTCATCAATGCTAGCAGGAAAAGCAGGGACGTAAACCAGTCCCTTCACACGGGGACAGGCCCGGTGACCGCGGGGGCCATTTCATCAGAAAATTGTCTTCATCTCCACCACGCCCGATCCATCTCTCTGGCAGATTCTCATTGAGATAAGCACATACAGTCCTCTTCCATTAAATACAAAATCTTGATCTATCTCTATACATTCTGTGAAAAAGGTTATTTCAACAAGAATTGCCAAAATTATTGGCCTGCGAAATGATGCCAATTTTTTTGGAACACCCTGTATTTAGATAAAACGAACATTCTTTCTTTTATGTGCCGTGTCCTTTCAGGAAGTAGACAATCATGGCTCTCCACTTCCTCCTATCCCTTGTAGCTCTCAATGAGAGAGAATGGTCTGGAATACTCACAGGTCGAATAGAGGGAAAGAGAGAAGGGAAAACAACGCATGACATACCTGGCGGCCTTAAGCACGTGGATGACAAAACGTGTTCCTGGGGAGATGGCAGAAAGACGAAACATTGAGAGCTACAAGGGATAGGCGGAAGTGGAGAGCCATGATCGCTACGTCCTGAAAGGACACGCCACATAAAAAGATGAAAAGAAAAGAAAAGAACCTAATGTTACACAGCATGAACTAATTTTTTGTTTAGCTATTTCTCATTCAGGCATGTCGAATGCATTAACATAACAGTTTCGACACTGAAATGAAAAAAAAAACACATAAACAGCGAAATTGAGAAAAAAAACGAAATGCTCGTGGCAACTGCTGCCAAGAGATAGCGAGAACGTGGAAAGTCGACAGATTAACAGGAAGAAAAACAGATGGCTCTGCTTAGACCTCACGAAGGTAACAAACTTTATGCACACCAGACTCACATCGGATGCGATGTTATTTGTGGTAGTGAACGATATAAAAATGCCTCAGTTCTTTGCACGGGATCAATTCCACACCTACATCGATTTCATGAGAGTGGTTGGATGTACCTGTTCCAATAGGTTTCTTTCACTTGCACGTGGCTCATTTGACCCAGGATTGGCTTCGTACTGGAGAAGACCAAACAGCGAGTCCACAAAACCAAGGATTCCTTAAAGGCAGCTATCTCGGTTATAATGGGTATCATGAACGCGAACCACTTCGTCAGAGCATATCCATGCTTCTGAGGTTACATCAAGGTTGTCGTCGAGGGTGAGGCTGGTTTAAGTGAATAACACTTTACATTTACTAAGGTGAACATGTATACAAACTGTTTGAAAATCTACTGATCATTTTGTTTTGATTATATATTTGTTTTTCTTTATAATTTGTCATCCATTTCTTCATGCGCACGCACATGCGCACGCACATGCGTGTCTGTGTGTTAGTGGATCCATGTTTTCCACGTGGTATAATGGTTAGGAAGCTTCACTCCCTTGATCAATTACAACTGAGTAGAGAGTTCGATTATCAATGTATTCTCCATACTTGCGGCCTTGTTTAACATCTAAGCTACGCTTAGTAAATGAGTATATATTAGTATCCCTACCGTCAATTTTTTGACGCATGATGGCATAATAATTTAGATATTAGAACTAAGTTGCCAGCCTAATCATATATATGATTTGATTATAATGGTGAAAAGGAATTGGAAACCCAATCCTAAACATGAAACGAGGGATAAACTTCTACTCCTGTTCAAAAGATCGGGGGAGAGTCGTAACTGGACGATACACTACTCTCCGATCTTTTGAACAGGAGTTGTTTCCGGTTCCTTCTAAAATTTTCTCATTCTCTTTCACTCCCTGTAACCTCTTGCGTATTAGTTGCATTATAGCCTTGCTTGGGGTGAACGGATTAAAAAGAAAAAGGTTTACGTAGAACAACCACATTTTACGAAAGAAACTTATAACAGAAATTGGTACACGGTATAAAACCATGTCTCTTGACAGATATACCGAGGTTTGAATTCTGAATTTTCCCTCTCATATTTTTGCAACCAAGGCCAGAGATTCCAGTTTATCCTGCTATTTAATAGATAAAATGCCAGGCAGGCGCGTAGCAAGTTGGGGCAGTCACCTCCTGAGTTGGGTGCAAATTTGAAGGGGCGACGTTCATCCATTTACTTAACGTTACAGTATCTACATTATTTACATTAGTCGGACTATTGTCCTCATTTTTGTCGCCATATTTGTCACAACGTTTCGGCCGTTGTCCGCTCCGGCCTTCTTCAGGTGGTTGGAATTTCGAACTGAACCCTTTATTTCGATCACTGGGGTAGACTGTTCTAGTTCCACGTGCCATGCTTGATGGATGCCAGTTATCAGTTATCAGTTATTTTCCCTCTGAAAGTTCTCCACTGCCTTAACCGGGTATTGAACTCACACTCTTTGGGTCTGTCACTGGATCTAACCAACGCCTTTATCCACTGTGCCATGTGTCCTTAACGTTACATTAAAATAAATGCTATAAAACGATATTCTTGGTGATTATAAAGTCACCGTGAATACCGTTTTATAATTTATTTTAATGTAACGCTAAGTAAATCAATAAGATGTAGTATTTCTTCTGTTTTATGATCTATGGAAATTACCATAACTCAACGGCTTTATAAGTCAGTTCCAAAACTATGTACTATATTGACTTACTCTACCTTTTTACATTGAAAAAATAACATTACCGGATGACATGAATTTCAGAAAGATAATTAAATTTTGTTAGTCTACTTAGAATACATACGTCTAATTCATTTGGTTCCAGTTTTACAATTATGACATTGAAATTTTATTTTGTACCTGGATTAAATGCACACTATTTACATTACACGCTGAGGTAGGCTGTTCTAGTTCCATGTGCCATGTCTAATGGGTGTCAGTTTTCAGTTATCTCCCGTAAATTCACCTCTCCACTGCCTTAACCAGGTATTGAACTCTCACTCTTTGGGTCCTGTCACTGTCACCTTTATCCAGTTTGCCATGCGTCTTTAAGGACATCTGTGTATGAATTTCTAGGACTTATAAACTTCATGTATTCAGCAACCATTTTTACCAGTGCTAATATTGCAATTTTCGTTGTGATTGCTTATTTTCTGGCACTCCTTGTTACTGGTTCCCATATTGCATTCATTTCTATGCTTGGTCGGCTCAGGAGATTTTTGTAGCCTAACATATGTGGTGATTCCTTACGTTTACGAATTTTCCAATGATGTTTTTGTCTATGATTTCAATCTGATCCCTTTTCTCTCCTGATTTTTCCACCTCCCTCATGTTACAGCTTTTTGTGTTCTTGAAGCCTTACATATAGACAAATATTGGATTAAATGGTAATTAATTCTTTGTTACTTAGAAGGTAATAAGTTTTTAAATATATAGTAAAACATTTCATGGTTAACTCAGATGGCGCACCATAACTGTATTTGACCCCAGGCGTTGAGAACACTCGCTAAACTACTGATGACAGGATATCAGACTGATCATATGGTGACATAGATTCTTTTTCTTTTTATATGCCGTGTCCCTTCGGGACGTATGCAATCATGGCTCTCCACTTCCTCTTATCCCTTTTACCTCTCAATAAATTTCGTCCCTCTGCTTCTTCCTCAGGCCGTGTTCTGTCATCAACTTGCTTAAGCCCGCTAGAGAAGCCCGCTAGAGAAGGGAAAAGCAATGCATGACATATGCATTGCTTTCCCTTCTCTCTCTTTCTTTCTACTCAACGTGTGAGTATCAGATTTTCCAAGCCCTCCTTTCTCTTTACGTCTCCCAGAAATTCCAGCTGCCTCTTCTTGATCTTATGTATAAGCTTCCTCCTTGTTTGCATCCTCTCCAAAACCTCATCGTTGCTGATGTCCTCAGCATCCTTCTATAGAACCATACCTCGGTTGCCTCGAGTTTCTTCTTCAACTTTGAGGAGAACGTCCCACATTCTCTGCCGTAAAGGAGGACAGATGTCACGTAGCAGATCAGTACTCTTTTCTTTGTTACCAAAGTAATCCTCCTGTCTCGTAATACTCTGCCTAGCTTTTGGATAGATTACTTATTTGTTTAAAATCAAAATAAACCATATTTCTTTCTTTATTTAGCTGAAAAAATGTTATTGTTTCAGTAAAAGTTTTTTTTTTAATTTTTATTTTCAACCTAGTATGTATATTCGTAATGATTAAAGTTGAAAAGTTTGCATTTCTTTGTTACCAAAGTAATCCTCCTGTCTCGTAATACTCTGCCTAGCTTTTGGATAGATTACTTATTTGTTTAAAATCATAATAAACCATATTTCTTTCTTTTTTTAGCTGAAAAAAGGTTATTGTTTCAGTAAAAGTTTGTTTTTTTTTTAATTTTTATTTTCAACCTAATATGTATATTCGTAATGATTAAAGTTGAAAAGTTTGCATTCCCGTATAATTCAAAACTTAAAAGTCCATTCTATTGATTTCGGTATCTTAATATGTCGCCTATTATTATGACAGTGTGATAAAATATATGGGTAGCCAAACTGAAACTTATTACTCATATACTATCAAAGGTTACTTTCTAATTAAAAAAAAATATATCATGAAGACGAACACGATTTGCGCATTTTAATAAAATGTTAGTGGATCATTTAGACATAAGATCGTTTCTTTTTACTTACATTTTTTCTTGCCTTTATCACAGTTTCTTAATCAAAATTCTCTCATTTTTCTTCCTCTCAATTTCTTCTCCATAAATGTATATTTTGCCTACTTCTCTTTCTTTTAAAGATTACTTTATATTTTCTCTCGCGAAATATTTCTCCATTTTCTTTTTACTCACTCACTGTTTCCTATACTTAAGGTCTCTCTTTTTCATTTCGATTTCATCCTATTCCCCACCACGTCTTCTTTGTGGATCATTTTTTTTCTGTAGATGTATCTTACATTTGCTTTTCTCTTTCTTGTCTTGGGGCCTTTCATTCCGGGATATTACTTTCCATTATTCATTCACTTTTAATTATTATTTTCTTACTTGACATTATCGCTAAATATTGTTTTTATTTTCTGTCACTTTTTTTAAATTTTCTGTCACTAAATCATATCGTCCTATCATTCATATATATATATATATATATATATATATATATATATATATATATATATATATATATATATATATATATATATATGTAGTCTTTGTCATTATCAGGCTCGTTTAAAATTATATTTATACGCTATCTCTCTTTGCATAGACTTCTTATCTAACATTTGCATTTTTCTTTTCGTTCATTAATTATCTGTAATTAAATGAAACGTTAATTATTCATTTCTTTCATTTCTGTCAATTTTTCAGCGTTTTTTATATCTTTTTTCTCGTTTTTTATTTTTCCTTTTCCATTCTTCCTCTATATTTCGTTCACTTTCTCTTATATTTATTTTAAAATACCAATTCATACGGCGTTATGACGCAAAATATGCCAAGATCTTGCCAGCCTGAATGAGGTCTATCCAACTGGTGATTATGTATGTATAAATAATAGAAGTCAGAGGTCACACTATTCGCTGATGATTTACTAGAGAGTTGGTCGTTACCCTTAGGACATTCTATTCCACGTTAACAGTTAGTCGCCATTACATTTTCTTACATCTCGTTCGTTCCCTACTCGCAGTCTTATTGCTTCGTTATCCTGTCATATAGATTCTACCCTACCACACGCCAACTTGAATTTTATTCCTCTTTCTAATAATACTACCAAAACTACTACTAATAATAATACTTATCTTTATTATTATTATTATTCTTAGAAGAAAAACGAAAAATCGAACAAATATAAGACTAATTCTTCTATGAGCCATATCCATGAAGAACGATGGTAATCATGGCTCTCCATAACTTCCTATCCTTTTTAACTTTTAGCAACTTTCGCTTCTGATCCATTTACACCAGTATTTATGCAGTGTATTCACTGATTTCCTCTGTCTGCCTGGCTTTCAATATGTCCTGTGAGTATCAAATTCTCCAAGCCCTCTTTCCTTATTATGTGCCCTAGAAATATCAACTGTCTTTTTTTCTGATTCTAAGTATGGGTATACATTTGTTTCAATATTAATTTGTATCTTTAATATCGATCAAAATTTTAGTGCAGTGAACAATCCAGGAATATCTCGCAAAATGGCAGGTGGAACTCGAACTTCGAGGAAAACTCATGGCCTTCTGAATACTGACAAGAGTATGAAAATATTGTGAAGATTTTCTGTCATTTAGTTTCCAGTTAAAGCAACCAGATATGGTTCGTGTAATATAACACAATGAGCTCAAATAATAACAATAACAATAACTTTTTTGAATAAACTAATCAAATACAAAGACTGGAGATGGAAATATAAAAAATGATGCACTTAAAAAAATAAAACTCTTCTTATTGTGGTCGGAGCTTTAGGTCAAATAAAGAAATGACCTTTCAGGGTTCATCATCTCTTCAGGAAATCTCTTTTAACGAGCACAACACAGTCTGTAAAGACCGTTGTCTATTTAATGTTTTTGTTAATAGGTGTATTTTATTTAATTAAGTCGAAACAAGTAAAATTGCAAATTTGCTTGCCATAAGACATTATCTATGACTCAGCATGTGATTATATTCCAGTGCATGTCAAAAATATAATGTTAAATAATAATGATATTAATAATGATAAGTTATAATTAGAAGTTATATAGATTTTTTCTAGTAAGATATATCAAGATATGCATTTTTATATATAGGAAAACGTGTCAAGATATATATACAGTGGAAACTCAGTTCACGAATTTAACTAGTTCCTGAAATGTTCGTAAACTGAAACTATTTTCCAATAGGAATCAATGTAGAGAAAAAAAGTTGTCAATAAAATAAAATCGGAAAAGAAAATCGGCACAACACACGAATGTATACAACATGGCGGTCGACTGAGATTCAGTTCGTGTTAACTCGGTTCGGCTATGTTGTTAGAAAACCGAAATTTTGTTCGATAACCGATGCATTTTCATCTCGAATTTTCTGTTCGAAAACCGATTTGTTTGACATGTTAGACGTTCGACAACCGAGGTTCCTCTGTACTAGAAGATATGTCAATATTATAGTGCACAATATGTTGGAAAATGGCATGAACATCACCCTCAAAAAGTCATAGAAGTCTACGACTTTACTGGGACTTAATTTTTCGTGCTGACAGCTAATAAACCAGACATATTAATCAAAACGGTTAAACAAAAATATGCCATCTCATTGATATGGCAGTACCATTAAATAAAATCATATGACAGATAAGAACGTGATTTGGTGAAAATGAGGCATCTTAAATCTGTTGTGATACCTATAATAATTGGAACACTGGAAACTATCAATAAAATGTATGGCACAAGGATATTAATATAATCGCAAATAGCATTATTTTCAAAGTGATTCAAATATATGTACCTTTTTTTTAAGCTTTTCACCCCAAGCAAGGCTGGAGGCCACTAGCACGCAAGGGGTTACAGAAGGTTTGGAGGAAGAGCAGATAGGAGTGGTAAAGGAGAGGATGTGGAGAAAGATGGTGGATCGATCAAGGCAAGGGGGTTACAGAAGATTTGGAGCGAGAGCAGATAGGAATGAAAGGGTTAAGGATGTGGAGAAGGGAAGTGGATAGATCAAGGCAACCTACATTTTTTTTTGTATTTCTTTAAGGCATGAGCTACCAGGAATGCCTTCAGTGTGTCTATTGGGCTCTTTTCCGGTTAATCCGAGGGCTCCAGCTACAACTGGAATTGTTAATGTCCTCATGCGCCACATTTTGACGATTTCGATTTCAAGGTCTTTATATTTTAGTAGTTTTTTTTGAAGATCTTCAAAGATACAATGCAGTCTGCAGGGACTGCCATGTCAATAAAGAGGCATATTTTGTCTTTGCGTTCTCTAATCAAGATGTCAGGGCGATTAGATTTGATTGTTCTGTTTGTGTTTATTGTAAAGTTCCATAAAATTGTTACAGGTTCTATCTCCGTAACTGGGTCTGGGTGGTGCTCATTATTATTATTATCATTGTTATTATTATTATTATTATTATTACAGTGTAACCCGGATATAAGAGACTCGGATATAAGAGAAACCCGGATATAAGAGAGATTTTCTCTGGTCCCAAATTAGAGCCTGTGTTAATGTATATATAATAGACCAAACTCGGATATATTAGAAACCCGGATATAAGAAACTTCTTCGGTCCCGACAACTCTCTTATATCCGGGTTACACTGTATTATTATTTGTCGTTGTTATTGCTATAATTAGCGGTAAAAGAAAGCATCTTGTTTTTACTTTTTTTTTTTTTTTTTTTAGAGATTATGTATTTTATTGCTTTAAATATGTCGGTGAGCGAAACAATTCTGTAAACACTGTTATTACAGGGAATACCGACGACGGTTATAATTCTTACGAAAATGCTGATTTCTTGTACTTCACGAGCAGAAAAAAAAACCCTCTGGTTCCAAATAAAAGAATAAAGGCCGATGTCGACTTTGTCGACTCAAATCTCAAATATTGTATCAAAGCTCGTATAAAATTTCAAGAAATGCAATAAGATAACAACCAAAATAAAATGTAGGATAGAAATTTCAGCAATGAATTCAGAGCTGCCGATATCCTTCAAACCAACATTGAAAACCTGGGAAAAACTTAGTTATGATAAATTTAAGAAGCTATTGAAAATCTTATTGAAATCCTGAGAGAGAAATCATTAATTTCAAGCAAGATAAGTTTATGAATATTTTGTGGACGTCACTGATAAACTGAGAGAAACATTTTATGAAAGCATAACAAGTATTTTTTGAAAATCGACAGCAACTGAAAATACAGATGATTTCTAAAATCATTCGTCAGAGATTCTGGCGACAATTGATTCGCTACTAATAATTAAAAGAACATGAATCATAACAAATCTTTAAAAAGTATATCGTGATGAAGATAATGTTGTTAATCGTGCTTAGGATGATGCTGATGATCTCTCCAATGTGTACGTTTTGTTCCGACTATCCATCAATGAATGTCCATTCTTCCACCATGATCTCCCATTGCTTTTGTGCCCTTCGGATGCGAGGATTTCTCAAAAGACGCACAAATGTCGAAATCGTTTCTCTGTTAGAACTATTTCCTTATTATCGCAGCCGTAAGATATTTTACCGAAATAGTTTCTCGACAAACCCGAACTAATCACTGCTGTCACTGTCTATATTACTACACAAGCTTTTCTTTCTTTTATCAGGTTTTCGTTCTTTCTTTTGGCCTGAATTTTTACTTTTTAATCGTTCTCTGTCTGTCTGTCTGTCTGTCTGTCTGTCTGTCTGTCTGTCTCTCTCTCTCTCTCTCTCTCTCTCTCTCTCTCTCTCTAGGTTATAGATTCATTTAATCTTTTATATTACTTTTAATATTTCCTGTTTTATTTATTTCTTCATTTTAATTATCTTATTCTTTTTAAATCATTGTGATTATATTTTCCTTCTTTTCTCCCATCCCAGATTTTTTTTTTCTATCTCAGTCGACCTTAACATTGTTTTAATATTTTCGCTGGTACCTGCTTTCTTTCTTTCTTTTTTTTTTTTCAAATTTTCTACTCTTTTCATTCAATATTTCGCGATTTTTCTTCGTTTCTTTTTACGTTTGCCATTTTATTATCTCTTTCTGTGTTCTTCCCCTTTCTTTGTTTCTTATTTCCTTCTTACTTTGTATCCAAACTTTATCCTTTTCTCCCTTCCTACTTTCACCCATTTTGCGACCCCCCCCCCCCCCACACACACCTTTCATTTCGCCCATCCAGTTCCCGTTTAGGAGTATTTATTACTTGGCCCAGCCAATCCGCCGGGTGAAGCCAACGGGTTCTGTGTAGGTCGGAGGTCAAATCTGCTAATTCCACGAGATTCGTAGTTTGATATGGTGTCAAATCAAATTTGCGAGCCATCCACTGGGTGAGCGACTCAAAAACTAGATTAACAGTGGAGTCCTTTTCCTACTGTCCGATAACGCGCCAGTGGAAGTGGTGAGGAGTAGAAAGAGCAGCGGTGTTGGCGGTGGGGAAAGTGCTTCGGTTTGGAGGCCGCTAACCAACCGAACGGACGAATAAGCGACCAAGTTAGTGTCTACGCCATCACCTACTACCTCTGCCTCTGGCAAGTATCTCTCTTCTACTCTCAACCTCGCCTGCTCAACCTCCCCGACACATACGCACAACAATGAGCAGATATAAGCATTTACAAGCATAAACGTGAAAAGAAGACCATAGAAACGCACATACAAATATTTTAAAGGTAAATAGTTTGGCAGATGTATGTGAAAACGCATATGCATTATCATATATACATGCTTGCAAATTTCAGTAACCATATATACATATTCACAGATAAGCATCGCAATTAACACATCAGTAAACAGAAAATAAAGTAACGCACACACACGCATACTCACACACTATATATACACTTAGCATCAAATTATATACATATAAAGCTTATATTTAGCCTTCAAATTTTTTTATATATATATATATATATATATATATATATATATATATATATATATATATATATATATATGTACATGTTTCATTAAAGACGACAAACAAGATATTGCGATTAAGCTTTTCATTCAATTGTTCATGTAAAAAAAATATAAAAAAATAATGGAAGCCTTTATAATAATATAAAAAAAGCCATCACTTAATAATATTAACTACGAACACGGCCAAAATGTGGTAGCTGTGTTCGGAAAATAAAACATCCCTATAACTCTAAAAACATACACAGAACCTATACACCCAATTAAAAAGCAAAAATCAAATCATCCTTGATAATGGCTAAAAGTATATCCGAAAGCGCTCGGAAATACTGAACATTTGAAAGGTTTCTACAGAAAAATTAAATAAAAGTCTTAATCGCAGTACTTGTCTGTCGCCTTTAATCAAACATGCATAAATGAAGGATTGCTGCCTAAATACAAAATACGTTGCGTAAATTGATAAAGTTCCTCTGTTGCTGAAACGCGTTAGTTAATTTTTTTCTTCTTTTATCTTTACAGATGCACTCTGTCTGAAAATAGTTGATATATATATATATATATGTATATATGTATATATATATATATATATATATATATATATATATATATATATATATATATATATATATATATATTTCCTTCACGTTCTTTATTTCTTTTATCTTTCCAGAAAACCTTTTCTTGATGGTTCAAATGACTTTACTATATATTTGGTTATCATTATTCCTCTGTCAGTATAGTTCTGTCCTTTTTAGGTGTTGCATTTTGGGTTCATCGACATTCATGGGCTATATGTAGAAATCTATTATTACTAGTAGATTTATAAAAGTCTATAATAAATAAAGGCTTTCATTTTTTTATAAACTATAATTAATACCATCATTTTAAAAGGACCCTTTCATCAACTCTGAATAAGTAATTTTTTATTATTAATTACAAATATTCCGATGAGGATTTATAGTTTAAAAATTGCATATATTTCATAAAAAAATTATCTTTTGGATATTTGATTGACCTTGTTGCGGCTAAATTATAATATAATATAATATAATATAATATAATATAATATATATATATATATATATATATATATATATATATATATATATATATATATATATATGTATATATATATATATATATTTGTATATATATATATATATATATATATATATATATATATATATATATATATATATAGGCAGCAATCCTTCTTTTATGCAAGTTTCATTAAAACGACTACGGTTGAGTTATTATTTAATTTTTCTTGTGTACGAACAAGAGCTTTCTTTGCTGGACAAAGGGTGTGTAAGAACTGTCCAAATGTTTTTTTTTCGAGCGCTTTCGGCTATACCTTTAGCTGAAAAATCAAATCATCCTGGATAATGGCTAAAGGTATAGCGCTCGGAAAAATAAAACATTTGGACAGTTCTTACACACCCTTTGTCCAGCAAAGAAAGCTCTTGTTCATACACAAGAAAAATTAAATAAAAAACTTAACCGTAGTTCCTTGTCTGTCGTTTTTAATGATACTTGCATGCATATATATATATATATATATATATATATATATATATATATATATATATATATATATTATGAAATGGTCAAATTCCGACAATTATTTTAAGACATTTTTATGTTTAACATTCTTTTTATAGATACTAGTATTTAAGTAAATGCTCTGTTTATAATAAACAGTATTAAATAACATTTAACGGCCTGAATGTCCGATAGATTTTCATAGAAAATATTCGTCCTTCGACAGGATTCGAACCTGTATCCTATACGGAACCGTCATATAGCCTGACGTGCCTTACCGCCAACCGAACGATCCTTTGTGGCCGAGCGGTAAGGCACGTCATGCTATATGACGGTTCCGTATAGGATACAGGTTCGAATTCCTTCGAAGGACGAATATTTTCTATGAAAAAAAAATCAAAATGTCTTTGTATATATATGACTCTCTCGTCCATTTCGACATATAAGAATCCGACAACCTCATTCAGTTTTTTGCTCTGTGTGACACTTCATTCATGTTAATGACCTACCTGCATACAAGTCCACATATTGTGCAACAGATTTGATCTCGGTATATAGCAACAGGAATATTTGTTGACGCTTTTCACCGTTGTCTTTTTTTTTTTTATCTTAGCCCGTCAATACAACTGATTTCGAAATTTGATACAAATCTGGCACAAATATCTCCAGTTATTTCTGTCCAGAACAACTCGCTCGAAGTTGTATGAGACACATTGACAGATGAGAAATTTCTCTTTAGTTTGTCTTTATACCTGAGCAACAGCAGTCCAACAGTCCTTTGTCCACCGCCAAGCTGACCATACACGAGGACCTTAGGTATTCTGTCGCCTTGCAACATGACCAGCCCTGCGAAGTTGTGACTGCATCAAGAAAGTATAATTCAACCAATGTTGCATTTTGCGAGGTCAACATTGGACACCCTATCACCAAAAGTCTATATATATATATATATATATATATATATATATATATACACACACACACACACACACACACACACACACACACACACACACACATATATATATATATATATATATATTTTTTCCTAACCACCATGAAGTCTTTCCAAAATAAAATTTGGTCGGTTTTCTCCCAGTTGTTTGAACCGAAAAAATTTTCTGAACATTTATTTTTTTTCACAATGATTTTCACGCTGTACAAGGCCTGAGAGCCACTCGATGAAGATATGGTGAAACTATCGAATGTCGTTCGTCTGAGCATATATTCATAATTTCGTATACTTATATACACATTCAAATAAACATGCTACCTTACATACATGAATATGCAAGTTTACGTACACTTCACAATGCATAAAACAGTACACACACACGTATACGCACATAAAAAAAATACCAATTTTTGACATAACATGTCTTTTGAATAAACATGAACACTAAACACACACACACACACACACACACACACACACACACACACACACACACACAATAATGTATATACAGACATATGGAGAAATCAAGAAGTTCGTATCCTAATAGTTATTAGCTGAATTTTTCAGCTTATCATTTTCGGACTCTATTATTAATATACACGTCTGCATTAAATTGCATTGGCCAGGAAGGAGAATGTTGAAATGATTCATATAAATATCTCGAAATTCTTGACAAAATTCAAAGGAGTGTTTGAAAGGTAATTGATCCTGACCAGACATCTCAACTTCAGTCACATTCTACTCAACCTGACATGGCTCCCCTCTGTCATTTTTATAAATATTTTCATGGCAGTTTTTCTGATGACGTATGTTCCTTAATGGTTCATCGTTTTATTCTTGCACTAGCTAGATGCAGCCGTCAGTTCTATTCTAATACAGAGCAACCTCGGTTCTCGAACGTCTCACACGTCGAACAAATCGATTTTCGAACAGGAAATTCGCTATGGAAATGCCTCGGTTATCGAAGAAAATTGCCGAAACGAGCCGAACCGATTTAACCCGAATGGAATCATTTCTGTGTCAACCGCCATGTTGTATACATTCGTGTGTCGTGCTGTGTTTTTCTTTTTCTAATTTGATTGTATTGTGCCCTTTTCTTCTCTTTATTAGTCCTTAGTCATGGCTCGAAAGAAAGCTAGCAGTGATACTGGTAAAACAAAAAGAAAAGTTAATAGAAAAACAATTGTTGATGATATTGTCTCTATGCTGATGATATTGTCTCTTCCTACTCAGTTTCATATGGCAAAATCAACGATCTATATTATTCTTATAAATAAAGAGATGACTGTGTCTTTCTTTCCCCTTTTCCAAACAGTAACATCTCTTTCATTCCTTTTCCACTTACGGCTTCAACTCTCCTCACTTACACGTACGGTAAAATTAAAAATGTACGTCTATATTATACCTGTTTAGCACTGGGTTTATTTATTTTTTCTCAGGTTTAATAATTTTCATTACTTTTGTGTATAAATTTGTGCACTGTTGTAAAAGTCTAACTAAGCAATCATCTTGGGACCAGGAACGGATTAATCGACTTTACAATGATTCCTATTGGAAAAAATAGTTTAGGTTTACGAACATTTCGGGTTAAGAACGGGCTTCAGGAACGAACTAAATTCGTGAACCGAGGTTCGAATCTAGCTTATTTTATCGCCTTTCTTGCACGCGAAAAAGTATTCTGATTTCTTGCTATGCCGTCTCCTACATATCTTCAAACATTTGTAAGCAATGTAAATCGCCATATTTTGTCTTCCAGAATCCTCTTCCTTTATTGCCCTTTTCCTCACTTCTCCTCACTAAAGTCGTCTTCATTTTTCACTCCCTTTATTGCCTTCCTTAAGGTGAAATGATTAAAAACATAAATGATTTTTAGGGTTAAGCGACAGATCTGTTGATGCGACTACTTATATCCATGTACCACATACAGGTGCGATGGATAAATTTTCGACTAAATTAGGCAGAAATCAAAATGACACTGACATTTTAACAGATATATCTGCCAAAAGTAAAGAAACAATATCGTGAAATACTAAAGAGTAAATTTATTCAACAAAATCACCACAGGCTTCAAGCACGTTCTCCAGACGACTTTGGAATACCTTGAATATCTTCTGGACGGTTTTGGCTTGGTTTGCTTTGTTTTGTTTTACTGCATATGAACTTCATTGGGTTACTAATGCCGACAAGACTTTTATTGCTGGTAATATTTTTTTCCAAAAATTTATTGCTGGTAATATTTTTTTGCCAAAAATCTACTGCTGGTAATAATTTTTCTTTCAAAAATGTATTGCAAGTAATATTTTTTTTAAAATGTACTGCTGGCAATAATTTTTCCAAAAAAGTATTGCTGGTATTAAAACTTATTTTTATACTTTCATGGTGTTTTGACCTCTTTTGTGAGGTTAACTATTTGCCAAAGGTGCATGCTCGAGGTGGGCATGGGAACACTAGCAATTAAGAGGTGATTCCATACTCCTCAAAACCCACATTCTTAATTGCTGTCGTATGTAGTATATCGTCTTACCCTGGAAGCCTGGAAGGTTTCCTTATCTAAGTTGGTGAATGACGCCATAATTCTTGCCTTCAGTTGTAAGGTGTGATATGGTCGCATAAATTGTCTGGCAGCCATAACCGGGTTCTCCTCTGTGTGTGTGTGTGTGTGTGTGTGTGTGTGTGTGTGTGTGTGTGTGTGTGTGTGTGTGTGTGTGTGTGTGGCATGGTACAGAGTCCTCTTGCCAGACACAGCCACCCTCTTGACCCAGAGCGGCACTACCTTCTCAAGGCACTCGATGTAAGCCTCCGTGTTTAAGTTTGAGGACCGCACCAACAAAATCGGGAGTTCTTTTCTCATCAGAATGAGTTTTCCGAGCTTCGTAATCACCATTATATTCATCCAACTCTTTTCGAATCCTCTGAACTGTCCTCAAATTGACACATAAATACTCTTCTGAAATATTCGTATTAAAGCTTCCAGCGCGAATGTCAAGCAGTACAACATACCGTTTCTAACTTTCTGGCGAAGTGAATTGCGACATGTTGCTTATTGTCTCTCAGACGATTTCCAACTGACCCTACTATACTATGCAGTCGACAATATTAAAAACACACAACGCATATGTGCAAAATTAAAAATAAGAAATGGCGATAATTAACCCATCGCACCCTGTACTCTCCCGCTCTCTATTAGATAATATTTTTGATTAGATGGAGGAAAAAATGATTACAATATCACCACTATTAAAGGAGCTTTAATTTGTAAGGATCTCTCCTCGTCATCACAACTAAGTCTATCGGAAGAAATGGTGTCGGGAAGAAAACAAACAGATGACCCGAAAATTAAGTAAGAGCTGATATAATTGTTGTTAGTAATTAAAACTTTGGAGTTCTTTTTATTTGATGGATCTATTTTGATCAGAATTAGATGATTTTTAATGATGACACTCCCTACAATTATATAACAGTGGATGGAAACATGCCACGCCGAAATCCGAACAGGCATTGAGTTAGCAAAAATGTATTTTAAAATCTAAAAAAGTATTGAGAAACGAGAAAATTTCATTAGAATCAAGGAAAAGAGTGCTGAATAGGTAGGTGATAGCAATAATCTTGTATGACTGTAAATCTTGGATAATCTCTTCAGGGATGAAGAGAAAAGTGGAGGCCATTTTTGTTCTTTCTTTTGTCCTTTCTTTAGTTCTTTGTTTCGTTTTTTCCTTCTTTCTTTCTTTCTTTTGTTCTTTCTTTCTTTCTTTTGTTCTTTCTTTCTTTTTTTGTTCTTTCTTTATTCCTTTCTTTCGTTCTTCCTTTAATTGTTTCGTTCTTTCTTTCGTTCGTTCTTTCTTTTACAAGCTTTTAAGAATTGTTATTTTTTTTACACTGTATTTTCTTTCTTGTTTTTTGTTCGTTCCAGAACAACGATGATAACAAGTCTTTACAGGACATCCTCTTTGTAGCAAGAACGACCTGAAGATAAGAATAATTCAAACGACTATTATTAAAAATATAAAATCTTAAATACATTAATGGTCGATTTTCGGATGTTTTTTATTAATACTTTGTATACACTGATATTTCATATAATTTCCACTATCTTTCATATATCTTAAAGTTTATAACCCAGATATTTATGGCTTCAAACATAGCTCGTTCTTTTAATTAAAGTTTTTGCTAAAGAATAATGGCTGAAGTTACTGATGTTCTGTTAAAATGGGTTAACGTAACGTCAGATCATGTGTATTATCTTTACTAACATGTGCATATGTGAATAATTTAAAAAGGGATGAAATCTTACAATAAATGTGAACAGAAATATAAAAGTTGAATGATACAAAATGTTTAAACTCAGATACATTAATAAGGTTACGAACAATTTTCAAAAGGATAAGAAAAAGTCATATAATTTAAATTTACCGGCCGGAATAAAATACATCAGAGCCACAGTTAAACGCGAAGAGGAAATTGGGTCTTCATGACTTTCTTGAAATAATGAAGTGGGAAATGGTTCCAGCATACCTACAGACACAGAAATAAAGAGGAGGGGGAGATTAAAATTCTGTATTTTGGGACACAGGAATCAACATTGTATGCTGACAATTAGTTTCACATATATATAACCGTGTAGAAGGCAAATAAATAAATAAAATAACTGTCAAATTCACGGAAATTCTTTTTTATTTATTTATCTTTTATTTATTTTGCGTTTTTGTTTAGCGGCATATCAACATGTATGGGTTATTTATTCCCGAAATATGAATATTTTCAACACAATTGTATGACTTGTATTGATTATATAAAGGGTGTCTCATTAAGACGGATTATATATAAAGGTGTTTCATTAAGACGGATCAAAGCCAGCAATGTTATGAGTGAAAATTTATTTATTTCTCTATTGGATCATGTTAAGTCATGACAATTATGTGTGAAAAATAATATATATATATATATATATATATATATATATATATATATATATATATATATATATATATATATATATATACATATATATATTAATTTAAATAAAAACAGACCACTTTAAGGTTCCATATAATAAATTAGTTCACCACAGCCCTTTTAAAGGACAGCGGATCATCAGATTTTATTTCCAATGGTTGAAACGAAAAATGAAAAGAAATTTACACATTTATGACGGGCAGTAATAAGTAAATGAACGAAGTGAGGGGGTAGAGAGACATGATTGAGTTAGATGTAACATTTCTATTCTTTCAAATTTAAATTTTTAGAGGAAATCCAGACATTGACATTGTTAACGGAAGTTATATATTGATATGGGAGGGGGATAGGACAAAAAGGCATAAAGAGAAAGAGAGAGAAAGAAGTTGTGATGAAGTGTCATTAACTTTATTATCTCTGATTTACATTGAGCTCTCTGGATTTTATCTTCCGTGGGTCTACCCATACGGATTACCTAGTTTTTCGTAAACTATATATATATATATATATATATATATATATTCATGGTGCTTCTGTTTTTTTTTGTCGGGTCGGGGCTTATTATTTGTCTATTGCTGGGACCGTAACAGGTGCTACCACCCGGGGTTGGGGTGGACCTCGGGACACAACAATTAAGAGATGGTTCCACGCTCCTCATAAACTTCAATCTTTCGATCAGAGGCCTTCACTGTGTCGCGCTAAAAAAAAGAATTTATATTGCACATTTATAAATCTGCCATTCATCCGTGTATTGAATGTCGTTCCAATATCTTGTCTGGTGGTCCTACTGACAAAATCCAGAGATGGGTCTGCAATTCAATCGATCCTGACCAGGCATCTCCTCTCCAGTAATTTTCTCATCGACGTGACGTGGCTACTCTCTGTTCTACAATTATTTTCATGACAACAGCTCGGCGCCCGACAAAAATAAATTTCAGCGTACTACAAGATTGACAATCAGTTCTCATGGTTTTGCTGTTGAACTAGCAAGATGTAACCGCTATTTCTACTCTGACAGTTTAATATTTCCTCTAGTAATTCCCATCTGTGGAAATCTTTTATGATTTAAATTCAACACCAACTGCCGTCTTCTGTCTTCTTGAAACATGTTCCACTTTTGTGCTTTCATTAATCCTCCCCATTTCTCGGTTTTCTCATTTTCTTCCACTTTCACTTACTGTAACTAACTGCGTCTTAGTGGCATTATCGCCTTGCTTGGGGTGAATATGATTTAAAATGAAAATATCATTAAATATGAAATACACACAAACAAGTGAACACAAATACATATATAATCACTTGGGCAATTGCTATCTATAAAATGCTTTAACACGAGATAAGATTGTGACCAGTTGGATCACCGTGCGAGAGAAAATATTGCTATAATTAAAGGTTATCATTGAATTTGCTCCCTGCCTGATTGGGTTACTCACTACATATTTCGTGCAATAATCTGAAAGTAGATAAATATGTAAGGCATGGTGTGTGATAACTTACAATTAAGAGCTGAAAAAATATTTTAGAAACTGCGCAGAAAATGATGTTCAATTATTATCATTTAATTGCAAATTATCGAGCATTGATTTTCATTACCAAAAGTTTTGAGGAGTATTTGAATTCAATACTACGCCCATAATTCTCTGGTGTGGGTACTTTGTCAGATTTTCGTATTTTATGTAAATATGATAAAATAAAGTTTTAAGCTATGTTATATTTATGGATTAAAGTGCTCAATATCAGGCATGGAACGTCCATAAAAGTGGACACTGAGGTCAAGTCACGATCGAAACTCGACTGATTTGGCATCAACTAAAGTGTTTAGACATTGTCTAACCCTTAGCTATCGGCGCACGACAGAGAAAGGGAAATATATACGTGAGGCATATAAACGCCAAATCAGCAGCCAGAGCGCTCAATTCATATGAAGAGATATGCGATATAAGCAGGAGCATCTACTCTTTTAAAATTCCATTTATACATATATATATATATATATATATATATATATATATATATATATATATATGTGTGTGTGTGTGTGTGTGTGTGTGTGTGTGTGTGTGTGTGTGTGTGATTAAATAATTTAGATAAGTTTTGTCTACTTATTTTTAATAGTATCCTCTCATAATTACGGATAATCTTCTTAGTATCCGTATTAAAGGAAGAAAGAAAATTACCAGGTTGATGCATATTCATTTCATTCCGAGTATTTTCGACATTAGCACAATGTTATCATCAGGGTTTTGTTTTTCTACGACAAAAATTTGACAAAATTGTTGTGTTCATCTAAAAATTAAATTTTTACGTGTGAACTGAAAAACGCTAAGGATATGTGCTGTACATTTTTTATTTTTTATTTTTTCATGGAGACACACGAGCAAACGTCAAGGGAGCTAAGTTATTGAAATTTCTAAACAATTTTTAAAGAAAAATTATTTAAAGCTATAAGTTAAAACCTAGATATTTTAAACTATCTACTTTAAACATTTTAAAACATTGGCGCATCATTCTAATTAACTTTATTAAGGGTTGGTTTCAATTTTTTAATATAGATAGCTTGGAGAAACTTTAGTTTATGTTTATAAATTATTGTAAATAATTATTTACAATAATTTATAAACATAAACTAAAAATTGAATATGCATCACGTCTGAGTTTGTTAAGTCACGTCAGTTCTAATGACGGTTCACCTTATACGTGTATATATATATATATATATATATATATATATATATATATATATATATATATATATATATATATATATATATTTATATATATATATATACTCATAAAGATATATATATACGTATATATATATATATATGTACTCACACACACACACACACACGCACATGTATGTTCATATTTAGCAATGTTCATATCTATCTATCTATCTTTCTATCTATCTATCTATCTATCTATCTATCTATGTTTATATAGATCTATCTATTTCATTTTGTTCACATGTATCTCATTCTGTTCATAACTATCTATCTAACTATCTATCTCATTCTGTTCATATCTATCCTTATTTTTCCACTCATTCATATATATATATATATATATATATATATATATATATATATATATATATATATATATATATATATATATATATATATATATATATATATATATATATATATATATGTGATTAAGTATTATTATTTTTGAGAAGGCACGTGACGGGTGATGCAGTTTCGAATCCTACCTGAGGGCGCATATTTCCTTTAATAAGAAAAATAAATAAATATATTGTTCCATACATAAACGATGCGTCCTCTCAAATATGAGTACAGTGTAACCCGGATATAAGAGAGTTGTCGGGACCGGAGAAGAAGTATCTTATATCCGGGTTTCTCTATTATATATACATTAACACAGGCTCTAATTTGGGACCACATACAATCTCTCTTATATCCGGGGTTCTCTTATATCCGGATCTCTTATATCGGGGTTACACTGTATTTAGAAATATTGCGTTTAGACTGATAGATAATGACAAATAATGTTTTAAAATCAAAGTTTAATCGTGTTCAAATATAATTCACTTATGTGAAAATTATAGAATCGCAAAATAGATAACTTCTATAGAGCTACTCGTAATTATATCTATCATACTTATCTGTACATCTGTGACAGTTTTCTTTCATATTTATTTTCCATATTTATTTCATTTTAAGATTAATGTTTGAGGGTCTATGTATAAGAACGTTTATATGAACTTGATTGTATAAATATAAGAATTCCTTCATCCTTGTCAATGCGTTAACTTGAATACGGATGTACTTTTGGTTTTTAGCATAAATATGTAACGAAGCTTGAAGCGATTTATGATAGAAAGAAAATGAAATCTTTCTGAGGGATTCGTCGCGGGTAGAGCCATCATTTCACAGGGACTTCAAATTTATTTTTGACACAGCATCGTACATCAGAGGAACAAACAAATGACAAATAAATCAAACGGCAGTGAAAATCGAACCCATTTATCGGGCCGTCGTTATTCATGCCCAACTTAGGTCATAACCTTGCGACCGAGAGTCCAACAAATGATTTAAACGCAAATGCTCTCCGCTCCGAGATAGACGCGCCAACACCCGGACAGATATACGGTGATATACGCTTTCACTCTCAAAGGCACGTTCACGCAGATGTACAAATGTTTAATGGAAATCGACGAATACACACCTATATAAAGACTCACTTATGCATCCGCAAAGGCACACACACACATACATGCATATATATATATATATATATATATATATATATATATATATATATAATAATAATAATAATAATAAACGCACGCAGCGATATATGCACAGATAAAATATACATGGTAATAAAATCATGTGTTCTCAAAAGTAATAATACTTAATCATATATATATATATGTGTGTGTGTATACATATATGTATATATACGTATATATGTATAAATACATATATACACTCACGCATATATATATATATATATATATATATATATATATATATATATATATATATATATATATATATATATATTCTTTGTGATTCTTTTCCAAATGGTGATAGATAGATAGATAGATAGATAGATAGATAGATAGATACCGGGAGGAAGATATTCCTTATCAACAATATAATTCTAAACTCATGTTTTTTTTTGTGTGTGACGTTCTATCTGAACATCAGTAAACACGAACGGACTATAATATAAAATTTATCCAGCTACAATATCAAGAAGCAAAATGCGAATTAAAAAAAAAAACAAAAAAACATGCTAAATACGTTGATTTATAAAATGGATAAAAGAGACTTTCACAAATGGAAACGTGGCTACCGGGATTCAGATGGAACATCACACACAAAAACTTGTGTCTGAAATAAATAAATATTTATTATTTTTTATACGTTATTTTTATAAATACAAATATTTAGGCAAATGCTCAGTTAATAATAAGCAATATTAACAACAATTACCGGACGGAATGACCGAGAAATTTCATAGAAAATATGTGTTATCCGACAGGAATCGACCCTGTATCCTACACGGAACCGCCATATAGCCTGACGTGCGGCTTGTTAGCAAGGTCGAATTATAGCTTTTAAACTGCAATTTCCCCTGATTTAAAATGTTTTCTGAGAATTCAACATAAATGATGTAAATTTACTCATCGCAAGTATTATTTCAACTCAAGAAATTATATATTTTAAATCAAAGTTTGTTTGTATTTTCTTAAATTTTTGGTACTCTTTTGAAATAAAAGGGAAGTAACTGAGACATCCGGACGTGGCATCGCACGTGGAACTAGATGATTCTACCCCGTTGAACGAAATAAAGGGTTCGGTTCGAAATTCCAATCACCGGAAGAAGGCTGGAGAGTACAACTGCCGATTGTGAATATGGTAATGAAGATGAGGATAACAGTCCGAATTATGTAAATAATGCAAGTAATCATAATACCTCATCTCAAAGATAGAGACAAAATGAAACTGGTACGAATCTTTTCATAAAACAGAAGAATAAATCCATCAGTACAAAGAATACCGTCTTAAGATCTATCAAACTCCACACATATGTGGGTATGTATTACCGCAGCCACCTAGGTAGGGATTTAAAGCATACAAACCTAGTTCGACCCTACTTCAAATAGTTTTTAAAAATTCCCTTAATCCTACTTTTCGAGAACTTTAAAGTAATTGATCCTAACATACATACGCAATAAATATTATCGTATTTGAAGGCATATAAGACGCACAGGTGTATAAGACACACCCCAATTTCAGCAGGAGAAATTAAGAAGAAATAAATAATTAGTAAAATTATTATGAAATGGTACAGCCGATGCTATATTTATGAGGTATTATTTTGATTGAAGAAGCCATGATTACAATTAAACGAAAAATAATAGGAATAAAAGAACACGGACCCTATAAAAATTTTATTATATCTAAAAGTAAGAAAACAAAATAAAAATCAAGTAATTATAACAACTGAGTAAAATAATAAAGTTACCATTAAAAATTCAGTCAAAAATTTTCATTTATATGATCTGTACGACATGCGTCTTGTAAACTTCTTAGTTGAGTAATTAGAATATAAAAATTCTGATTGTATTTATACCATTGTAACCGGAAGTTATCACAAGAAAAATATTAATGAAACAAAAATATTTTACAAATATATAATTTGAATTTATTTTACATAATTTTAGTGCAACAAAGTACTAATATTAAACCTGATGAAATTAATATAATGAATATTATTAATGATAACATTTTTAATCAGCATAATAGCTTTTTAAATAATAACAATAGGTATATGAAAGTTACTCTAAAGTCTAAGATAACTGGAGTTTCCTGGTAGCTAATTTCGGTCGACTATCGCGAATTTTAAACCTACATATGGCATATAAGACGTAGCGGAAATTTTAAAAGATATTTATAATTATATTATAATCAAGAAACATGTACCTTATATGCCGTCAAATACAGTAAATTCCATCAGCGCCATTCGTTGAAGGCATTCCTTAATCCGGATAACAGTAGACAACCTAGCCTCGTTAGAAGCTGAATGTTTTTTTGCGAACATTCCTATCAAAGAATCTATAGGCGAAGCAATAAATAATATTTAAGTATTTTTGCTTACACGTCCAAATATTAAACAAACAATTCTACGTAAACTTGCATCTTTCACGATGCTGGAACCTTCATTTTATGTCATTATCTTAACATTTACATAGCAATGGTCTACTCTCTCGACTATCTTTGAATTCAGCATATTTTCCTCCTAGACTAACAACCAACCAAGGCTAGCGAACACTGTCCCTCGTGTTATTTAACCAAGTGAAGTTGGTAGATGAGATGGGGTTATGATTTTACCAAAGAACGTTAGTTCTAATGCGAACGCAACAAACTAGGTCAGAATTGCATCTCGGCTCGCTAATTTCCCTTTACAGATCGATTACCGTTACGCTACCTCCGCATAAGTAAACTAATAAAACGCATTTCATTTATTCGCTATTCAAATCTATTCAAATGACCAGCGTTAAATAGATAATTATTGCCTTTCTGCTTCGAGTCGTGCTTTATTCCTAAAGTTTGGAGTATTCTCTACATATCAGTGTCATAGTCTAATACGTTTGTAAAATGAAGTTAAATCCAATGAGAAGACCCTTCTAATGAAGTAACTGAGGAAGATGTTGCCTCGCTCTGCCTTTTTTACAAGTACTTTCACGGTAATTGCTCCGAGGAGTTGCTTTCGCTTGTCCCTAGGCCTCGAGAATTTAAACGTCCTACGAGGCTGGTATCCCGTTCCCACACGTTCACCGTTGAAACTGTTAGATGTAGACGTCTCTTTTACTCCAATAGCTTCATGTCTTGCACATCTCGCCTATGGAACTCCCTTCCCTATTACTGTTTCCCTGACAAATACAATCTCCAACGGTTTAAGTGTAGCGTCAATCGACATCTACAGTTGCCTTGATCTATCCACTTCCCCTCTCCACATCCTTTCATCTTTCATTCCTATCTGCTCTCGCTCCAAATCTTCTGTAACCCCCTTGCCTTGATCGACCCACTGTCTTTCTCTTTCTCCACATCCTCTCCCTTACCACTCCTATCTGCTCTTCCTCCAACCCTTCTGTAACCCCATGCGTGATAGTGGCCACCGGCCTTGCTTGGGGTGATACGCTTAAAAAAAAATAAAAAATATACTTTAGTTAGTCCCAATCCATAGGAATGATTGCAAAAAAAACCCCTCCATAAATCTATTGACACACCATACAGATGCATGCTGTGATTTTTTGCTCACCAATAAAATGAACCCCTTCCCGGTCTCATCCACTAAATTTTTGTTCTTTATTGTCTTGAAGTCAGAAGTCAACAATCACGTCACTGTATCTCTTTTGCGGATAATAATTAAAGTAAATTTTTTATGATACAGGAGAATGAAAAAAAATACACGAGACAATCTTGGCAACATACAATCGTCCCAATGACGAAATGCACCGTGAAAAGAATGTAAACACGTTCTCCGAGCTAATGAAATTTCTTGATGACCGAAGTCTGTCTCTTATTTTGAGAGAACCCCCCCCTCTGACAATGGCACAAATGCATTGCATGTTTTTGAGAGAAAACTACTTACTGAAAATAATTTCCTTGTATACAGAATAGTTGAAAGCAAGTGGGGAAAGTATTACGGATTATATTTTTAGAGCTGAAAACGCTGCAAATTTATTAAAATCATCTGGAGAAATAGTCCATTTTATTGGTTAGGAAGAAATCTCAGCATGCATCTATATGATTTGTCTGCAAAATGTGGAGAGGGGGTGGTATTTGCAATCATTTCTATGGATTGGAATCAACTCTCCCCTCATTCAAATAGATCAACTTTTTTAAAAAATCAGAATATAGATAAAATCATCTTAAATGTACGCTCAATCTCATCTCTTTCTCGATATTTTACACACACACACACACACACACACACACACACACACACACACACACACACACACACACACACAAAACACATATGTGTATATAATAAAAATGGACTCTCCCGTCAGTTTCGACGTATGATGATCTGATAGCTTAACCAACTGATTCAGTTATGAATTTTGTGCGATAATCTGCAAAAGAGGCCACATATGGAGCAATACTGAGATTGGTGAGATGAGGCCACTGTTAGATTGACTGACCTTTTAGATCGTGTTCTCGCTTTTTGAAGAAGATTCAAACTAGAAGATTGAAAACCACTGAGTCGACTGAAACACGTTGATCTCCATTCTACCCGCTCCTAGGCTAAGCGCCTGAGGGTGTTATGAGGTATATTTACAGCTGACAAATTGCTCTTCTGCTTGTCGTTGTATCTAAGCCATGGGCGTCCTATATTCCTGTAGCCCTGATCTTGGGTATCCTGTCATCAGACATTTTCAAGAAATGACCAGTACACCGCAACTGAGACTGTATGAGGAGTCTCGATTCCTCCAGTATTACACCAGTTAAACAGGTCTACATTTATATATATATATATATATATATATATATATATATATATATATATATATATATATATATGGATACAGGTCTACATTTATATATATATATATATATATATATATATATATATATATATATATATATATATATATATATATATATATGAAGTATTATTAGTAACTCCTAAACAATCAAAGTTTAATCCGATGTAAGTCTATTTTAATAATGAGATATTTGTTTGTCAATTCTTACATATTGTGAATATAATAACAAAATACTTCATTAGAATGTAGTTTTATCCAACATATTGCACCTGTTGTGATATATAAATAGAAATCTGGTAAATATAGAAAATACAAACCAAATCCTCTCTTTATGTGATTTGTTATTGATGTATTTTTTAAAAATAGTTTAGCGATTTAATTTTAAAAATAAAACAGAAAAGACACAAATTTATTTTAAAAAGATATATAACTTTAAGATGTATTTGGATGAAATGGATATGAGGATAATTGTAATCAGTGCGCCGAGTTTAAATTCCGGACTAACCCGCTGCATTCACTTTGCCCTAATATTGCTCTTGGAAAATTCATGGATCTACTCTAGCCGAGTAGAATTGCTCTCGTGTTTTTGGTAGCAGTCAAACTGACAAAAGGGAAAGTCTTGTTTCTGCGGATATGGCAACGGACAACCACAGCACAGTCTTTTCCAAGATGCCATAGAAATTCACCTCTAGAAACTTTCTGTTTTTGTTGCACCTTTTTATTTGTTTTATTATTGTTAATATTTCAAAAATGTTTGGTTGTTTCGTGAATTAATAACATTAAATGAAAACAGAATTTTTAATCACTGCATCTTTTGTAACTCTTATAAATATATTTTGATTTTAATTGAATTTCTGTCTGTTTTTCTTTTCAAACCAAGATCACTCTTCTTTCGACTTGATTATATATTATATATATTATTATAAGATATATATGGTCATCATTGTTTTTTGAATCTCTTCATGAAGAATCAATATATATATATATATATATATATATATATATATATATATATATATATATAAGTATTTGCTTAAATACTTGTATCTATAAAAAGGACGTTAAACATATCAAAAATGTCTTTAATAAATTGTCGGATTATGTCCAATTCAAAAATGTATGACGTCATTTTTTTACATTTGATACACTTAGAGCAGATATGAATAGAAGAGATTCATGAAGATTTAAGTTTAAAGATAGTAAAATCGACCATGCTAACCAGACTCTTCTCTGTAGCCGAAAGGTTAAGGCACGTCACGCGAAATGACGGTTCTGTATAGGATACAGGTTCGATTCCTGTCGGAGAACGAAAATTTTCTATGAAAATTTCTCGGACATTCAGGCCGGTAAATGTTATTTAATACTGTTTATTATAAACAGAGCATTTGCTTAAATACTTGCTTCTATAAAAAGAACGTTAAACATATCATAAATGTCTTTAATCAATTGTCGGACTATGTCCAATTCAAAAAATATATATATATTAAATTCTAAATAAAATTGCTACAATATTTGAAAACTTCCTTAAAACTGAACACTTAGAATCTTCTTGTTTTGTTTCAATAAGTACCTGTAATAAAAAAGAAATTGCCTTTTTTTGTTTTTCTATCTCTAGGATTTTATTTGTAGTAAGTGATAACTTTTTATAAGTGCTAACTTCCGAGTTTAATACTTTTCCAGTCCTTTGAGACCTGCAAGCATATCACATTCTTGTTTAAACCAAATGTTACTTTTTCAGACAATTGAATCTTTTCTTAGTGTCATTAACGTTTTTCACTTTTATATTTACATACGCTTTCTCCCTGATTGTGTGTGTGTTTTTGAAGGTTTTGAATTCATACTTGCAAGCAAGATTGAAGAGGGGGTTAGTATGTTCTCCTATTTAACCCCTAGCTGAGAGTCGTGGAGATTTCTTGTTCCAATTCGCTAACCATTACACCACCAGGTTTATGGTCATCAGCGTAGGTTGATTTTCCCCGTTTTTGAAAAGCAACATTCCGCTATGTGCGAAGGCTGCGGCATTATGTGATAATATAATTTCTGGTGTCAGTACTTAATAGCTTTTACCAATTTTTGAGCATTTAGTTTTAAAGATAGTCTGAAAAATATATACAGTAATTTTCAGCAGGTTTTGTATATATATATATATATATATATATATATATATATATATATATATATATATATATATATATATATATATATTTGTCATCCACAGACAGACTGTTTCGCTGTTTCACAGCTCATCAGTGTGGCTAGACGTCCGGTTGCCTCTAACTAGGATCGAAACCCGACTGAATTTGCGTCAGTCGGAACTTCTCCCACTAAGCCGTCGGCGCACGGTAGGGATGAAGGTGAATTTTAGCGTGTTTATTTTTAGATTTAGATAAACACACAGTGACTGACAGTGACTCAATTCTGCCGAAAAGTCGTGCAATATTATATATATATATATATATATATATATATATATATATATATATATATATATATATATATATATATATATATATATATATATATATATGGGGTGGGGTGGAGCTTGTCACCGTTTTCATTTACTTTCCTTTACTATCTTACTTCCAGACATTTATTATCGCTGAATGTCTCAAAGAATCAGAATCAGTCATCTATGCTCACTTGTGCTTTGAACACATTTGACATTAAAGAATTTTGTATTAGAAATCACTTCATGTATATTAACTCAGCACTCTATGTCTTTGTGTATTTCTGTTAGAAGACACAAAACCTAATGAGAAGCAACACTAGCAATAACGTTCAATTTAATACATCAAGTATTGGGCTAATAACGCAGAAAATCACAGGCGCGCAAGTAATCGTCCCAGGTAGCAAAACTTAAAAAATCGGAGTCAATGTATTATATGTCCTTGTGCGCATATTAAAGTGATGTAAATATATGGTACGGTGTAGTTTTGTTCTATTTCTTAGGTGAAATTGAATGTGTTCTATTCTGTTTAGACTTTTAACATGTGGTGTACCATGTAGCTGTAGTTGGACAATATATCGAAAGTATGTTGTGTTTCTTGAGAGAAAAAAACTGAAAGGAGTTTCGAGACCCTAAAATTTCTAGGAAGAGTTATGCCAGTATTCCACTAAGCGGTGAGCCCATCGGTAGTCCAAAATTCTGACTATAAATTCCCGTTGAAAAAGAAATAGCATTGGTTTTTAGTGAGACAAGAAATTCCTATGACTTTGTTGGGCGGTTGATTTTTAACCTTTTAAAATATCTTT
>OZ038478.1:82181149-82191149 GCA_964036315.1 Acanthosepion esculentum
TCAGCGCACACTAGGAAGACGGGAAAATTTTTAACATATTATATACAGTATTACTGGCTACCAGAGGGTTCAATTAATAGCGAAAACCTTTAGAATTATTTAGCCGCAGCAGTCAATAAATTCCCTTTCTTCCAAAAGTTCTCAACATAAAAGGCACAAACACTAATATTCCAATGATTACGATTCCAATGTAATAAATTATAACCATGGGATATTATAACCAATGTAATAAATTATAACCAATGTAATAAATTATAACTATGGAATATTAGTGTTTGAGACTTTTATATTATATTCTTACTCGGTCCTGGACATTGAGTTCTACCTGGATTCTATCCTCTTGGGAATTTATATATATATACATATATATATATATATATATATATATATATATATATATATACATATATATATATATATATATATATATATATATATACATATATATATATATATATATATATATATATATATATATATATATATATATATATATATATATACATATATATATATATATTATGCTCTACTTTGTATCAAGCACTATGTTTTTAAAAAATAAAACAGAAATACTAAAGTACTTTGGATTATAAATCAGACTTTTCTTTCCTATTACTTGGATATATATATATATATATATATATATATATATATATGTATATATATATGTGTGTGTGTGTGTGTGTGTGTGTGTGTGTGTGTGTGTGTGTGTGTGTGTGTGTGTGTGTGTGTGTTCACCTTCATTCAAAGAAGTTAAGCAGCATTGAGTTTGGTCAATACGTAGATGTAGATCACTTGGAAATACGTTGTACTCCAAGTAGTTTCTTATCATAAAATGATGAAAACATTACCGACTTTGCCAGTGTCTAACTGTACGACACCTCTAATTGTATATGGTACAAGAAGTTTCCCCTTTTCTTGATGTGTTCTTTTCAATGGAATTTTTCTATCGTATGCTTGGAGCCCACACAATATTGTGCAAAACATGCATGACTATAAGCAATGCTTGATTGTCTTTCGCCATGCTTATTTTGCAGATATGATAAGGCCTCCGGATATTGGTTGCGTAAACTGCGAAAAACAAAAATCGCTTTCAACACAAATTTTAAACTAAAAACTCCCTCAATTTTCAAGCAATCTAATACAAACTCCACTCAGTTGTAGCCAACAATAAGTTGATTGTTTAACAGTCATTTAATTTGATAATTGAGTCCACCCATATAGTGAAAACCCGCATAAATTGCGAAAAGTGGCGATTTTTACTGGTTTATTTCTTAATTTTCGTTGATCTTTCAACCACTTTTTCATCAAACTTAACAATTGCTTTATAAAAGTACCCTCTTTTAAACCCCTTGTAGCACACTGACAAATTGAATTTCAAAAACTCCAAAATAATTGTGGTCTGAAGTGGGTCTTCATGTTGCCTGTTTTTCCCCTTCATGTCCTCGGCTAACTTCGATTGAATAAATACAAATTCTGTTATATCAGAAACTGCATTAATTCAAAAAAAATTTATGAAAGTACTTGAAATTAATTGAAGAAGATAGACTCTATTACATCTAAACATGATGCTGTTTTTGCTCCATTCTAATTGAACGTTTTTTCTGATCGACCAACTGAGTATGGCTGCTAGTCTATAATCAAATTTTGATTAGTTTGAGCAACAGTTTTAGCGTTTAAATCAGATGTTAGGAGAAAACGTATTAAGGGATTGCTACACTGGCTAACCATTGAGTTAGATGTTGAATACCTGGATACGAAAGTTGGTTTGAGTTTTCTTGAAAAGATGACCCTCGATAATTATATGAAGATCAGAAAAATCTTACTTTCATCTAACACATTAACACAGTAACATTGCCATAACCTAAAGCAATTTTGCAAACAGCTGTATTTCGTAAATGTTAGAGAGATAATTACGAGAAAAGAGTTCTGAAATTCTTTAACCAAATATTTAATCTTATTTTCAAATATTTTCCAGATATTTTAATCTTGGGTTTTTAAAATTATTTAATTAAAATATTAGCACCACTTCGTAAGAAGAATTCTTGTTTGAATTGAAAGTAATTTACACGGAATAGTAATCGCACCCAGCGCTAAAAATATTAGTTTTGTTGTCACTAGTGAATTGTCTTTGGCATTCCTAACTTAAAATAGTTCAGAGGTAAAATATCAATGAAAAATGTGCGACGCTATTTCACATAAAGGTAGCGTGAGGTCTGCGAAGGCCAGTTTATTTCGATTAATAAATAAAAAAAGGTTCTAAATATAAAAGAAACCATAGTATCAACTTGAGATATAGTGAAAAAATATAAACACTAAAAATGCAATTTTTCATTTATGTTATTTCAGATCATGGCAAAGTAAACGAGAGAACGTATAAATTTAGCGTATTTTACAATTTACGGCCACAGTTAAATAAATAAATAAAAACTGAACATCTGCTCAAATATGGGTATCAATTAAAAATATTGTTTAAGCAATAAATTAAAATATGCCGGGATAATGATTGAGAATTTTTTCCTAATATATATATATATATATATATATATATATATATATATATATATATATATATATATATATAATGTCCAGCACCCCTCGTTAGGGCGCATGTGCAATCTTACCAACATTACAAATTTAGTCTGATAAAGTCCTGAAGAACGAAACGCGTAACAAATATTTCCCCTTTTTCATACAATTTCCCCGATATTGTTCTTGATATATAAAAATATATATGGTTATTTCATATATATATACAATATGTCCATAAAGTCTCTTATGAGATATCTTAATTAGATTTGTTCTATGTACTTAGTATTTATCAATGTTTTTAATCACATCTTACTTGTATATTTCAGTTTTGCTGGTAATGAAGCAGCTACTGTTAAATGAACCCCTAAAATGGTTACTCCTCAAGAAAAACACGATGGGTGTCATGGTTTATTGAAACAAATTCAGATACGAAGACTCAGCTAAACTACGGAACTAAGTATGGAAGAGATCCAACGTCATGTTCGTCAATTCATGCATGGAACAAGGAATTTATGGAGACAGGGACTGTGTTTGGATAAATGGAGGTTTGGACGACCAAGAGGAAAACATCGATCGTGTAAGGCAAGCCTTTCAGCGTTCTCCTACAAAGTCCAAAACGTAAAGCTGCCAGACAGTTACAGCTGCTACGTTCAACAGTAGAAAATATCCTACGCAAGAACTTGCGATTGCACACTTACAAAGTACAACTGCTACAGGCATTCGAGCCAAATGATATACCATTGATGTGGCTATGCTACAGTGATCATCGCAAAAAATCAAGTACCGTCTTGATGTGCTTCGTGCAACTCATGGTGCCCATAGAGAGGTGTATTAAATTAATTAAAATAACTTCACTACCTACTCCTCATTTTGTAACAATTTCTACATATTTGTCTATTCATTTGCTTTTGTAATAATGTTTTTTTAAACTATAAAGAGAATTTATGGACACCCTGTATATATATATATATATATATATGTGTGTGTGTGTGTGTGTGTGTGTGTGTGTGTGTGTGTGTGTGTGTGTGTGTGTGTGTGTTAGTATGTATGGGCAATTGAATGAGAAACAAGCAGGAAAATCTTCATAAATTTAAAATCTTTCACCATTGATTTAGCTTCGTCGGTAATTGTGGAAGAAGTATGATTCGGAGTTATATTTCAATTCTTGACTCATATACTGTTTTGTATTTTCATTGTTTGACCAGAATTCATGAGATAAGTTTTTGGCATTAATATCTGTCTCCATCAGTTTTTAAATTCTGTTCCCCCCCCGCCCCCTGGGTGTGTGTCTGTTACGTGGAATGTCATATACAAAAGGAAAAAAAGTGTTCTCTATGTGTAATTCAAGAAACTTCGAACGTAATTCACGTGGGTAGTAAAAAGTGGAGTACGATATTCAAACAATAACAAAAAATTTTAATATCTTCTTAGCGTTTTAAAAGAGGATAGAAAATGTGACACCGCAATCCGAAGGTGTATTGGAATAGCAAAATATTTTTTAAATCACTTCACCCTAAGAAAGTCAATAAAACCACAAAGACACAAGGAGTTACTGAGTTTTAGCCAACATAGAAGGAATACTATTAAGGAAAGAAGACAGACAGAGGGTGTTTCGAATGGCAGAGTCTCGCCTCGGGAAACAGCTACCCGACCCCGTTTTATACGGAGTCAACGGGGAATTTTGGGCCTAGCCTACGGGCCCGGATACACCGCATTAAATTCGGCCTTGTGCTACATCTGACCGCGTAGTTTACTACTTCTACGCGTTGCTGGTGAATCTTATATTTGTTGTACTTGTCCTAACTATTATCGTTCATTACCAACCCTCGTGTGATTATTCTATTCAGTAACCTTCCCTACGTGATAACAACTATACAACGGATACCACAAATATTGGTGAAAGAAAGTGTGAGGAGATAGGTGTTTTTTTTTTTGTTTGATTGTTTTTTTGTTTACACGTATGTCCTTTCATTGTATCTGTTATGGGACAGTTTTGTTTAAAGAAGAAAAACGCCAAAACAATTATCACTATCTATCATCTCTGGCAATAAAAAAAATGGCCAAGATGCATTTTTTTTTACCTCAGGGTTGCCCACCGGAAATACACGCAAGTCAAATATCCGTGCGCTACATGGTACTACGCATACCCTAATATTATGCGACTGTTGATCGGAAGCCCGTCTGTAAGCGCTATCAAGATGTTAGGGTTACTTACTACCAGATGAAAGCAACAACCAGAAGTTTTCAATCAGTTATTTTCATAATGAAAAGTCACAGCCATTTATAAGTCAGTTAAATTATTATGGTTATAGAAGAAAGAACCGTTAAATCATATCCTAAACAGGAAACAAGTGATAAAACCGGTACTCTTGTTAATAAACATGGACGGGCTATCTACCAGGGTATAGGTGAACCTATCCACTCCTATTTGAGATAACTCTGAAAAGATGAGCAAAGTCTGAAGAAACAGGGAAATTTCGTTAGAAACAAGGAAAACACTACTGAACTCGTTTATGGCATTTTCGTTTACGGCATCTTCAGAGATGAAGATAAAATTGAAGCAGCAAAAATATGGCTTTGAAGAAGGATGCTGAGCATACATTGGATTAAGTTATGCGAAGTTTTAGTGAAAATTAAAACAAAGAAGACTTATATATCAAATAAGTTTCAAATTTCTCGGGCATATAACAAGGAAAGTGGACTTGGAGAATTTGACACTCACAGGTCATAGGGACAGAGGGAGGCAGCAAATAAGTTCTTTTTTTTTAAGTATTTCACCCCAAGCAAAGCGGTAGCGCCACTAACACGCAAGGGGTTACAGAGAATGAGAGCAAGAGTAAAGAGGGTTGTTTGAGGAAACGATATAGAGATGGACGGGGAGCAGGATCAAGGCATCAAATGTCGATTAACATTACATTTGAATATTTGAAGATTATAGCTGTCAGGTAAGCAAGTAGGAGGAAGGGTAGTGCTGGAGAAGAAGCTGTTGGAGTGGTAGAGGCGGTTATATTTAAATGTTTCATCGGTGAAAGGGTAGGAACGAGACGCGAACGTAGGAGCACGCTTAAACTCCTGCAATTGGGGGACCAGTGAAAGTAGCTCGTTAGAGCAGTTGTCATGAAAATATTTGTAGAAAAGACAGAGGGAAGCCACATCACGTCTGCGAGAAAGTGACTGTAGACGAGATGCCAGATCAGGGCCTATCACATTACATATCCGTCTTTGGATTTTGTCTAGTACCTACAGAAGAATTAGTTCAAGAAAAACAAAAATAGGTACATAAAATGATTAACTATGTAAGTCAAAGAGATACATACAAATAAGACTGACAACGATATACTTTATTCACATAGCTTGATAGACGAAAATTAAACAAGGAGTGACATTTGTTTTTCTTTTTTTATTTGCCATAAAATTTGTTTGAATTTATATCCTAAGCCAGTGGTGGGCGGTGCCAATATGACTATTTACTTCACAAAGAAGTCGAAACATTCCGCGACTGTGAGCCAGGAATGAAGATCACGTCCAATACTTGCATGAGCCCCCCCACCACAAAAAAAAATCCAAAATAATTAATATTCAAACAAAGTTTTCGAAAAGGGGGAGGATTAAATTCACTTCAATTAAAAAAGAAAAAAATGAAAAAGATATTAATTACACACACACACACACAAAAGAAAAAATATGAATATGGACCTAAAATGATTAAGAATGAAATTCAAAGAGTTACATACCTCTCGTCTAATAATCGCACAAAAAAGCTTATCCACGAATATGAAAGTATCCTATCGAGAATAAGTAGAGAGAACATGTCTAAATTATTTAACGAAAAATGTCATAATGAAAATATACTGCCGAAATAGATACACATATATATATATATATATATATATATATATATATATATATATATATATATATATATATATATATATGAAAGTGAACATAGAAGCCAAATAAGACTGGCGACGATATGCTTTATTCGCTTGGCTTACATAAATCTTTTGAGAATGATTGGCAGAACATAAACAAGGAAAATATGAAAAGGATAAGCCTTAATTATAGATATAAAGGAGACACATTTGTGGAGAGCCATAATCGTCTAGGTCTTGAAGAGCCACGGCACATAGAAGTAGATCCTAATGCAAATGAATTGTAAGATGAATAAAACGAATTATGGAATGTTTAAGACTAGTTTACAGTAACTGCATATATGTATGTTATGGGCCGAGTGGTTAGAATGTTCGCATTCTGACCATGTGGCCCGGGTTCGAATCTTACCATGGTCGATTTGGAAGGAAGGAGACTTTTTGATGTTATCGGACTGGAGAGGTCGATCTCAGCATGCGGTACCTTTGGAAAGTTCCTGAAAACCATACCACGGTTCGATTAAGCCTTGTGAGTCAAATTGAGTAGACGGAACCCTTGGGGGCCGTCGATAGATATGCTAGCACGAAGTCACAAGTCATCGTGGCCGAGGGCTTGTTCAAATTGTTTATCACGCTCTTTCTCGGAAACTGTAACTATGGTCTGCTCAGCCTAGTTGCAGTGTAAACAACAGATGGGCTTTGTGGGGGGGGGGGCAAATAAACACAAAATGCGCCTGAGAAAGCGTCTGCAAAAGGGGTTGGCTCGAATGCGAGTGGCCAGCAATACTGTATCTATGTACTGATAAAGTACTGTTGAAATGTTCTTGATCTAACCAATAAAAGAAGACTTTTATAACAAAGTATTATAAAACAGGAAAACTTCTTTAAAATTAAAGAAATCAGTACTGAACTGTTGCGTAATATTGATCGTCCTATGTGTCAGTGAACAAATGAAGAAAAGGCTTGAAGCAACCGGAAATGTGGTTCTAGACATTACCATGCCCTGAATACGTGAGTAACGAGCAAGTTTTAGAGAAAATGGAAACAAAAACGATACTTATATTTAACATCCGTAAAAGACAGTTAAAATTTATATGATACATAATGAGGAAAGACGGCTAAGAAAATTTGACACTCACAAGACATATTGAATATGAGAGGGACAGAGAAAAGCAGGGAATAAAATCTCTAACGAGCTTGTGCAAATAGTTAGCAGAACAGCGATTAAGAGAGAGAGAGAGGGGGATGGGGAGAGAGAGGGGAGTCAGGGGGGAGAGAGATAGTCAAAACTTTCTTAGAGCTACAAAAATACACAAATTTGTGGAGAGCCATGATCGCACAGGACCTGAAGGGAAACGGACATAGAAGAACTAGATAATAGTGTATATGAATTGTATGATAAGTAAGACGAAGTTTGGAAGTGACTGTGTAAAACTATTTGACAGCATCAGTATGGGTGCAGGGTTGCCTGTGCGCATGTATGGATGAATGTATAAAATGATGTAGAAAGATATTTGGCTTGAGCAAAACGAGATTTTTTAAAAATAGCGATGCATCCTTTATTTGGCCAGATTTTGAAACTGTCTCGGTCAGGAATATTTCAGTTCCTCGTCTTCATCTGGTTTATTGTTTTAATTCATTTTAGATACTCAGTGTGGCAAATTCTTACGGACGGGCAGTTTCATTTTTCAGGTTCCTGTATATTAAAGTATATCAAGTCGACGAGTCAATAAGAAATGGGGTGATCGTGCGTATGTAAACAGCTGTCTTTCCATATAGGTAGATGACTGTATGTGTATAATACAACGAACACCAAGTGATAGGCGGCGAACTACCAATATATCGAAATAAAAACATTTGTATCTATATTTTTCGCCTAAAACGCGCCGTCATAAACCATTTGAAAGCATCTTCTTTCGATCATGCTGATAGCTTTTCTCACTTTCTTGTTTTATGTTTCATTTTATCAGTCTATCTATTCACTTCTTAGCACGTATATTTTATGACATTCAAGGTTTTTCAGTTATATCTTAATCCCCATTTAATGTTGCAAACATTCATTACACAGAAGCAGTATTTTTTGTTGCTACTTCTGATTTACTTTTCATTTCTTCTTGGTTAATTCGTTTTGTTTTTTTTTCTGTATTTTGTTTTCATCCATCATTCCAATCTCCTTTTTTGTTTTTCGTATTTTTCATTAGGTACAATTATTTCCTTTTCTCTCTTTCCTCTTTTTCTGATTTGACACCCCGTTTAATTTTTTTTTTCTTATATGTAACTCCACGCTGTGTTATATCACACTTTCTTTATTTACTGAGTTATATTTCGTCTTTCTTTTCTTTTCTTCTCTTCTTTCCTCTATAAGATATCGCTTTATTATATTTCTTCTTCTGCATCGCGATTCTTTCTTTATCACTTTGGATTTGACTTCGCTCTTGTTTCTTACTTTGAATGCACTTCTTTTCTCTTTCATTTGCTTTCTTTTTTCGTTATTTCTTATTTACGCACTTTGTTCTTTTTTTTCTTCTAAATTCCAACATTTAAGTGCATTCGTATTTACCATTCTTTCTTTTCATGTTATTTCGATATGTTGTCCTAGATTCATTTTCGATCATTCGATTTTTATATTTATTTATGTTTTGTCGTCTCTCGGTTCCTGATTTACAAGTCTATCTTTTAGCTGTTCTTTCTTTGCTCTGCCTTGTATTATTTTGTTTCTTTTTTTATTCTGCCTTGTATTATTTCGTTTATTTTTTTATTCTGTCTTGTATTATTTCGTTTCTTTTTTTATTCTGCTTTGTATTATTTCGTTTCTTTTTTTATTCTGTCTTGTATTATTTCGTTTCTTTTTTAGTCGTCGCTTCGATATTTAGTTCATTTTCACGCTTCTTTCTTGCATGCCTTAGTTTATGCCTACTTATTTTTCATTATTTCTCACTTTATACTTCTACCTTTTCTCCTGTGTTTCATTTCCCTCATTCTTCTATTTTACTTATTTTGCCTCTTTGGGGTTCATTTGATTTTCATTCGTTTCTTCGTTACCTTCTTCAAATTTCTTTCTCCTGCTTTAGATCATGAAATATTTGCCTCCTCTCCTCTCGTCAAAAACAGACAATGTTTATAGACAACCATAGCAATTATTACCTTCATGTCTATTTATTTACTTTTTCTCGAACATCATCTTACTTGTTTGTGTCATTTGCTTGTTTGTTTATTTGTCTCACTTTGTCAGTTCCCTTAATTTCTTTTCGCCTTCTCATTTTACCCCGACCACCACCGCCATATTTGCCCCGTTTTTTTCTCTGCAAAGTGTCGATATATAGTGGCTGAGAGAAACATTTAGGAAAACACAATTTTCTCCGTTGATTACATTATGACAAATACATCACCGGATGGTGTTCATCATCGACAGATACTTAATGAAAATGGTAAGCATATAAATGTATAAAAAATAAGATATATATTGCCAAAAAATAGATCGTTAAATAAAAAAATGAGAAAAGAGAAAAGAGTCAGGAAATAGATAAAAAGAGAGAGAATGATGATTTGTCTAAGAAAGAAAGAAGAAGATAAATTTTGACAGAAAAAAGAAAGAAAGA
>OZ038478.1:82201149-82248649 GCA_964036315.1 Acanthosepion esculentum
CTTACATATCTATAAGTGTACCATTCCACCATGCCTCGAATATTTTTGCCACATATGGTCCGTTGTTCCTGCTTTATATATAGAGTTTCTTGATAAAATCTACATAATAATCAGCAATGCTATTGGTCTTGATCTGGCGTCTCTGCTTGAGCCACTTTCCCATCGATATAACGTTGTCTCCTTGTGTTTTTTTTTATAAATGATTTCATAGTAATTATTCGTATGAGTTTTTTGCTATGGTACCTAGATTTTATGAATAGTACTAGATTGCAACAAGGTCCCATCAGTTTACTGTTGAACTGGAAAGATATAAGCGTACGGTCTATGCTAAGAGTTCTTTTTTCGCACCCCTCGCTTCTCTTCCGGTTCCATGCTTTCCAACCAACTTTGATCTTCAAAAATATAAATGGGATGTTAATCGTTATCTAATATCTTCCTAATATCTAATATCATATATATGTTGTTCTCGTTCCTCAATAATGCATGTTTTCGAATTCTCTCACACCCAGTAACGTCTTGTGTCTTAGGAGTGAATTTCATTTTTAAAAAAATATACAGTTGACTGTTTATATATTCTTGAGAATATCTGGTGCTATGCATGTCATCCATATGACTATCTCGATCTGGGGAAGCTATAAAAGAACATGATTCGTGTTTTTACGTTAATGCTTTGATTTTGCCGCACCTTGTGGTGTTCAGCAAAGCTACCTCTAGCCTAGTCTATGTCCAATTTCCTTGTTTCCTATAAAAATGTCTAATAATTGATGCTCACACAGAACTCTTTGAAGGTCTCAGTATTTATACATTCAATATCCTTAATTTTTATAATGAATTCAGTTTATGTTCCACCATTTCCTTCATTTCAAATCCTGATCATAGTTTCTGTTGTGAAAGGTTCATCCTCAGTCCAACTTCTTAGAACACTTGATAGGTTATGCTGCCTTTTTATTAACGATCTTTCTTAGTCCAACTATGAATGTCATCATCATAGCGTCTCTCTTCATTAGTATAATGACGTCGAGTGGGAAACAAACGTTGTTTATTTTTTATTAGTAGATTAGTTTTTGATGTGGTATGGAATGCTTAAATAGTCAACGTTTTTTTTTTTAAAAAAAGACTGTATATCACTAATATACATGACAACAGAAGATAGTAAATAAACGACAAAATTCTCATTCCACAATGTGTTAAAAAGGAATTTTTCAGGAAAGAAGTTTCTCATATCAGATTAATGTTTTCTAAAGCTAGAAACTGTGAATAATGTTATAATCTCTAATAAATAAATACAAAAGTAAACTCAAAAAATATATTTTTTTAATATAAATGATTAAAACCACCTACTTAACCTTTGCAGTAATCACAGTGTTTCTTTATTAGATAGAAATAGAAGGCATTTTTAATAACAACCACGCAAAGACGACAAATATTTATTACTCAAAAATCCCATGAATAATGATAAAAAGTAAAACAAATTCACACTTTGCACTCTTCGACTCATGGGAGACATTGAGAAGCGAAATTACTTGTGCAATTTTTTCCTTGTTGTTAGAAATAGGAACAATTATATGAAAATTACATTATCAGCCTATTTTCTATTTACTTCAGAAAATATATTACATGTACGCACACACATTCACCGACACAAAAACAGAAATATACCTATAGATACGTACATTCAGACAGACGGAGAGACATCAGGATTCTATATTCTATTGATTTTTCTATCTAAATACTTGCACGAACTCACATGTAAAATGGCCGACTATTCGTTTCCGTGCTCACCAATCTACTAGGGCGGCAAGCCAATTCCGATTGCAGAGGCCTATTCGGGCACATCATTGTTTGTTCAACACAGCGCCTACCTCTTGTCTATAGTGCAATAATGCTGAGTGGACCTTAGCTTGAACAAGGCCTGTAGAATAAATGACCGCGTGCCCCCACATTCCAAAATACCTCCCTCTACTCAAATTTTACTCGCAAGGCTTGGGCTAAATCTTGTAATGGTTTCCAATTTTTCATCGACACCTAAACCTGGGATCAATTGCTCCGTCCGATATTGACAAGACGTCATTGATTAGTTTGACATTATGAGATTATAGCCCGAGTCTCATGGTCGAAAAGCCAACGTTTTATACACCGCCCACTCACTTGTATACACATTTATATAATCAATATAATTTTTCAAGCACTATAAGCTAGCGTCCTACTTGTAAAAATGACTGGTTATATATAGTTGTTTCACATACGTACAGTATGCAATGGCTCGCCATATTATATTTTTAATTTAACGCATGCGCGTTGTTTGTTTTAGATTTTGTCAATTACACAGTATAGTAGGATCAGTTAGGCACCGTCTGGGAGAGAAAAGGGCGACATGACGCAATTTACTCCGCCAGAAATTTAGAAACGGCATCTCCAATATGATAATTTAAGTGTGTTTGGGTGTCAATCTGAGGAGAGTGCAGAGGATTCGGAAAGAGTTGGATGAGTCTAATTGTGATTACGAAGGTAATACAACTCTGAGCTATCTGATAAGAAAAGCACTACTGGATTTGTTGGTGAGGGCCTCAAACTCAACACGCAGGCCTACATCAAGTGTCTCGGGGAGGTAGTGAAGGCCTGGGTCAAGACGGTGGCTGCTTGAAAATCCTATGTCTGGCAACATGACTGCAGCATGGCACACAGGCAGGAGTATCCAGTCTTGGCTGACAGATAACATCTGTGACCACTTCAATCCTTACAATTGGCCACCTAACTCCCCAGACTGCAACTCCTTTGATTACTATCTGTGGGGTTACAACTGAGCGAGAGACGGACAAAATATCTCGTAACTCCAAAGATGAACTGAAAGCAAGGATTATGGCAGGATTCACCAACTTATACACAAGGAGATCGTCCAGAAGAGATGGAGTCTGGGGGTCGTGGCTGAATCCAATATTGATATTGTTGAATGAATTTACTCTCTAGTTCTTCAAGATATTTTTTGTGTAATGTTGGTAATTTTATCTGGTAAAACACTTGGCATCGCTTTTCTTAAACAAACAAATTTACCACTTAAATTCAACATAAGCTTCATTTTCAAAAGTGTCTAAAGACTAATTTTGGTTTTGCGCAATAATTGAGACAAGATCAGTAAAAAGGTCGTTAACAAAGTAAGCTTCTGCTCATGACTTCCCGAGGCAAACGTAGGAAAACAACGTCTGTAATGGCGGACGGACCCGACGCGAACTGACGCGAATGAGTCGAAATTCTATTTTCGCTAACTCCAAAACGGTACATTTCAGCAAAATTTATTTGTTATTTTCGAATTAAGCATGTAAAGTTACACCTAAATGTAACTATTCCGGAAATGTTTGATAAAAACTGAGTGCGGGGCTTAAAGTTCAAATTACCTGAAAATTTTACATTTACTTAGAAGCGTAATCGATGAAAATATTTCAAAAGAAAGGCAAAAATTCTATTTGATTAAAATCGTTTAAAATAGATTTGAAGTTATCATACTTTATTTAATATTTCATTCATTGTATTAAAACTGTTATTTGCTTTGTAATTTAATTTTTCTTTTCTAGTTAATATTAAATATTAATGATGTAATTATCAGTTAAAAAAGCGGTTACAAATTTTAAACCACGCTCCAATATAATCTGTAAAAAAGGAAAAACAGCAATTGGCTAACAGTCGTGGCAGAAATGATTAAGACCGGTGATAGATTTTATATTCAAGAAAACGATTGTCATCTTAGAATATAACATTAAAACAAAATGTAAAAATCTGTCATCTCGTCTGCAGTCGCTCTCTCACAGACGCATCGCTCTGCCTTTTCTACAAGTACTTTCTGGCATCCCGTTCCCACCCCTTCACCGTTGAAACTGTTAGATGTAGACGTCTCTTCTACTCCAATAGCTTCATGTCTCGCACATCTCGCCTATGGAACTCCCTTACCTATTGCTGTTTCCCTGACAAATACAATCTCCAACGGTTTAAGTGTAGCGTCAATCGACATCTCCAGTTGCCTTGATCTATCCACTTCCCTTCTCCACATCCTTTCATCTTTCATTCCTATCTGCTCTCGCTCCAAATCTTCTGTAACCCCCTTCCCTTGATCGACCTACCGTCTTTCTCTTTCTCCACATCCTCTCCTTTACCACTCCTATCTGCTCTTCCTCCAACCCTTCTGTAACCCCATGCGTGATAGTGGCCTCCAGCCTTGTTTGGGGTGATACGCTTAAAAAAAATAAATAAAAAAAATGCTTTCAAATCTTAGCTCTTTTAAATAAATTTAATGCTTAATAATATTTGTAAAAAAAATACAAAGAAAGAGTTTTAATGTGTATAAAAGTAGGAGCAGGAATAACAAAATTAGTAGTGAAGTTACCAGCAATAGTTGGTGATCCAGACATGTTCTATACCTCCTCGTTCTAGGGAGGTGATGGTTGACGGGATCGATTGCATAACGTTTTATCCTCTCTCGCTCGTCTTCTCCTGGTCGCTGATCGCTGATCGCTGGTTGTTTTTATAATTCGGCAATAAATCACAACAAAATGGATTTTAAAATTATGTATTTTATTAAACACGTAGCCAGTGTCGTCGCTCTATCACCAAGACTGGGGAGCAATTTCTCCGAAACACGAAATAACCGCGTCTACTATGTATGCTGTGTAAAACTTAACTCCCCGAGACAAATTTCTATTCTCACGCTAGTTCTAATCAGTCAAAATCTACTTTCTCTGTTTTGTCTACCTTCTGACCTTAGAGGTCAGCTTCAGAAGGACTGAGCCCAAATACACTGCCACTAAAAAAATAATAGTCTGAAACTATTATTTAACACACAGTGATTTAATTTATTCCGTTTGTTCTTGTTTGAGATTGAGAAAATACTAAACATGTCCAAGGTGATTCATCCTTATATTAAAACAACTCGACATTGATATAAAGGATATGGCATTTGTCCCGGTATATCTGGGTCGGATGTTCGTGTCAGTGGAGTGTTTCTATAACTTAATAGGTCATTTTGCTTTAATATTGAAGAAAAAAACATAAGGTTCAATATTGATAGCTTAATGTATTTAATCAAGTGCATATACTGATACAGTTTTGCCAGTGAGTTAATACACATCTCTTTATATATATATATATATATATATATATATATATATATATATATATGTATATATATATATATATATATATATATATATATATATATATATATATATATATATATATATATAAGCATTTCACCGCAAGCAAAGCGGGAGTGCCACACGCATATAAGTGGTTACAGAGACTGGGAGCAAGAGTAAAGAGGCGTGAAAGACGAAAGGATGAAGAGAAGGACATGGAATAGATCAGACCATATGAAGATGTCTATTGACATTGTATTTGAATAGTTGGAGATTAATAGGGAAGCAAGTAAGAGGAAGGGAGTTCCACAGACGGGAAGTGCAAGACATGAAGCTGTTGGAGTAGAAAGGACGGCTACATTTAACCATCTCGAAAGCGAAAGGGTGGGACAATTAAATTCATGCAATGTTAGAACTAGCGAGAGTAGCTCGTCGGAGCAGTTACTGTGAAAGTATTTGTAGAAAAGAATGATTGCATGAAGTCAAATAATCGTCCTGAAATACCGTATCCATGAAGCTTACAAAGGAGGCCGGCATGACAAACCTATCAAACGCTCTAGAAATGTCTAGAGCCACAGCATGAGCTTCTCCGTTATTGTGACGTGCTTGGTAAACAAATTCAGTTATGGCCGCAAGCATATCAGCTGTAGATTGGGCAAAGCGGAAACCATATACCGTATTGTTATAAATAATAATAATAATAATAATTTTAATAATAATAATGAGAAAGTAAGAAAAGAATACCACAGGCATGTGCTTCTGGTACTGAATACCGAGCTGAATTTAAAAAAAAAACAGAATATCAGCCATAAACACCTTGGTTCTCACCTTGGTGAAATACTTAACTGTATTATAGCTGACATTAAGCGAATGGGTGCCAAAACGTGAAAGCTTCTCACTTACCACCGCATGCATACAGCCAAAGCTAACTTTGATCATCTGTATGTGTCCAGATCCGAATGAGGCAGAGGATTAGTTCAACTAGAAATGTCTTACAAAGCTAGAACAATCGGCCTTCAAAGATACCTGGAAACTACAGAATACTGGATGGTGATCTCTGTAAAGGAACATGAAAGAAGTAAAAAAACTTCATTCAGTAATAAAGGAAGAAATGCAAGTAAAACATAATAAATTTACTGCAGCTTCAAAAATATTTAAAAATTAAGCACTCGACCAGATACAGAAACGATGGCAAGATAAACTTCACGGGCAATATTCATCCCGTACCAAAGAAGCTGATGAAGACAATCCCCGTACACAAATAGTGCAGGATAAGAAGCTGAAACCGAAGGTTTCATTCTTGCTGCACCCGACCAATGCTCTCTAACTAGAAATTATCAAGCACACATACTGAAAAATTGTGTTAGCCCAAAATGCCGATTCGGTGATAAATATCCAGAATCAATTGACCATCTTGTATCAGGTTGCGCGTTATTGGCACTCACTGAATATAAAACACGGCATGACAGAGTCGGCCAATATCTGCATTACGGAAAGGGAACTCCAAGAAATTGATATGAACACCACTCAGACCCGGTCACAGAGATTGGTCCTGTAACAATTTTATGGGACTTTGCAATGCACACATACAGAACAATCAAAGGTAATCGCCCAGACATTGGGATCAGAAACCGGAAAAAACAAAATGTCTCTTCTTATTGGCATAGCAGCTCTACAGGCTGTAATATATATTTGAGAGATCTTCAAAAAAAAAAAAAACTATCAAAATACAAGGGCTTTGTAAATGAAATGTCAAAAATGTGGCAACAGCTCCAGTTGTAGTTGGAGCACTCGGACTAATTGGAAAATATCTAATATACATATTGAAGTGATTCTTTGTGGTCGATGACTCACAAGTACTGCCCACATATTACGAAGGGCTTTATCTATGTAAAATATGTGTGATTTCAGGTGATTTTTTTGTTTTATTCTTCCTGAAAAAATGCTTAGTGGAAAATGTCATGATGACATTTCTGACCTTGGCTGGGACCCGGAAAGAAATAAATATTCACCAGAAACCAAAGAAAATATAATAATAATAATAATAATAATAATAATAATAATAATAATAATAATAATAATATGTCGCCTGTTGTCATTGAATTATTACAGAAACAATATGGACGACACGAACCTTGAGAGAAAAGAAAAAATAATATAATGATATAAAAATGAAAACTGATTTCTAATTTAAATATATTTTATATATCGATCGACTTAAATTTAAAAAAAATCACTTAAGCTGCACCACGTTGGCCGTCACTATTGGGAAATAACATTGTTTTTTTTTTTGTTTTTCTGGAGACACCGATTCCTCGGTGGATCATATGAAATAGAGATTCCAGCATTTTTGATTTGTTCTATTAAATTTATAAAGTGGCACTAAATTACTTACAACTATTACAGTCTTACGAGAATTGAAAACTTGGGTAGACATTATAAAAGTTTAAGGTATTTCATACATATGTAACAACTATTTTCTGGAAAGGGTCATTCGCATCTGGAGTGGGAGATGGACACACTCAATAAACAGAAAATGTCAATACTCTCTAAATGTACGACTATTGCCGTTTTTTACATAGTACCCTAATTACACGAGGGGACAAGATTTGAAAACTTGGACAGCCATTATAAAATTTTAGGGCATTTCGTAGATATATAACTACCATTTTTGGGAAGGGTCATTCGAAATTTGGAGTGGGATAGTAGTAGTGAGATGACTCAGTAGCAGAAAATGTTAATAATCTTTAAAAACCGGGTTTGAAGGGACAATTTCTATCTTATTACAGTAAATGTAAATCTCTCTCGCACTCTCTCTCTCTCTCTATATATATATATATATATATATGGAGAGAGAGAGAGATAGAATAAATAATGATGATTATTGTAATGGGTCCTTACCTATAAATACAGAATGAACTCTTCCTAACACTATGTATACTACGCCTCTTAAGAGAGAGAGAGACGAATCGAGTTGAGCCGATAGTAGTTCACTCCAAACCAGACTGACAGTCATACTAACAACTTGTATTATTATTCCGTGTAATATATCTTCGTTATTTCTACTCTTGTGTTCGTGTTGTTCTTCCTTGGTCCTAACCTGGACCATAACAGTGGTGACGAGGATATTGAAGAAACGAATTCTACCCGGAGAATCTAAAAAAAAAAAAACAAGTTTTTGCTATCGGTCGTCCATAACAGAGGCGACGGAGGTATTGACAAAATAAAACAAGTTCTACGCTTGGATAAAAAAAAGAAAACCATTTGGACACCAACCTTAACAGTGGCAACGAAGACACGAATTTTACCTGTCAGCCAGAACAGAATCGAATTCTGCGCAGGAAAAAAAATTCGTACTAAGGTTCCAGAACAACAGGCGACAAAGACCTGAAGTCTACACTGAGAAAAAAGGAAAAATCTTTACACAAAATTATGGTGTAAACATAAAAGAGTTTAAGGTAACCATATTGGAATTAATGAAAATGCAATTCGAGCAGCAACAGAAAAAAATGAGGAAAGACAGACTAGGCTCGAAGAAAAACTATTAGAAATTCAACAGAAAAACGAAGAGAAGCATCTCTAACTACAAGAATTGCTACTACGGGCAGTAACAAATAAAGGACAAATTCTGGAAATGACGCGACATTCTCGCAAAATGCTATATGGAGCTCTATCAAAGACTTCACTTATGTACCGGACGAAGACAAAACCTTAAAGGCTTACTTCAGAAGATATGAAGATTCATATGAGTTTGATTGCGGGAATTGGTCAGACGCGGAAAAAAGAATACACTAAATTCGTAGACTACGTACTACCGAGTAAAACGAATGAGTTGACTTTCAAGGAAGCCGTGAAACTTTTAACGGAATTATTTAGTCCGAACACTTCACAAAAGGTGGAAATGTTTAAATTTAACAAGAAAAGGATAGCGAAGACTATATAACATTCGCTTCCGTAGTAAACAAACACTGTGATGACTTTAAGTTATCTGAACTCAGCCCAGACAATTTTAAATGTTTGATATTCGTCCAAGGCCTGGTTTCGACTAAAGTTGCGGAGATCAAACGGAGAATTCTAACAAATCTTGAGAGTGAACCAGAATTGAGTTGAGAACAGATAAACAGCCAGGTCGGTAACAAGAAGAAAAATCAAATTTGAGGGGGAGATTATCACAAATGTGACGTTCAACGGAATGACCAAGAAATTAAAGATGTATGTTCTAAAAAATACGGAAAATGTATTTGGAACTGACAGGATGCAGAAATTTGACCTCTGGGATTTACCGATAAATACGTTCTGCCAAAAAGTGGAAAGGGTATTGACCGAGGCAGAAAAACTGAAGGAGAAATTAAAGGAGAGTTTCCCCGACGTATTTTCAGCCGGCCTCGGGAGGCTGAAAATACGTCGGGGAAACTCTCGGGATCCAGGTCGCGCTGGCGATATTTAAGCAAATAATGGACACTATGCTAGCCGGACTGGATTCCACGATCGCATACCTTGATGACATCCTGATAAATAGCAAAAATATTGAACAACACTGGGAACACGTTCAAGAGGTTTTCAGGCAGGTACAAAATTACGGTTTTAAGGTAAAGGAAAATAAATGTGACTTCTTTATGAAGGAAATAAAATATCTGGGCCATATCATTGACGAAGAAGGAAGAAGACCAGACCCAGAAAGAGCCACGGCAATAAAAAAAAATGCCCGCTCCAAAACATTTAACCGAGTTACAAAGCTTCTTGGGCTTAGTAAATTATTATCAAGAATTTATTCCTAACATGCACAAATTACGCGCACCCCTAAACGAACTGTTGAAGAAGGAAAAAGTTTGGGAATGTTCATATGAATTTCAGAAAACCTTTGACAAAATCATTAAGACTTTAACAGCAGATTTATTTTTAGCGCATTATGATCCAAAATTGGAAATAATAGTCGCGAGTGACGCGAGTGTCTATGGTGTTGGGGCATGTATATTCATGAAATGTCGGATGGGACACTAAAACCCATCGCGCATGCGTCAAGAACGTTCTACCAGCCGAATAAAATTACTCGCAAATCGAAAAAGAAACGCTGCGGGATTATTTTTGCAGTTACGAGATTCCGCAGGTATATTTACGGTAGATTTTTTACCTTACAGGCGGACCACAAGCCGTTATTGACAATATTTGGATCAAAGAAAGGTCTAGCTGTCTACACTGCTAATAGATTGCTAAGATGGGGGACAATTTTATTAAACTATAACTTTTAACTGAAGTATCTTCCATCAAACAAAATCGGGAATGCAGATGGTCTTTCGAGACTAATACCAAAGAAAACGGAGCCATTAGAAGATTCCGTAATTTCAGCTCTATGATATGAGGAAGATATTAGAACATCATTATGTGGTACAATTCGAGACTTCCCCGTCACATTACAGGAAATAAGAAACGAAGCCGTGAATGACGAATTTATAAAGGAAACGTAAACAAAAATTGTAGGAAAAGATAAGCATATATCAGACTGTTTTTCGTTATGTGATAATGTGCTGCTATATAATGAAAGAGTAGTAACCCCGAAAACTGTACAAAGGCGAATCCTCAAGGATTTCACATGGGCCACCCAGGAAAGAACAGGACGAAATCCTTAATGTGAAGTTACGTATACTGGCCAAACATGGATCAAGATATTATACATATGGTGGACAAATGCAAGGGCTGGTCTTTAGCAGCCAAGGCACCTCCGATCACTCATAAGCTATGGCCTAAGACAGATCGACCGTGGTCGAGAATCCATGTAGATTTCGCAGGTCCATTAGAGGGTTTCTACTACTTGATTGTAGTAGACAGTCACAGCAAATAGCCAGAAGTATTTTGTTGTAGAACACCTACTTCTGAGACTACAATAAATTGCCTTCACGAGCTGTTTGCTCGTTTCGGTGTGGTTGATTGTTTAGTCATCGATAATGGGACACAATTTACATCTGCGGATTTTAAAGATTTTTGTGAAACTTTTCAGATAAAACACATCAAATCCCCGCCATATCACCCAAGATCAAACGGGCAAGCGGAGAGGTTTGTAGATACATTAAAAAGAACACCAAGGAAAGCTTATGACGTACCAACAGAAAAGGCTTTACAACAATTCTTGCAAGTGTATAGAATTACACCGAACAGTACTACGCCTTCGGCATTATCGCCGGCGGAAGTAATTTTCACCCGAAAAATTAGATCGGTATTCGACAAATTATTGCAAAAACAGACAAAGCAAACACCAACGTCGTTTGTACCAAAAAGAAAATTTAACCCAGGGGAGAATGTTTTTTTTTTAAATGTTCAAAAACAACACATCCTATTGGGAGCCAGGTACAATAGAGATACGAATCGGGAACGTGATTTACATAATTCTGGGTCGGAATTTCTCGCATAAAAGGCACTTAAATCAGATCAGAAAGAGGCTGTTAGAGGATTCTAACGGTCTACCTCAGGAAGAGGAGGAAGTAATAGACACAATATTTGACACATTCAATATGCAAAGGCCTCAATCAATCTCAGAACCACGGAAATCAAGCAGAAAACGAAAATTTACAGAGCCTTTGTTGATTAATCCGAAGAGGAAAAAATATTAAAGACCCCTGCGAGGTGAAAGCTTAGGAGGGGGTGTTATGGGTCCTTACCTATAACTACAGAATGAACTTTTACTAACACTATGTATACTACGTCTCTCAAGAGAGAGAGAGAGAGAGAGAGAGAGAGAGAGAGAGAGAGGGACGAATCGAGTCGAGCCGATAGTAGTTCACTCCAAACCAGACTGACAGTCATACTAACACCTTCCACATCTTGTATTATTATTCCGTGTAATATATCTTCGTTATTTCTACTCTTGTGTTGGGGTTGTTCTTCCTTGGTCCTAACCGGACAATAATAATAATAATAATAATAATAATAATAATAATAATAATAATAATAATAATAAAATATTACTAATAAAAAATGTTACATCAAAAAAGAAAAAAAAACCTCCTCACTCTCTCTCACACCCACGCTCTCTCTCTCTCTCTCTATATATATATATATATATATATATATAGAGAGAGAGAGAGAGAGAGAGAAAGAGAGAAAGAGAGAGAGAGTGAGAGAGAGTTTGTATGTGTGTGAAAACAGGTCTTTTTCTTTTTGATGTAACATTTTTATAAGTAATATTTCATTATTATTATTATTATTATTATTATTATTATTATTATTATTATTATTATTATTATTATTTTCTTTTTTTAATTATAACGGTTATAATGCGATGACTATGTTCCGCTGCCTGAAATGACTAGACACCTCAATGTATCTTTTTTGAATATGATCACTCATTTTTTACTTGTCATGTCCGGGGAAGAGGAAGTAAGTTCTAAGTCAAACCGTCGACTGATTAACAATTTTCTTTCCCTCTTTTACTCTCTTTCTCTTTAACATCCCCATGTCTATATGTCTTTCTCTTCCCCCTAAAAATACCTAATATTGAAATCTCTCTCTTTCCCCCTCTTATTTAAAAAAAAAAACTTTTCCTTTTTCTCTCTCTTCCACAATTTTTCTTTCTTATTTTTCTCCTTGTATCTGCATAAATTTAAACTCCATTTATTTTTGTAAAATTTTGTTCTGAAGAGGTGGGCGCCTGATCCCATGAAATAAATTATCACCTAAATGAATTTCTAAGGACTCCGCTTTCATCATATATATATATATATATATATATATATATATATATATATATATATATATATATATATATATATATATATGTGTGTGTGTGTGTGTGTGTGTGTGTAGAGAGAGATAGAGAGAGAGCGAGAGCGGTTTGCATTTATTAATAAGTTATCTTCTCATTAAGCGTTTAATATGGTAACCATAAGTGATTTTTAATGCAACCGCCTATGAAAAATATGGAGCATCAGCCATATTATGATTTGAAATTTAGAATGTGAAACCTGCATATATAGCAGGCGAGAGTCTATGAACTTGTTAAAGACTCATGCGAATATTTTCCCAAAGGATTTGCACAAATATTTACCCAGTGCACAGGGAAAAAGAAATGTAACTCGAAACTCTCGTCTAGGTATAATGATTCTACTCTAATTTGTGCAGGAGTATTAAGAGCAAGACGACGTAAAAGAATTCTGACTATAGGTATTTATATACAAGTGTGCGCATGCTCTCTCGAGATCTCTCAAATTTTCTATCGGAGAGTTTCACATTATACAATTGTTCTCATATCGAAATGAGTGCTGAATCTGTAAATACTAAAAAAAAGGATTTTAAGATTAGAAGAAAGACATATTAAGGAGAGACATAAAATCAAGTTGAAATTATCGAGAATAAATATGATCAAATTATTTCTGATCACAATAGATAGAAAAATGACGTACAATCTGTTGTTAAATTGGGCAAAGAGTGTCTTATTAATTTTAACACCCCCAAAACGAAACGACTCTCATTTAATCGTCTGAGAGAATCATTTTTAGCTTCTATTAGCATGTTTGATGCTAACCTCCAAGAGTGACGAATTGCGATTTCTCGGACTAACGGTTTTTTTCGCTGACATGAAGCTGAAAGATTATATTGAATCAATTGCTAAATATGCAACTAAGAAGTTGATTCACTGTTTCGAACTAAAAAGTTTTCACGCCAGAATCTATCTTACATATTTATAAATCTACTATTCGACTTTGCTTTGAATATTGCTGCCAGATCGGGTCTGATGCTCATGCTATATATTCAGAGATTCTTGATAAAGTCCAGAGAAGAATCTAGAATGTTATTGGTCTTGACCTGGAATCTAGGCTTCAGTCACTTTCCCACCGCGCCGTATCGTGGCTTCATATTGTTTTTTTCTGTAGATAATATGGTGATTGTTCTGATGAACATCCCTCTATAGCAGCTTTGACTTTAGGAATTTAAGCACAGTACTAGATTGATTGTAAGGTATCATCACTTTTCAGTTGAAATGGTTAGATATAATTATAAGTTCAATGCTAACAGTTTATTCTATCGCGCTTCTCGATTTTAAAACTCTCTTCCGATTTCTTGCTTGCCTGTCAACTTTGATCTACAAAAGTTTTAGTGCAATGTCAATCGTTATCCTCTGGTTTTTAATTCTTTTATTGCTTTCTCTCAATAACAGTATATTTTTCTCATATTCACTAACACATAGTGATCCTATTGCGTATTAGTGGCTTTATTGCCTTGCTTGAGATAACATTATTAAATAAATATAGACAATGTCAAGTCATAATTTAAAAAAAAAATGTTAAAATACTTTTTGCATTATGCTATTCATAAACATTATTTTTATTCTTGTAATCGCTTTCTACGTTTAGGTGTTTTGCAATTGTGTAAGTTTTCTGTGTTGTCATAGAGGCTGCATTACAAACGCTAATAATCGGCAGAATTTTTTCGTGCAAATCTGAACAAATATCTGATAACCCGCATGGAACGCGAAATATTAAACGTTTTTTTCGACTAGGTTAATAACCTATACATTATTTATAACTGCATCAATGTGAGGTCATATGTATAGTTAGGAAAAATGAATATGATTCAGTTATATAGTTAACACAGTTTATCTTTCTGAAATGTTCCATTACGAATAGCAATATAAAAGTAGTTGCTGAAAAGTTATTGATTCATCTCACAAGGAAAGGCCATAAGAATTCTGGTATTTGGCAATGGAATATATTAGGTTGGTGCAAAAATAATGTCGTTTTCTCACATGAAGTTGAACGTCAAAAAACTTCATTATTTTTGCACCAACCTAATATTTTGAAATAACAGGATAATTTATCTAGGCAGTGTCTTTCAGTTGGAAAATACGTATAAATAAACATAACGAATAACAAATAAAACTAAGACCAGCTCTAGTATTTAAAGGTTACTGAATTCATCTTTGTTACTATTTATCTACGGAAAAGATTCCCAACTTAGGGCGCCCTACGTTGGGAATCTTTTCATGATTAAAATGGTTAAAATATATTACAGAATAAGATTCCATTCAAATATTTTATATTTCTGCCTTTCGGTTATCTATTATATATTTTGAAACTATATATATTTAACTCTTTTTTTGTTTTGTTTTTTAATTTTTCACTTTCATGGACGATTTGGTCTTTGGGGGTTTGTTTAAAGACCAAGTTAATGGCCTTTTAAGCTTCCTTCACGCGAATTTCAGTAACATTTTGAATATCTAAGAATTATATATTACACGGGCAGGTACCAGAATTTTAGAAATACCAAAGTGGGGCATGGCCCAAAATCGGTTGGGAAACAGTGATCTATGGTGCTAAAGAAGTGAGAAATGCTAATTATTTAACAATTTCCAACAAGACAGGAAATTATGCATCTAGGATATTCTGATCAACTTGACGCATAAACTGCAATACACGATTACAATACCAACATCACAGGAATTCTGAAAAGAATTTAATATTCTCTTTTGTTGTAATAACTAATTACTTTTATTGTTGCTATTCACACTGTTTTGGCATTTTAAAAAAATTTAGTGGTCATTATCTTTTTATCTGTAATATATCATGTTGATTAATATTTTTCAGAATATTCCCAATCCTGGCTTTTTAAGTCCAGTCCATAAAAAAACACTCATAACCAAGTAAACAGTTTATGTCTTGACTTCTTTTTTCATCTGTGGATTATAGAGGAACTTTTAAGAAGAAAGCTTCGTAATAAATACCAAAATTTAAAGAGGAAACCCTTAAGAAGAAATGACCTGACTGTATAAAACAATCTTATACCTATGGAAAAGCCAATATAATTTCTTACTTCTTAATCATGTTTGAATTCATACAAAGAACATAACATGTATAAATAATTAACAGTACAATTATATATTATAAATGAAAATATGTTTCTAGCATATGGTTTTTATAAAAAGAAATCATAATTTTTGCTTTTACTTTCCGTAACGTATTTTTTGTAATACTTGCGATTCTGTCTTCGTACAATGTAAATGAGTTTTAAATGACAATTATAGATAATGGTTACTGTGCTTATCTACAGAACTTCTGTTGATCTGGATGTTCAAGATAAACATGGCTGTGTTCGCAATTCTGAGTTGGCAGTGAGGACCTCAGAGCAGCCAGACAATTTTAGTCAGTAACAAACACAGGAACGTTGAGTGCAAAGCTGAGAATAGGATACACATCAGTCGGAAGACATCTGGTAGAAATCAGCAAAGAGAAAAAAATCTAGAAATGGATACCTATGATTTATGATCAGTAACTTGCACTGTTTAACATTTGCTTTAGTTGCATTTTCGCCTTAAAAAAACTCTCTCTTGATCGTTTACATAATATTGCTGAATTTCTCTCTCTATTTGATATTCATAAACAGGACTTTCTTTAAATTGGCAAACTAACTCTCCATCCAACCTTCCAAGAAGTAAAACTTCAAGAGAAAATGTCCTCCTGTCATTTCTGCGACGCTTTAAATAGATAATCTATTAATCTGAGTCAGATAATTACGACAGAGTCTTATTCTTATTTGGATCTGATGCTTAAAACTTTGGTCCGAATTGATGAACAAAATGTTTATATCGTGTTGTAATTTGAAGCCATATATTATATTTCATAATACAACCAGCAAAATATTATACATTTAGGTAGGTATCTCAACTTTATCGCTAAAAAAGAGCATACCAGGAGGAAAAAACACCCCAAACGTAATGAAAACAGAGTTTTATAGTCAAAATGTTTATGTTATTTTTAAGCGGAAAGACCGAAGTATTCTTATTATTTTAATAATTTTTTTTATCCTTTCTAGCACGTTCGAAATTTTCGTTAAAAATCTATTTTTAAAACTTTTTTTTGCATCAGCGGTGGGTTAACCATTTCTATGGGAATTACAGTATTTTTTCTCCGATAAAAACGCATTAATTTTGAAATTCTTGCAAACATCTAATAATTGTTGGATTTTAATGAAACTTTCAGGACTTATTCACAAATGAATAAAATTATTTATGAAATTTTTATTTTTAGAGGATATTTGTAAAAATATTTGTTTTTTACATCTGTTATCCCACATTTCATTAATTTTATAAAATTTCGTGAAAATTAAAATTCCTGCCTCTTCATAGTTATATTAGTTAAAGGCAGATCTCTTTGGAGAATTTAAATCATCAATTTGTTTTTTCAGACAGAAACACCATTTACCAAAAATCTGCTACGAATCAAAAATAAATCTATTCAATAAAACCATGACATTATTTTATTTTGGAAAGCTTTTAAGTGATTTTATAAATAAGATATATTATGTATATTATTGCCTTAAGAAAAAATATTTCTCGATGAATAATGAAACTTTACAAGAATCATTTTGATCTTTAAAAATTTAAATTGGAAAAAATTATTAAGTTTTAAATCTTTTACAATTCTGTATTCATTTCCGACTTTTAGATTATATTATTATTTAGTGAAAACTATATTTACTAATCATAAATGGTAAACTTAATACTAGTCTTCACACACCAAGATTTTAAGATAATTTTTAATTTGTCTTTTATGTATATTGACCTGCCTATTTTTGAAAGTATGGGCGACCATACACAATATTATCAGAAAATAAGAGCGATGACTATAATACATTTAATGTCAAAACTCTTAAAATTAGATCACGAAAAATATTTTCCAAACTTTTTAAGATTACTGGGTAATTAAAAAAAAATATAATAATGGCGCTCATATCTTAAATTATGTGTTACAGATACAATCTGAGTAGAACACCAATCAATCAGTCATCAGGATGTTATCACTCGTCAAACACGTAAACACGTCTACTTTTGGTTAAAAACACTGCTACTGTTTGGTTTAAAAATGCATTTCTGTGTGATTTTAAACTTTAAGTAACTAATATTTGTTTCAAATCAGATAAATTATACTTTAAATCAGATAATGTTCCTCAAATAAAGTTTTAGTAAAGTATATTTTATTTTTGCAAGATTTTTAAACATGGGAACTAACTTTTGTTTCAAATATCTAAAAAAAAATATAGCCGACTTTAGCGATTTTACTGAAAAAAAGAACTTCGATGCTAATCAATATAATTTCTGTTTGAAATACATCGGGGTATTTTGCTTAGTGGAAATAGTAAATTTAATCCCTTGGTTTTCAATTAAAGCTAAAATTAAAGTTTTAAGAAGCCTTTTTCATTCTTTTAATTAATTTAATCCTTAGGTATCACGATTGTAGTGGAGGTGCTGCCTACATTTAGGCATCGATGCTTGAATCCTTGCTACCTATATAACGCAAATATCTTCTACCGATTACTATTTTTTTTTTGGAGAGTAAGTCAATGCGGAGCAGGTCAGGAGAATGCCTTTCATATTTTTTTGGCGATTCCCATTTCTTATTCACATAGAATAAATTCACTGACAGATACTTGACAATATTGTGTCGCTTGTGATGCTGCTAAATTTAAGCAATAAATTGCGTTTGAACCACGTAATGATTTATTCAGTTCAGAAAGGCTATTTAGTTTGCTCCAACCTAAAGTTTAACTATTATACTCCCGTGTTTAATTCCTTTGAATATGTGGATCTGATATGAATTACGTCTGCATGAGGTAATTATTTTATGTATCCACAGATTTTCCATGTGTCAATGAATATGTTCTATTCCACACGTCTCTAAATATTAGGTTGGTGCAAAAATAATGTCGTTTTCTCACATGAAGTTGAACGTCAAAAAATTATTGCACCAACCTAATATATAGCTATATTTTATTTGCGCTTATTAGAATGTCTGTGTGTCTTTGTTTCAAGGCATGGTTAATATTTACGAGCAGGAAAACAAGTGTTTTGGGATTTACCGAGAAATTCTAACTGCAAATATAAACGTAACCGTTACTTTAAATTCCCATATCACTTTCTCTGCTTTTTTTCTGTCATCACTCTCAGTTCATATTTCTTTTTCTTCCGCTCTCTTTCACAGACTTTCTCATACTAACAACATTAAAATCCCTTCGTCTTACTTCAAACATACAACACGCAACACATCAGGTATATTTGAGGTGATGAAAAATAAAATGGGAACAGCCTTTTTTTCAGTTTACTCAAGATTAAACGTACAGCTAATGTAAATAATTACGCGTTTAATTGAGAGCATATGTTTCAAATTAGGGGATGCATCAACAATAAACAACGTCAATATTAACTCCCCTTTGGGCGCTAATACATGTCTCTACATTTTCATGCATATAATTGTACAAACTGCGAATATGCAAATATGTTAGTTTAAAAAAACCAAACAATGTTCAATATAAGAAACAATTTTTATACCTGAATTAATGTATTTAAACTGCTTAAATCAATCGAAATAGGAACCTGGAAACTGTATAAATATCTGTCATTGATTTTCATGTTTATTTATGCCTCTACGAAAATTCTTTAAAGGATTGGACTCTTAGAAATCATTGAATGCAGTTTATGCATGTTCTTTGCAATGGAAAAATTTTAGACTTAAAAATGGTAAAATGCTTGAAACAGTGATTATGGATAAAAAAAATCAGGAGAATATGGTATATACTGTAAAGTCTGGCATCTCATATTGGTGAGCTTCCATTGGTGTCATCTTGACATCATATAGTCGAGCATTGTCATAAAGGTTAATTAGACCTCGTTGATTATCAGTGCCTGTAGCATTTTGCTTAACTAGATGTGCATTTCATGCAGTTGCTGGCAGTAAAATCGCCAAACATGCTCTGTTTATATTACAGAAGTTGCAATGGATAAAACTAATGGTGGACCAACATACATTCACCATAAACTTCTGTTGGCGCAATATCAGATCTGTAAAGTGTTTGAGGTCTTTGTCACGATCAAGCCATTAAGCTGATCGTTTACGAGTGACATAAAGAATTATTTTCTCATCACAAGTTATATTAGATCAAGTACTGTACCATTCGAATTTCGCAGATGCAGCATCGAACACACTTCAAAACGTCGAACTCTCTGACTTTCACTGAGTTAAGGTGGAACCTGTTTATCGAGATTCTTCACCTTGCCAATTATCTTGAGATGATTCGATATTATTAAAATGTTGAAACTCATTATCTGGAATATTTCTCTTACAATTTAACGTAAGTTTCTTTTTTCAATTATTGGTTTCGTATGTTGATTGCCAATTGCAGAAACGTCGTCGTCCACAACCTTGATGTTCAAGTCTCGTATCTACACGCCGTACTGTCCAATAACGAGCCGATCCTTCACCCCATGCTGTTAATATTGCCAGCAGTCTTAGAAGCAGAACGGCTAATCTTAAATTCATGCAGAAAAGTAAACGATTTTCCTAATTTTCTCACGTCCAGCAAGGATATTGATAAAGTATTTTCTTTAATCACTTCACCCCACGCAAACAATAATGTCAATTAGACACAAAGAGGTGCTGGGAATGAAGGAAATGAAAAGACTTTAGAAGGAATCGGAAACCCAATAGAAAACAAGGAATAAACCATTTGTCCATTTCAAAAGGCCGGAGAGCAGTGTGAACCGGTTGACAGACGACCGCTATTGAGGAAAAATATATACATAAATAGTAAATAAAATTTCAGTGTTCAAGCGGACACGTTAAAAGTATAGATTTGAGGTATGTGATAAAACATAAATCCTTTTCTCCCTTCTCTCTGTTCTATCGCCTGACATCTTGCGAAATATTTAAAAAAGTACGTAATAGATACTAGAGTTTGAGAATCCGTACATTTTCGTCATAGTCAGAATCTCATTGCAAATATCTTTTATTCGCCGGTCACACTTGACATTGCATAATCTTTATTCATTTTAAGACATAAAAAAATCAGAGAATTCTATATTTTTTCATATCGTTGCATAATTTTGCATTTACCTTAGCATAATTTTAACTATCCGACTATAGTACAATTCAGAAGTCATCCGCATGCGTTGACATTTTTGTTGACGACAAACAGAATCCGTGGGTTTGCCGAAGATGAAAGTGCTGTCCAAGATTTTTGTCAAAAAATCATTATAATGTCTCTGCTCTCTGTCCAGAATACTGTTGTTGTTTTTTTACTTTACTGTTAATGCAACATAGATTTATTGCGGTGGATATGTTACTGGATTATTTCACTCCAGTTAAGACGTTCGAATCAGAGAAGGATTGTTTAAAAGGTTTCTCGTTTAACATTTAAATAAATTGTAATATATTTAAAACTAGTCATATTCAATAGAAAAAAAATCAAATAATTCCCCTTTTTTAAGTTGACCAAACATGGCAAAAAATAAAACGACATTTGATGGTTTTCGGCCAAATGGAAGTTAACTAAATGATTATTTGTTACAAAGTGATAATAGTATGTTGCTTGGTTTGTTGATTTTGTTTAGCGGCATATCAACCTCTATGAGTTATTTAATGCAGAAATCTAAATATTTTGAACATAATGTTTTGCTTTCATCTACAGATCAAATGTATTGCTGGTCGTTTTGTTATAAAATATAGTATTGTTACTTCTACCATAAGATGAATTGTTGGTCATTTTTTTTTAAATATAAAGGTATTGCTGGGATTTTTACTATCAAAATGCATTTTTATATTTTTACGGTGTTTTACTTTTTGGGGTGTTTAACTATTTACCCATATATCGAGCTCTAACAGGTGCTATCTCTCCAGATCAGGGTGGACCTGGGAACAATAAGAATTAAGAGGTGGTTCCAAGCACCTCCAAAATTTCAGTATCCCGATTAGAGGCCTTGATACCGAATGTAATTCACCGCCATTCGCAGGACTAGACAATAAACTTGTTCTAAATGATCACTCAATACAAGAGTCACCCAAAGTAGACTGTTAATGAATGAGTATTTATCAGATGGAACAGGACAATGTAATGTGTCGATTATAAGGATAGGTAGTAAAAAACGGTTGCCGTTAAACTTGAAGAATTTAACATGGTAGTGATTGGGGAAGAATTCTCTTTGGAGTCTGGACAAAAAGTATCTGGTCTCGGGAAATAATTGAGTGGAAATTCTTTCTTAACAATGGGATACGTAGAGAATGCGGAATATTCGACCATGTGTACGCGGCATAACGGGTCCTAGATATAAATGTCTGAAGTTGTGGAGCTGGTAAACGTTTGCCATGGAAAATAGCGATACCGCAGCGATAGGCTTCTAACGTTTCGACTGTGCTAAATGGGTCTCTAGGGTTGAACGATTAAGGAACAAATTCATTATGATACAAAGTATATAATTATTATCTAACTTTTAGGTAGCATAATTGCATAATAAAGAAAATATTTAGGATAAATACCGTCACCCAATGAAAGCATCTTTAATGAGAGCACGAAATGTGTAATAGAACCTCAGATGAATTAAACTACCGTAATTCTCCGTGTATAATGCGCATTTTTTCTAAAAAATAAAAATAAAAATTAGGGGCGCGTATTATGCACAGCTACAAAAAATCTTTAAAAAATCGTCGTTTCATATGTCGATTTCAGTTACGAAATGACTACGCACTACAAACATACGACATTTTGACACTAACATTCGGCGATTGCAACCCCATAACGACGTCAAAGACAATCATATGTACCTAACAAAACTTTATAAATGTAAAATAAAATAAGAATTATTATAAAACTAATTTAGAATAATATTATTCTATATTTTAAACCATTTTTATATAAGAGTATGAAATGCTGGCTGTAATGAAATTGGAGAGGTACAATTTATAGAGTTTGTTTACCAAACAAAGGATGTGTATTATGCGTGAATAGAAGCATTTTCTCACACTTTCAGCACAATTTTTTGCTGTGCGTATTATGAATGAAGGCGTCCTATACATGGAAAATTACGGTAATTGGATTAGTTAAGCATTCTCCTGGATAAAATCGACTATTGTGTACGTTTTACTTGTTATACAGGTTAAGTAACAGGAACGTGATGTAGTTTAGGCGTAGAACAAACCAGTTGAAGCAATGAAATAGCTTAGGTAATAATTTGCAGAAATAAGTGACCGTTGACCGTTTACACCGTTTCTCGAAGTTGAAGTTACTGTGCGTAAATGGATCAAACTTCATGGACGGAATGGAAAAGTGAATGGAAAATTCAGAAAAACCAGTAACACAAAATAATAACAATGTTGAAACTTAAAATTTTCTGTTAGAAAAAATAATTAGTCTATTTTAAACAAGTCTCATCATTATATCTATATTAAAATTTATTTATAACTCTGAAGATTCTACATGTTATTCAAAAATGGTATGAACGTCCAAAAATCTTTTGAACGGAATTCTTAATTTAAGCCAATAATCTGGCTATTATCCAGTGTTTATTAGAATTGACGCTTTTTATTAGGATCAAAGTTAATATTCCACATTTCTTACTAGGAAAAATGTATGGTTCATAAGAACACGTTAATGTTTCCGATTGCTTCGTTTTTATATTTCGTCCAATCTAGTTTATGCTAAAGTCAGCTTATAAATATTTAGTCGGACATTTCACCCAGAGGCTACAAACGTCGTTTTTCAATGAATGACATATATGTATTTGTTTGTCTGCGTGGGTTTACATGAAAAAGAAATTCCAATAAATATGTCTGTGTATGTATATGCATTTGATCTCTATGGAATCCAAATGTACATAGTAAAATTTATAACGTTGGCACATTGTTCCTTTTTGCTGATCTTTTCTTATCAAAACCTCTGGCTTCGTTAGTGCAGATCTACAGTTGTAAATGTTATTCTAAGCTTTCGCCTAATATATCAATATGTATTCCAGCTCTGTCAAAATTTTGTTTGGTAGAGTGAACTACACAATGAATAATGTGATAATTGTAAGAATGATGGCGCAAATCTTGCATCTGACTCTTCCACCTATCGGCCTATCAGTAAACTACTAGATGCACTAATCAATTCTGAATTAGTTAAGAGTCTCACATCGCTGGATCATTTTTTCAGACAAGCAATATGACTTTCATTTCTCTGTCAACTGCCGATGTATTAACAATTATTGCGGAAAGAATCTATCAAGCTTTAGATAAGAACGGTGAAGCCCGGGCTGTTACTTTGGGCATATCGAAAGCGTTTGACGGTGTTTGCCAAATCGGTCTTCACCACCAGGGGTCGGCAAACTACCGCACACGTGCCACATGTGGCACGCCAGGCAATTTTCAATGGCACGCAGCCGCAAATGGCATCACGATGTCCGAACCAATAACTACTACAACACAAAGGAGATATTTAGCTGTTTCAATTTTAATCTATACTAAAGTATATATATACTATTTATTACAATATAAAATATATTGTAGAACAGGTATATAGATCTTGGCTTCTATAAAAATACTTCATAATGCCGGTGTCCAACTTTGTTCTTAGTTTTCATCAATGAGCTTCACGTCAAATTACCGATCACTCCAATCTTAATCTGTTTCAGTCTAGGGTTAACTTTTATTTTCTCCCATATCTTCCCATAAACTGTGCCTTTTTTTCTGAAAGCCTCTATCTTGAGTGGCTCTTGGATCTTTTATAGGATGAACATCATTGTAAAATAAAATGATAATTTACAAAGTTTATGTTCTAATCCTGGTGCGTTAATCTGAATAACGAAGTTAGACATTTCAATGTTATATCGGCTCTTTTTTACCTGCCATCGAGAGGTGAGTGTAGCGTTAAATTTAAAAGCAAAAATAGAGTACTGCACTTACATCTGGACTGTTGTTGACCACATCTAACGCTTCATCTTTGGTAGCATTCAAAAAATATAACATGGCCTGCAACCCCTTTCCCACAGACGAAACGTCGATATTTCCATGGCAAATGTTCCGATGGACAACATTCCTGAGTTCCACCAGTTCAGACCTTTACAGCTAGGAGCAGCCATATCACGTATACAGTGTCAACTCATCCACAGTTCTCTGGTTAGAAGGATGTTCATCTCAGTCATCTTCCTTCCCAGAATCTTGGAAGAGACTCTGGAGACGTTGTTTCATCGACCACGACTATTTTAAACTATTCACGTCTAGGATCAACCGTTATCTTTTTTTTTTTTTTTTTTTTTTTAATCATATCACCCCAAGCAAGGCCGGAGGCCACTATCACGCAAGGGGTTAAAGAAGGGTTGGAGGAAGAGCAGATAGGAGTGGCAATGGAGGGGATGTGGAGAAAGAGAAAGACAGTGGGTCGATCAAGGCAAGGGGGTCACAAAAGATCCGGAGCGAGAGCAGATAGGAATGAAAAATGAAAGAATGTGGAGAAGGGAAGTGTATAGATCAAGGCAACTGGAGATGTCGATTGACGCTACACTTAAACCGATCCTAATAATAATAATAATAATAATACTCAGATATAATAATAATAATAATAATAATATTCACATCTTATATCCATCTCTTCACGCTTTTACAAAAACCTCATTCAATAACCCTCTCCCTTGAGTATGCTCTTTGGCCTTATATTGGGAGAACGCTTTCGATATGCCCAAAGCAACAGTCCGAGCTTCAACATTCTTATCTAAAGCTTCTTGATAGATTCTTTCTGCAATAATTGTTAATACATCGGCAGTTGACAGAGAAAGCAAAGTCATATCGCTTGTCTGAAAAAAGATCCAAAGAACGTGAGATGCCTTAACCACTTCAGCATTGATAAGTGCATCTAGTAGTTTACTGACAGGCTGATAGTTGAAAGGGTCAGATGGAAGAATTGTGTAAACGTTTTTATAATAATCACAATGTTCATTCTGTTGTTCAGTCTACCAAATAAAATTTTGGCAGAGCTGGAATATATGTTGATATGTAGGCGAAACGGACCAATGTGCCAACGTTATAACTTTAACTATGTATATCTGGATTCCGCAGAGATCAAATGCATATAAATATACAGACATATTTATTGGAATTTCCTTTTCCTGTTAACCCACGCAAACAAATACATATATGCCATTCATTGAACAACGATGTTTGTAGGCTCCGGGTGAAATGTCAGACTAGATATTTAATTGCTGACTTTAGCAAAGACCTGATTGGACGAAATAAAAAAATTGAAGCAACCAGTAACTTTATCATAAGCGAGTTCTAATGAACCCTACACTTTTTTTTCAATCATGAGGTACTAAATTCGAATGTAGAAATGTCGATCTCTTCCAAATATGTAGATTAGAGCGATGACCTGAGGGTCTCGAAACGGAAAACTTTAAATCCCATTGATGCAAAAATAACGTGCAGCCGAATATCTTGAAATCGTTCTGCGACTTTTCCTCGCCCTTCATTTCCAAGAAACGTGAATCCATGTTTTTACCATCATTTTCGAAAAATATATACACATGCAGTATACAGAGACAAAAGGAAATGCAAAATTAAGAGAGAGAGAGAGAGAGAGAAAGAGAGCGAGAGAGAGAGAGAGAGAGAGAGAAAATATATGGCAATATTAAGAAAAGCTAAACGATTATGGCGGAGAAAAGATATAAAAGGCGGCAGACGAAAGCACTGGTAGAACATCTAAAAGCACAATATTTGACCTTTTCTCAAAAAAGAACGAGAAAGATGTAAACAATGGCCAGTTTGTAATTTGAAAATATAGGCAGTAAAATGAACACGTAAAAGTGAGTAATACATTTTCGGACGAAAAAATCGATGAAACACGAAGGACTAAAACATCCCAATTTATTCCCTCTAGCTTGGTTTATATGAAAAATAAACTGTTATCTTCATTGAAACAGAAAAAAATTCACTATGCATATAAAATTGATTTAATAAGTTTAAATATTCAGTTGGCTTATATATATATAAGACGTCCTCCCTCCTCATCAAATTAACTCTATAATTTATAAATATGGTTGTAGTTGCGGGGCTGACTACATAGGAAGGACGACACAACGCTTGGGCATGAGAATTAAACAGCACGTTCCTACCAAAATCAGGAACCACACTTTGCCGTTGAATGGACTCGTCCCAAACACCTACGGGTCCGCCATTTGTGAGCACTTATTAAATAGCAGATTGTGTGCAGTTAATTTTAGTGGTGACCGGTTCACTCGTTATTTCACCTGAAGGTGCTGGTGGCACTTTACATCGGGTCCCACAAGCCTTCCTTGTGTAAACAACGTGAGTGTTGGGTCTCGCGGTCATTTGCATCTAGCTCCTTTTGCTCATATTTTTTTTATCCCCCTCCACATTTCCTTTTATTGTACATTTTCTATCTTTTAAATTTAAATCTCCCGTTGTAAGCCTGATGAGCGGGAGCGAAACCGGTTGCTTCGCGCGTTTTTTTAATATGTCTAGTAATATTAAGCTTAATACTTTTATTGCTATGATAAAATTTTGTACCTTTAAAAATATCTTTAAATATATATATATATATATATATATATATATATATATATATATATATATATCAGCATTAGATTTTCATGCTCGTAATCATTGTCAGGCCTATATTCAAAAGTGACTGTCGTAATATCTCAACATTTATAATTTACTGTTAAGATAGTGGAGTAGTCCATTTTCTTATAAGAAAAATAAATTGGTAAGAAAATAAATAATTGCTCACATAAACACACACACACACAGTGTGTGTGTGTGTATACACCCCCATATATATATATATATCTTTCTTTCTTTTTTGTATAGACTATTTGTATTTATATTTACACACGCTCTATCTCTGATATTGAGCACTTTACCCCATAAATATAGCACACTTTAAGACCATATTTCTGCATATATATATATATATATATATATATATATATATATATATATATATATATATATATAATTGAGTGTGGGTGTGTGATAGTGACGAAAACATTATATATACATATATATTTGATTGAATAATCTGGACATATTATGCCTATTTTATTTTAAGCTGCTCGACTTCTCGGATCAACTTCTTAAGGTTGATATTAAATTAATTAAGGAAGGCGCCGTATTCTTTTTCATTTCTTTTATTTACCCGAATAATTTCAATCTTATACGAGATCATCTTCCTTAATGTTTATCATAGCAATTCACCGACGAAGATGATTATGGATGAGATTGAAAATACCTGTGTGTAGAAAACGTAGATGAAAAACAAATATACATAGGTAATTTATTACTGGGTGCTTGTCTTAATCCCTGTTAGCTAACCTAGTGTGAGCTTTTGTGTCTCTAGACCAAAAGAGATAATTTACATCACTTTCTCATTTATCCTTTTCTTTTCTGTAATAAGTGGAATCTAATTTCGTTTTAGGCTCGTCGTCCATTTTTTTCCTCGTCCATTTTATTGTGTTTTATTGACATCCTTCTTCCAACCATTTTAATGAAGACAGTTTAATCATTTTTTTTAAAGATATCAGTTATTATCTATATCCAGTCATTGTTATAATATAAATCTCCAGGTTGTTATCATCACAGAATAACCCAAAAGTCTCTTTATCTGTATCTTCTTGCTGCAGATATATAAAAATGTCGTTTTGCTTTGCTGTAATTTTAATAAACAGATATAAGCAGAATTTGAATTTTTTTTTTATATTGCACGTTTACATTTCTTCTATGTACCGTGTCCCTTCAGGATGTGGGTGATTATGGCACTTCACGTTTTCCTATCCTTTGTCGCGCTTAGTAAATTTTGTCATTTCGCTATCTCCCTTAATCCTTGCTCTACCAACTATATAGCTTGTTAGGTAGGTTAGGCACTGCTTTCTTCTGTCCTTGTTGCCTTTAGTATATATTAGTGTCAAATTTTCTAGTCCCTCTTTTCTCATTATGCGCCCTAGAAATGAAAAAATATCTCTTCCTCAGGTTGATTATAATAGTCGACTTTTATTTTTATTTGCTCTAAAACTGCATCATGGTATTCTCAGTATCCTTCTGTAGAACCACATTTCTGTTCATTCAAGTCTCTTCTTCATCTGTGACAAAAATTTCATATTTTTTAAGTTTCTGAGAAAATTGATATATGTGAACATTATGTTTTTTTCCTTTTCAGTTATGTTGATATTTAAAACTGTTACATAGAATCTAATATAATAATCATATATCAGTTTATAGCATTCGATATTCTTTTTATACAGTGAGTTCCACACCAATTACGAATATGGCGAATTTAAACAATATGTGTTTACTGGGATTATTTTTTTAAATTCTGTTTGGTGACATTATAGAGGAATGAATATCCAGAAAAACGCACAGGTATATATATATATATATATATATATATATATATATATATATATATATATATATATATATATATATATACGTAGATACATAGACATATATTTAGCCAAACACATAAAAATACGCAGACATGAAATGCTCACATATCTCGTTGGTAATTATGCGTTATGTTGACGTTTTGGAGTAAACACGTTAATTTTTTTTTATTATAATGAATCACGTGCAAATTTAATCAGAATCTTGAAATTGTTTTGTTGCAACCAGCATTTCATAAAAATATGTATCAAGCTGGTTTAGTGGATGTGTGCACGGTTATGAAGCTAATCCGAATAAGGGGTTCTGGAGGCACCTTATTAAATTAACATTACTTCCATCTTAGGTAGTTTCGAAAGAATTTCTCTTCGATATTGCATGGAATGTGTAAGATCCTATTACAACTAAGAACTTCATCTCTACATGATTCTTTCTTTCGTTTTATTTTTCTTTCTTTCTTCCTTTCTTTTTTTCATTTTTCCTTCTTTCTTCCTTACTTTTATTCAGTCTTTCTTTCCTTCTTATATCATTTCTTTCCTTCTTTCTTCCTTTCTTTCATTCTAACTTTCTTTCGATTTCTTTCTTTGTGATTTTCTTTATTTCTTTCTTTATTTCATTATTTCCTTCGTACTTCCTTTCTTTCCCTCTTACTTACTTTCTTTCATTCTTTCTTCCTTTCCTCTCTTATTATTTTCTTTTCTTCTTTCTGTCTTTATTTTCTTTGTATAGACTATTTCATGATTTTGTATACAATATTTCCAGCATCTGTTACTTTCTTCCTTATTTCTTCCTTACTTCCTTTCTTTCTTTTCATTCTTCCTTCTTCTGTCTTACTTCTTTTCTTTCCTTCTTTCTTCCTTTCTTTTATTCTTACTTTTTTCTTTTGATTTCTTTTTTTCTTTTCTTTCTTTCTGTCTTTCTTTCTTTCTTTCTTTCTTTCATTCTTTCCCCCGTACATTCTTTCTTTCTTTCTTTCTTTCTTTCTTTCTTTCTTTCTTTCTTTCTTTCTTTCTTTCTTTATTCTTCCTTTTTTTCTTTTGATTTCTTCTTTCTTTCTTTCTTTCTTTCTTTCTTTCTTTCTTTCTTTCTTTCTTTCTCCCGTACATTCTTTCTTTCTTTCTTTCTTTATTCTTACTTTTTTTTATTTCTTTTTTCTTTTCTTTCTTTCTTTCTTTCTTTCTTTCTTTCTTTCTTTCTTTCTTTCTTTCTTTCTTTCTTTCTTTCTTTCTTTCTTTCCCCCGTACGTCCTTTCTTTCTTTCTTTCTTTCTTTCTTTCTTTCTTTCTTTCTTTCTTTCTTTCTTTCTTTCTTTCTTTCTTTTCTTCTTTCTTCCTTTATGTACTTCTTTCTTGTTTTCCTGATTTCTTCTTTTCCTTCTTTCCCTTTTTTTTCTTTCTTTCTTTTTTGTATAGACTATTTCATCACTTTCTATACAAAATTTCATGTATTTGTTATCATGTACAGATAATTATATAGTAATATTTGCAAATAGATTGAAAGTACCGGAATTCGTAAACAAATCGAAATCATCTATGTGATAACATTACTAATGTAAATTGAAATATTTGGGAGAGACCTGGAGAATTTAAAATTTTCTATCGTTTAATCGTCAATAAAAATCTATTGTTGTTGTTGTTAATAATAATAATAATAACAACAACAACAAGGAACTAGCAAAAATGAATATACCCACCGACATAAAAAGGTAGTTACATATGTGCACTGGAAGATATGCAAGAAGCAAAAATCGAAACCACTAAGAGATGGTATGTGCACCAACCGGACAGTTACACAAAATAACGATGTAACTATCCTCTGGGACATGCCAATTCAGACTGACAGGAAAATAAATGTCAACAGACCTGATATTATCATAAAAGATGAGAAATTCAGAAAGTGTATGCTTATTGGCATAACATTACTAATGGAGTTTGAGATTAACAGTTTATGGGGAATGGAGACAGAGACTGTACCAGTAGTAATCGGAGCACTGGGCCTCGTGAGAAGAGGAATGAACAATCTTAAAATCAGTGTCCCAGGTAATATAAACATACAAGTTTCTTGGAAGATCGCCCTACTAGGAACACCCCCACATGCTAAGATAAGTGCTATCAATTAAATGACAGTTCTCCTTTAGAGCCTAAGGACCATAGTTTAGGCCCGGCTCTACAGGATACAAAGCAGGAAACATAACATACACAAATGATAATAATAGATGTATGACCCTCATATCTTCTGATTTTAAGTGTGCTGAGATGTTTATAGGCCCACGTTTTGTCATGTTGAATTAATACAGTATCATAGACTTGTTTTTCAGTTACCTAGCCTTAACAAACTGGATAGACATCTAGCTGCTGAAACATACTGCATATCTGTTCATTAGCAGGAGCAATGGATAATGGCTTGGTGCCGATTTTTTTTTTCTTAGTTTTGAAGTTTAATGAAGCCAAGCCGACTCGGTTGTGATATCTAGATACATGGGAACACTCTCAGTCAGAGATGGAAAGGTGGAGTGCCATTTTTTAACCAATGATAACATTACCCCAATTTCATTTTGATGAAATATAATGTGAAATATTTGTTGGCAGATGCTAAGCAGAATTATTGAAAACGTTCACCGTTCATTAAACTTAACTACCCCCCCACCACCACGAAGATATTTTCTTTCTCAAGTGATTACTAGTAAGGTTACGATATACAATATTCATAGATACAGATGCAGTGATACAGAAGACGATTATCTCCCTTTGGTGGAGATAAGTCACGTGGGACAAATGACAGTCGTTTAGTGATGTCACTCTATAGAGTGACGAAAGCGGCACTCAATTCTAGTTCATTCGGCGGCAACCAAAGTGAGAGGTTGCTCTCTTTAGAAAGCCCACTCCTATAGCCCGGGTAGAGGCTAAATCTGCCTCCCCTGCAGCTTACAATTCCATGATGCCGGATCTCTTTGGGAATATATCATTCCCAGGTATAGAAAGGAACTCCATCTCGCAGTCCTCAGTTTGGGAAAACCCAAAATTTACTGTTTCCCACTCGTGGAATATATCTATGTCTGGGGCATAGATGAATACGGTTTATTTGAAATTGGTGTCTTAAACTCGGCTTCTTTAGACACAGGAGTACCTCCATATTATATGTAAGACCCTAATTTTTTGTTTTTCTTCGTTCTGCTTTACTGTGTAGATATATGTGATACAGTAATCTCAGCGTGGAACATATATATATATATATATATATATATATATATATATATATATATGTATGATTTTGTGTATGTTTTAGAAATATAAATACCTCTCTGAGAACAAAGCAGGTTTGCCATTCTTATTCTTTCAAATATTCCGTTCCGGCAGTGAAGTACGGTGTTATTATATCACGGATATAATAATGCCCATAATGGGGGAAATATTTTGAGAGAATAAAACTTTCTTCCATTGCTCTCTCTCCTATTATACAGACAAATAAACTTTTGACTATTAAAATGTTAAACATAGGATTATTTCAACATCTTAATATAATTTCATGTAATCAATATAATATATGCTGCTAGCGTAACGGTTATCAATATAAAGAAGGAAATCAGGATGCCGAGTTTAAATTTCGGGATATTCAGTTGCATTCACTTTCACACATATGACCCTTAGAAAGGCACCTGAATTCATGCATTTACCACACAGCTAGGAGTTAAATAGCATGCTGACTGAGCTGGCAGACAGTCTTGGAGGAATTGTGAAAAAGAAACTCGGGAAATATTCCACTAACATAACCAAGACAACATGGGGTCATTCGATGTTAATAAAGAAAAGGGGTTTGTTGCCATGGTCACCTCTTTCCACAAGGAACATGACATTAAAAAGTAATACTACGCAGAAAAGTCGTACCATTTCATATACATACATATATATATATATATATACACACACAGTTGCGGCCAAAATTTTCAGAACGGCATTGTTTTTCGTCAGAAAAATAGGTATAAGTTTTTATCAAAGTTGTTTTATATTCTATAATTTTCACAGACAATAAATACCATATTACTTGTTATTGTCTGAGATTTTGGTGTAATTTGAGAGGATAATAAAAACGTTATGGATGATTTAGTGGTTTACTGCAAAACCCATGGCGGTCAAAATGATCAGAACGGTTGAAAAAATAACAAAATAATAAAAAATGTCAGAGAATACTGGAATTATTTAATATTTAGTGTGAAGCCCTTTAGCTTCACTCACACTTTGAAATATTCGACTGCATGAGGAAATTAAATTTTCAATTTCTTGCTGGGTGATCTTATTCCATTCTTCCTGAAGGACATTCCATAATTGCTCGGTTGTTTTAGGATTTCTGGCTTTCGAACGTTCTCCTAGAATATTCCACACATTTTCAATAGAATTGAGATCTAGGCTTTAAGCAGGCCAATCCATAACAATAACCTTTTCAGCCTTGAGGAAGTTCAGGACCATCTTAGCTTTGTGAATCTCTCAGTACAGTACTGCTTGAATATGGGTGGTCGCTTAGTTGAATCTCTCAGTACAGGCAAGACATGATCTTTTACAAGTTGTTTATAAACTCCTGCATTTATCTTTCCATCTAATCGCACCAAAGGGCCAACACCATCTCCAGATATCATCTCCCAAACCATGACACTTCCTCCACCGAATTTAACACTAGTCTTAAGGCATTTAGGTGACAATTTCTCACCTACTTTTCGACGAACGTACCTTTTCCCATCTGAGCAAAATAATATAAACTTAGATTCATCACTGAAATGCACCGTTTGCCATTTTTCTTGAGACTACAACACATATTCGGTTGCAAAGGTAAGACGACACTTTTTATTCTTGGAGCTAATCAGTGGCTTCACTGCAGGTGCTCTTGCTTGTAGGTCATGTTCAACTAAACGACGAGACACAGCTTTTCGAGATAAAGTTTTCTTCAGTACAATACTCATTTCCCGAGAAACAGCAGCAGCAGTTTTAAATCTGTCGTTTTTAACCATTTTTCATAGCACGATCTTCTTTCTTGGTCGTTTTTATATTCTATAATTTATATTCTACCTGTAGACTTTCTTGCTTCGCACGAACCACAATCATCGTAGAACTTAAGAATACCGTGAACAACACTTTTTGACTTGTTAACAATCTTTGCAATAGACTCAATATTTAAATTATCCTTCTTTCGAAAATTAATAATCTACTGACAAATTGGTAACAGAGTAAGTGGCCTTATATTAACAATGTACACTGCAGATATTCTTACTAATGTTTAGTAAACGAACCGTCACGTAAACAAATTTTAAAAATTAGAGTTCGCCGGTTAAATATACTAAAACACGGAGTGAAAGCAACCGTTCTGATCATTTTGTCTGCTATGGGTTTTGCGGTAAATCACTAAATCATCCCTAACTTTTGTATTATCCTCTCAAATTACACCAAAATCTCAGACAATAACAATTAATATCGTATTTATTGTCTGTGAAAATTATAGAATATAAGACAACTTTGATAAAAATTATACCTACTTTTCTGACGAAAACAATGCCGTTCTGAACATTTTGGCCGCAACTGTTTATATATATATATATATATATATATATATATATGACAGCATAAGGAACAACCCATTCTGTTGGTTGAGAAAACATATTTGATCCTATTATATATATATATATATATATATATATATATATATATATATAACAAATCAATAAAATCTATAAAAATATTGAAATTTACTAAAGTTTGAAATATTAACATATATATTTATACCCTTCCTGAGGTATGCTAATCATAGACTTCAAGTAGATTTAAATATGTACAATGATAAAATTAATTAAGAATGTAAGAAAATTTAAATATTTAGATGCGTTATAATATGACTATTAACGTTAAATATTTGTAAATATATATATATATATATATATATATATATATTATAATTAATTTTTAAAATAAATGATTCCTTCGCTACATAAGAGTTCTCATGTTTCAAAAACATGGGCTGAAAACTTCAATATAATTATTAAAATTAAATTGAAGTATCAAGCCCTGTTCCTTCCTCAAGCAAAATTTTAGGAATATCCAATCTTGAAATTTACGCATCTTTGTAAGCATGTTCATTCGCAAAATTAATAACTATGGAAACGGCTGGGGCGACCGTTTTGATAAGGGGCGTCCATTTCAAAGCGAATGATGGCATTCACGTACGCACATCGTCTGGTCAGCCACAGCGACAGATAGATGTTGGCGTCATAATACGTCGTTAAGTGTCTAAAGAATTTGTTTTTTTAATTTTTTAAATTTTTTTTTCCTAAATGGCTGTTTCGTACATGAACGCGTTGCACTGAACTACATTTTGCTTCATAAAGGGTTTTTCTATTTTATGATTGGGTTAAGCTTTTAAACCTTTTATTAGACTATGAAACGTATTTTTTATGCTAATTAATTAATGCGAAATTTTATTGATGTCGGCAAAAACCGTTAATTCATGTCTATGGCTTAATAAATGTTCATTATTTAGAAACATAATAATGTGTAGTTTTTCATGTTGGCGTAAAGGGCATGAGTCATCCAAGGTTTTACAAGTTCTTATAATTTAAGCCCTACTTCTTTATAAAGAACTGTTTATTAAAAATAAAAATAAAATTACTAAAGAAGTCCCGATTATTTACCTAACGTGTTCTTTCCTATTTTTCTACATATCTGCACACACACACACACACACACACACACACACACATATATATATATATATATATATATATATATATATATATATATATATATATATATATATACGTGTGTGTGTGTGCAGATATGTAGAAAAATTATGTAATTGTAGAAACCCTCAAAACTGTCCACTACAAAATAAATGTTGCATGGAATCAGTAGTATACCAATGTAATATATCTTCTATTGAAAACCCTGAAAACATAAAAATTTATATAGGATGCACTAGCCATGAGTTCAAAAAGAGGTTCAACCAACATCAATTTTCGTTTAGGATATATAAATATAAAAGTCAAACATCTCTCTCGAAGTACTTTTGGAACCTAAAAGAATCCAATAAAACACCTACAGTAAAATGGAAGTTAATAAGAAGAGCTAGAATATGTAGGTCATTAAATGACCCATGTCCTTTATGCATACATGAGAAACTATATATTACTAAGTTTATAAAAAATAAAAATTTACTGAATCAGAGAAATGAAATAGCTATTTTATGTCGTCATTGTCAAAAACTTTCTTTAAATAATCTTTAAATAAAATTCAAAATTAAAAAAATTAAAAAAAAGTTACCTGATAATATGCATACTCATATTTGATGGGAATAAATAATTTTAAATACTGTAAGTAATTCTAATACATTTACTTGGTTTTAAAAAGAAGTATAGTATATTAAATATTACAAATAATTTTTTTAGAAAGGTGGTTAAAACATATTCTAACCTAAACAGTCCCTCAAAATCTTTAAATATACAAATAGAAAAAATACAATAAGAATTTTTGACGTTAGAAAAAAACCCAGATGACATGAATTTAGCGGATGTCAGAATTTGTTAAAAGATACATCCCTACCCATCCCTAAACATAACCCCGCTTTCAAATGTAACTATTAACTGATACAACGAAAATTAAAAAAATGAACCCTCTACCACCCCTTGTCTAGATGAATGGATTTATCGGTAACCTTGGAAACCCTCAATTATGAATCTTTGCAGTGCCGTTAACAACCGTAAATTTTAAAAAGTAAGTTACTCCAAAATTCGCTTGATGAGGAAATGAAACTAATGTCTTTGGTTTAATAACAAAATTAAATTCAAGGGCTTTAGCTTCCATTTCTGAAAAATGGTTATCACTGTGTAGGGGTAAAACCATATTTTAAATCTATTAATTTATAATATATATATATATACACACACACACACACATATACCGATGATCACCTCTGTCCACAGGGGACATGACAGTAAAAGGTAATACTATCCAGAAAAATCGTACCATTACATATATATATATAATTAAGTGATTCATCGAGTCTGAAACCTCAACAGAATGCCCTGGACGGCCGTTTCGTCCTATATTTGGGACTCATCAGCAGTGCGCATCTACTACCGAGAATTGAAACCCTGACAGTCAGGTTGTCAAGCGAACACCCTACCAACTTTTCTACGGGCCTCGGTGACGAAGAGGTCGCAAATCAGACTCAATATAGTGCCGCTCGCTCACAAATTCCGTGGTGGAACCCAACTGAGATTCTCTCTAACCATAAGACTGTGTCCCCCGGAGCAACGACTGCTATCACCAAGCCGCGCCAACTGGAGCATTAGAAGCCGGTTCAAGCAATGATATATAAATGATATATGATTATACACATATATATATACATCTATATATATATATATATATATATATATATATATATATATATATATATATATGTATATATTAAGAGATATTAATAAATGCCACCTGAAAAAGTTACAAATGTTCAATTAATAAGCAATTTATGAACTAATTTTCTCTTCTTTTTTTATGCAATGATATGGCCAGTCTCAATTTTTTCCCCGTTTTCCTCGATGCAAGAACTACTCGCATCAATGTTCTTTTCTTTTCATTATACAAAAGTCTACCATTTGAAGAATCAAATCGTCACGCACGTTTGTGTGCAGCTAATAAATTATAGGGGATCTTCCGTGCGGATTAATTTAATTTTGGATATTTTCGTTTGTACATAATTCTAAAGGTTTGTGCTTTTGGGAACATAATCTTAAGCATGACCTCCTGGCAGAAATGAGTCATCTCAAGGGTAAGAAAAAATGTGCGTGTCGGTTATGCTTCTATGGCTCCTGTATTTATGTACACCTTTTCTAAGACATACACTCAAGCATATATATATATATATATATATATATATATATATATATATATATATATATATATATACATAGATAGATAGATAGATATAGAAGCAGTGCCATCTTCAATGATAAACTTATCATTTCTTTTATCTCACAGTGTATTGTTGAGTGTCCCCACAAAAACTCATTGATGCAAAAAGATTAACAGTGGAACTAATTCCTCTCGATGGTGGCCAGTCATAGAAGCAACTACTTCGCTGCTGATAATGTGCTGACCTGTACCTCGTTCGAAAAATGTCCACAAATTCCACGCGAGTTATGTACTTCTCATTTTAGAACGAAAGACGTGACTTGGTGACCCTTGCAAAAAAGAAAAAAAGAATACCTGCGGACAAGGGGACGTTAAAAATGGGTGAGCGACAGAATGTTCACGGCCACTTTTGAATAAGAACGTAATGAATGATGCGAATAGAAAAGGTAGAGGCATTGAAAAGAACTGGAAAATAAAACGTAAGTAAAAGACATGAAGACAACTGCGATAAAAAACGGAAACGATAAAAAGCGAGAGAAGTAAAGAAACTAAAGATAAAATGTAGGAATGAATAAATTAATGGAGAAACGTAAGTGAATGAAGAAATTAAACACAAATGATGGGGAATGAAGATTGAAAGAAATGAAAAAAATAAAAGTAAAAGAAATGGGTTAAACTAAAAAAAAAGAATTGGACATTATTGAAAGGAGGTAATAATTCGTTAAAGCTTCTAATTCAACGTTTTAAAAAAGTTGTAAAAAATAAACAGAAATGGAGTTACTTTAGGAACGTCAAAACAAAGACAAAAAAACAAGAAACTGGAAATTTAGGATTAGAGTATTAGCGAATTATTAGGAAATGAATGAGTCCCAAGTCTAGAGCTAGATGAGTGAAATTAAGACATCAATGACATCACACACACACGCAGAAACACACACGCGCATATATATATATATATATGTATATATATATATATATATATATATATATATATATATATATATGTATGTATACATATATATATATATATATATATATATATATATATATATATATAAACTTCGGACAAATTTTATATAATTTATGTCCTTAAAAGAAAAAAATAATAAGAATACATGAAAAATGACATAAAAAGAAACATAACCACATCTCCTTATCAGTCGTTTTCAACGAAACTTGCATATATATATATATATATATATATATATATATATGTATGTATTTGTGTGTGTGTATATATATATATATAAATATATACATATGTGTGTGTGTATATATAAATATATATATAGAGAGAGAGAGAGAGGTATCGGATGTCTAGCCACATTGATGAGCGGTGACACAGGGAAACAAGCTTGTATGTGAAATACTAATATATGTATATATATATATATATGTGTGTGTGTGTGTTTATGCGTGTGTGTGCGCGCGCGCGTGCCTGTGAGTGTAGAAAAGAGAGAGAGACATCCAGAGGCAGATGGAAAACAAAGAAAAGTTATATATATATATATATATATATATATATATATATATATATATATATTGACAAAGATATAGATAAATAAGGGAATAATAAAAAAGGGACTTTGGAAGTAAAGTCGGAAAAGAATGCCAGTAACCAGTGACCAAGAACAATAGCACAGCGAACTAGAAGACAAAGCAAGATAAAAACGAAAAGAGACAAAAAAACATATAAGTAAATAAAAAAGGAATGAAAATCTTACGTGTGGAAATTACGTCTATCACATTATATATGTGAATTACAGCACATGAATGAACGCACGAATCGGAACTAATTCTATTGCCTTGCTGTAAGCATAAAGTGTTTTTCTGGTGACAAGAGGTGTTGGGTCTGCAAAAAGAGCAGAAAGAAAACGGAAAGGGTATTTAAGGTTGGGAAGACGACCAGAAGCAGAAAAATATGAAGGATTAAAAGAGAAAAGAAATAAAAGTATAGCAGGATTTGGATAACGAATGGAATAAATGAATAAAGCATCGAATTGAGGATGTGTAAGGGAGACGCGTGTTGTGTGGACTGGTGTGAGAAATGTGGATAAAGCTTTTTAAATTCGGTTGAAAGATGCAACCTGATAAACCCTACCTCTACTAGCCTAGGCGACCGCTGCTTGTAAAAGTCGAAATATAATCAGGACGGAGGGAACCGAACTTTGTGTCGTATTTGTTCTTACATTCACTGTTTTTGGAGGGACAAAAAAAGTAAATCTCCATCTGAGAGATTACCAGCAATCTAAGTAGAAATTGGTACGCATGCAAGCATTTTCAATATCAGAAATCCACCAGGAAACAGAGAACATCCATTTATATTTATATTCACAATTGTAATATATATATATATATATATATATATATATATATATATATATATATATATATATATAAGCTCAACACCGGTTTAGAATTATAAAAAAAATGAATACATTATGCAAAGGTAATATCACTCTTCCCAACAAAACTGATAAATACCTTAACCTTTCCAAATATGAACTAACCAAGCACCAAAAAGAATTACTTATCCTTGGACCTAACTGCCATATATACCGTAAGTACAATCGACTTTTTAAAAAAAATAAAATTAAGACCCTATACCAAAACATCGTTAAACTCCAGGATGAACAATTAACAGAAACTACACCAGAATTTAACGACTTACTTAAGGCCGAGGCATTCAAGGATCGACATGATAAAAGCCGCAACTCCTTAAAAATACTTACTAAACAACTGACAATTGCCGCACAAGAACTACGCAACCACCCTGACATAATCGTAAAAAAAGCTGATAAGACCAACATTTTCGTCATCCTAAACAAATTGGATTACAACAAGAAACTTGACCACATACTCCATGATCACATAAAGTTTAAAAAACTCAAAAAGAACCCGACCAAGCAACTAAAATCAAAGCTTAATAAACTCATTAATGCTAACAACGCTGAACAAAACTCTTTAAAACTCCATAAAATTCTTGGTGATTATAGACCTGGTTACATATACGGCACTATAAAAACACATAAACCTAACTATCCTCTCCGTCCTAACATATCACAAATTCCAACTCCTGTATATCAACTAACAAAATACATTAACCAACTCATTACTCCTTACCTTCCTAGTAAATATAGTGTTAAGTCAACATTAGAAGTAATCCAAATCCTAAAAAGTGAAAAACCCGACAACGAGACCATAGCTTCACTTGATGTTGAAAACTTATTTACCAATGTCCCTGTTTGTGAAACTATTGACATAATTATAAGAAATATATACAGTAACTCATCTTTACCCCCACTTAAAATTAATCCTAATATATTACGGAAACTAATATTAGCTTGTACTACTGAAGTCTCTTTCTTTGATCATAATAATAATATATATATATACAACGTGATGGTTTCTCTATGGGTTCAGTACTGGGTCGGACATTTAGCAATTTCTACATGTCGAACCTCGAAAATAAGATATTTACAGATTTTAAAAAAACATCCATCTACCTAAGATACGTTGATGATATTCTTATGTTAGTTAAAAATACAGATGAAATACTTCAACTTCAAAAACGGTTCCAAAATAATTATGTCCTTAAATTCACGTATGAAGTCAATACTAATAATAAAATCCCTTCCTTGATATATTGATAAACACAAATAATAACAAATTTACTATTTCGCCATACAAAGAACCTACCAGCATAAATTCATGTACACTTAACTGCAAGAGTGAATGTCCATATTATTACAAGGTAGCAATTATAAAAAATCTAATACATCGTGCAGAAACTAATTCATCCACCAAACAGATTTTTTACAGTGAACTAAAGAATATAAAACAAACACTTATTAATAATAGCTTTCCAAACTATATAGTTGATGAACAAATAAGATGCTTTCTGAGAAATCTCAATACTAAGCAAATAGTACATAATACTGCTTCTACTAATCTCAAACATATTAATCTCCTATATCGTAATCAAATGCATACTAATTATATGAAAATATACTAAAAAAATAGTAAATACTAATATATCTACAACAGATTCTAGCAAAAAAAATTAAGTTAATCATATACTACACTAAATCTAGTATATCCAACTCAATTATTTGCAATGATTCTTCTCCCCCGGTTAGCGATTTGCAAAAACCCACGTCTTGATTTGATCGCCATTAACGCATCTGTCCTTGGATTAATTGACAGCTTCCTGCTACCGCAAGTTACCTATTTGCTTAAACGTTTGCATTACCCCTTTTATCTCCGCGTGCTGTCTCTACTGCGCAGCCCAGTCCATCTTAGCGTTCCATACCTATTTCTACCTTTTCGTATTTCAGTTTTGCTATTAGACAGTTAACTGCTGTCGCAAGTTACTTATTTACTCAATCGTTTGCCCAAACTATTTTACCTCCACGTTACAGTGTTCACTGTAAGTTGAAGTGTACTGCCTTTACTACGCGGCCCAGTACACCTCAGTACTTCACTGCCTATTTGCTTAAACGTTTGCATTACTCATTTTACAAGGTAACCACAAAAGTTCTGTCTGTTTTTAGATTAGTCATTTAATGAAGTTGAAATATATACGAAATGCGTGTAGCAATTATTTTCAAATTCGGACAGCCGGTAGTAGGAACATCAGATGTTATAAAAAACACGCGCAACTTGCCCAGCCATCAATTATAAGCCGGACAGCTGTGAGAAGGATGGAAGTGTCTAAAGGTCTCTTTCGGGGCTGTTTGCTTTACGACTTCAAAGTGGGCTTATCAGCAGCTGCATCAAATCGCCGTGTATGTCAAGCGTTTGGGGATAGTGCTGATGAACGTACAAAAAGGCGTTGGTTTCGAAAATTCAAGTCGGGAGATTTGTCTCTCCATGATGAGCCTCGCAGTGGACGACCACAGGTCTTGAATGACGGAATCCTGAAGGCGGCCATTGAAGAGAACAGTAGTCTAATGTGTGGTGAACATGCAAGACAGTTCAACGTTTCCGATGAAACAGTTAGACTTCACCTGCACCGCCTAGGTAAGACGTACAAACTGAGCAAGTGGGTTCCGCAAACGCTGTTGGAGGTCCACAAGGGACAACGAGTGGCAGCCTGCGTATCGCTGCTTTCTCGCCACCGTACCGCATCCTTATTCAATCGAGTGCTTACCAGTGATGAAAAGTGGGTTCTGTACGAAATTTCCAAGCGTTCCAGACATTGGTTGTCTCCTCAGGATGCTGTCCTTCACACCGCAAGGCCGCCTATGCACCCACGCAAGATTATGCTTTGTGTCTGGTGGACAGGTCGTCAAGTGGTTCATTATGAACTGCTACCAACGGGCCAAACGGTCACTGGAGACCTATACTCGCAGCAATTGAAACGTGTTCAACAGGCATTGCGCCAGAATGAGCCAGCACTGGTGAATCGCAAAGGTGTGCTTTTCCTCCATGACAACGCCAGGCCGCGTGTCGCGCGAGTGGTCAGGGATACCATACAGCAACTTGGGTGGGAGACTTTGTGCCATCCACCTTATTCACCTGACCTTGCGTCATCCGATTACCACTTCTTCCACTCCCTGGATAATCATCTTCGTGGGAAATCCTTCACCAATGAAGTAGACTTGCGCAAAGCCCTCACGGACTTCTTTGCGTTAACCCCCCATCTTCCGAGTTCTAACGCAAGGGCATTGAACAGCTGGAGACACGTTGGCAGAAGGTGCTGGATGCCGATGGCGGTTACTCCGAAGACTAAATATAAGGTACACATACTGTGAAGCGTTTTCTTTTTTTCCTTTAAAAACGGACAGAAATTGTTTGGTTACCTTGTATCTCCGCGTACTGACTTTACTGAGCAGCCCAGTCCATCTCAGCGTTCCATACCTATTTCTACCTTTTCGTAGTTCAGATTTGCTATTAGACAATTAACCGCTGTCGCAAGTTACTTCGCTTCGGCCTTTACTACGCGGCCCAGTACACCTCAGTGTTTCAAGACTTTTTAACCTTCAACGCATCAACTTCTATTCGCATTCTTACACAGAATTTCTACAACCATTCAAATGGCTCCTACACGACGAACATCCGCACGTCAGCAACTGAAGACCCCTAACACATTTAACGTTACACATGCAGAACAGGCGACTGCGGAGGAGCACATAATAACTCCGGTTACAGATGATCATATAGCCTCTACTTCAACCTCTGCTTTGCACTCTTCTGCGCGCCGTGGCGATGACCAACCCGGCAGCTCTGCAAAGGCTGCAAAAACACCCAGGCGAGGCAACCGTAGCAGGCGTTCTAAAAAAGCCTCACCGGCTAAGGGGAAACGGGAGCAGTATTCCATTGAGTGCGTCTCCTTAGGGGAGAAGCGGCTGGCGTCTACTTCAACCTCTGCTTTGCACTCTTCTGAGTGCCGTGGCGATGACCGACCCGGCAGCTTTGCTAAGCGTGCCAAAATACCATGGCTTGTCACCTTAGCAGACGTTCTAAAAGTGCCTCTGCGGCAAAGAGAATGCGGGAGGACAAAACCGAGGTAGAAGCCTATTTGAGGCTTTCCAGTCAATCTCAACGGAGTCAGTATGTTTTGTTACATGAAACGCTTGGTGAGCGTTATTACCGTTTGTACTGCAAATCAGTTTACACATATTCGTTGAAAATAAGAGGAAACTACCTAAACGCTTGCAAGACAACAAAAAAGCGGCTTCGCCACAAGCGCTTTTGAGGCCTCGACAGAGCCCGCATCGAAAAGCTACTTGCAATGCAGCAGACGCCGCTGCAACATCCATTGGACGGTCCCAGTAGACCACGGATGAGAAAACCGCACGTAACGCAGCGAAAGCTGCGGCAACGTCCATTCGACGGTGCCAGGAATCCATGGCTGAGAAAACCGCACGCCATGCAGCCGACGGCGCTGCAACTTCTGCTGCAAGGGCGTCGAAAATTTCCGCGCAAAAGCGCACAAGGCGGCAACGCGATGCAATTTCAACTAGAGCTGTAGAAGGACCTACTAAAAGGCTTGAAATGTTGCAAACTGTTAACCAGCGCCTCCATGCACAGCGAGGGCTCTGTAGTCCACCAAAGCAGTTTTGGTTTAAGCTGGCGTTCAACTATGAGCCAGTTTTGAGGCTTTCCGGTCGCAAAGACCTCCAAATAGGATCCATGTCAGTTGTCTGTGGGCATTGCCATGCCAAACAATGGCCTGGAGTGTCTGCAGGTTTGTGTTGTTCCGACGGTAAGCTACAGTTGCCACCTTTTCAAGAGCTACCTGCTCCGTTGAAAGCTCCGTTGGAGGGTTCAGTCCAGACTCCAAACATTTCCTCGCAAAAATCAGACAGTACAATTGTGCCTTCCAGATGACCTCTTTTGGTAGTAATGCCTTCCGCGAGTCGGTTGGAATCCCACTTTCAAGGTTCAAGGTCAGGTTTAACACCATATTCGGCCTTTCTACAAATATACTTCATAGCTGACTACAATCAATAGGCAGATGCCCGCATGGCAAACTTAACATAATATTCAGTAATAATGCAAGTAAGGGCAAAAATATTTTAAGTCAAGTGATAGCGATTGCTGCATGGGTCGTACGATTTTTGGATCAAGCACGGGCAACCCCGGGCCATGCTGCTAGTATATATATATATATATATATATATATGCGTGCTAATAGAGTTGGGAAAGTTATGAATCTTCAGGACAGACTGGCTTCTAAGGGCTTTGGTGTCAACTGGTCTAGGAGAAGGACAACTCCGAATTCAAAACCTGCGGAGGGTCGATTGGGTACCTCGTGGAACACGGTGCACCAGGTCTGTGTATTCGGCTCTTCAAAAAGTGTGGTTGGTTCTGCACAAAAACTTCACCACTATATAATCAAATCACATGTGAAGTTTATCTGTCTGTCGGTTCCTAGGAATCGAGGTGCCTGAATCTCATACGCCTTAAAAGGTTCCCCAGTAGACGCGGGTCAACAGCCCGCGTCGATCAGTGGCTGGATAGTCCACGGTGTGTGTGTGTGTGTGTATGTGTGTGTGTGTGTGTGTGTGTGTGTGTGCGTGCGCGCGCGTGTGCGTGTGCGTGTGAAAATGATGAAACAAAGTGTAAAATCTATTAATGATGCATTTCGTCGAGAGTGTCTGGTCTTTTTAGATTCCTTGGCGATCATAAATCAAAGTAAATTAGATTACCATATCAACTCCAATGTCCAGACTGAAGAGAGTTTCTGTCCGCCTATTTGTTACATCTATATCTATATTAGAGCCGGTCTTGTTGTATTTTAAATCAGTTCACCAAAACTAAAGTCTGTTTTTTTATTTTATTTCATATTGACATATTGGAGACAGAATTTCAGTTTTTCTGTTTCTGACTAGTCCTGTATCTATCGTCTCTTCATTTTAACTTAGATTTAATATAAATATGTCTCCAATAACCATGTCCTGAAGATGGTCTATTAGACCGAAACGTCTGACGTTGACAGCAAAACAAAAAACAAAATAAAAAAACAGTAAACTCACATATTTGGATTTTGCTTTGTCTTTTCCACATTTTCATCATACTGTCGGATCTACATCCACATATTTGCTTACGTATATATATATATATATATATATATATATATATATATATATATATATACAGGGTGTCCATAAAGTTCGTGTGCACTTTAAAGTTATAAATTTGTTAAAGTGCACACGAACTTTATGGACACCCTGTATACATATATATATATATATATATATATATATATATATATATATATATATATATATATATATATATATATATATATATATGTAGCATTTGTATTTTAAATACACCTGCAAGACATATCTGTTTAATTTGTATTTAATTATTCAATTTTTCGAAGAATATGTATACAGGTTATTATTTTCTTTCGTAAACTAGCAAAAGTTTCTTTTTTGTTCAAGTATTTTCATCCTTCTCGGTCATTATTAAGAACTAAATATCATCAGTATGCATGGCTGAATCGTGGTATTTTCAAAGCAAAAAATGGGACTCTACTTAGTACAAAGAACGGTCGCACGGATATTGATCTCACATTCTCATAGCTTGATTTTTCACCTGCCGAATTTTAGTGTAATTCACTGCAAGTAGAGACTCAATATTCTAGAAGCTATTATTACACTAAATCTCATTCAATGCTGGTGTCGGTAGTTTAAAATGCGTATAAAATATTTATAATTCATAACTAATAATCATAATAATAAAAGGAAAACGAAACATGGAGAGAAGAAATGACATACATGTAATCAGTGGCTGTAAAATGTTGGCACAGAGAGAATAGAAAAGACGACATGACTATGTTTTCCTTACTATGC
>OZ038478.1:82253649-82263649 GCA_964036315.1 Acanthosepion esculentum
ACTACACACATTAAACGCTGAAGAGAGACTAGCCACAAATGTACACGAATGACAAATGTAACCTAGTCTACATGACAATGCAGCCACATCTACCAAAAACTTTTTTTTAATGAATAACTCAAAAGCGAAAAATTTGCAGTCATATGGTTATACGGACTTTTGTCCTTGTTTTGGTGTGAAGAACCCGCCCCAAATGTTTGTAAAATATTTTGATACACAATTTATATATATACTGTTGAGTCTTGACTCATTGTTGAATCTCGCCTAATGCATGGAATAATAATGCAACACAAAATGTACTTAGAACAAGAATGTATTATAACAAGAAAGTGTACACAATAAGTACATATAGTATTTCTGTATATTTCTGGGAAGACGTCCCTGGAGAATGTGTTGACTAGTCGCAGTCGATCAGAGTCTCTAGTTGGATCTCGTGATTCCTCCCCACTCGTCTTCCGGTACCAACCATTATTTATATAGTTGGTAGTCACCTATGCAGATTAGGTGGATCCTACCACAACATATACGAAGTTAATTTAAAAATTAATGCTTACTTTATTATGTTAGCCCATGGCATCGTAAGCGGATGTTGTTTGCATACTTGCCGAAGGTCAATCTCTCGCCTCTAAATCAAGTTGTTTTACATACATAAAGATAGCAGCTGAACAGCTGTCTGGGAAATAGGAAACTGATACAAAAGTGCATGTGAGCTGAATTTTATGTCTGTTAAGAACGGCACCTGTTGTCATTCATCAAAATTTTCCGAAAGGTAACAGACACGCAACAGTAGATATTAGTACAATTTGGCGATGAATAGTGCATTTCATCAGTGTTCAAGGAAATGTATTAAAACTTATGAGTTGCCCGGGAAATGAAGAACATTGGCAAAATGCATAACTAGTAGTGGTTGCTACGCGTTTGCGAATTGAAAATGTCTTTCTCTCCAATGTTTTTTTGTAGTCCCCTGTATATTTAGTAAGTTCCTTAAAAATGCATAGTAGCCTAATTATTTTATTAATTTTTTCTTTCGTATATATATATATATATATATATATATATATATATATATATATATATATATATATATATATATACAAAAGAAAAATAATTTCGGCTGAGATCTCTGAGGAAGGAAGTGTGGGTTTGTAAACAGTGACTATTAAGGCTGATATAGCAAGACTCTTCGGTAAACTGAATTGAGTCCTGTGGTCACTAGGTGTTTATCTAAAAATAAATACGCTAAAATTCTAAAATACGCTAAAATTCACCTTCATCCATGACGTGCGCCGACGGCTTAGTGGTAGAACATTGAAGTCAATATTTAGAGGCGACAGACTGTTTCATGCTAAACGCAATCATCAGGCCACATTTGTGGAGTTTTGTCTCGACTATTTCAATATAGGGGTCAGTGGTGCATTGTGGGTAGTCTATTCTAACGATCATTTTGACGGGAGTGGTTTATTAATGTATTTATTTGGATTAATTTATTTTACTTGAATTTATTTATTTATTATTTTATATTTATTTTTATTTTATATTATTATTATTTATTCTTTTCAGTTTTCGATTTTTGGTAACGTAGTAATTTTTCTTAAATGAATTCTGATGGTTTATTTAGTAGTTTGTTTTGATTTGGGAAGGTAATTATAGCTATTTTTCGTCCAATTTTTGATTGATTGTTGTGGTCTATTATAACGGTTATTTCGGCGGGAGTGGTTTGTTAATTTGTTTATTATTTACTTTATATATTTATCTGTTTGGATTGATTTATTTTACTTTTTTTGTTTATTTATTTTTATTTATTCTTTCAAGTCTAGTCGAACGGTCGTTATGGCGTGAGTGTTTTTTTCATTTGTTTATTATTTGCTTGGATAAATTTATTTTATTTGTTTCTTTTTCTTATTTGTTTTTATTTTATTTATTTTTATTTATTCTTTTCTGTTTTTGATTTTTAAGTAACGTAGTAAACATTTGTTTGCATGTATGCATTTTTAGATGAGTTCCGATCGTTTATTTAGTAGCTTGTTTTGGTCTGGGAAGTTAATAATAACTATTTCTTCCTCCAAGCAAAGTTTGCAGTTTTGGATTGATTGTTGTAAGCTGATGACCTTTTCCTAATTTCCCATGATATTTTTTGGAATGATTTGCGTTTTGCTTTTAATTTCCAAGATATACTTAAAAAGCATTATGCTGTTTGTGTATTTAATATTTGTGAGAGGCATTTTGTATGCATAATTTCATTGTTTCTAGGGTCCTTCAGTTACTCCTATGTATATTTTTTCTTTATAATCTGGGATTTTACCGTGGCTTGTTATATTACGTTATTTTGTAAGCAATTACCGTTTAAGGGACATTCATTCTTTATATGCAGTTACACGTGGGTTAATTTGTTCGCGTGGTTTATTGATAGTTTTCCTGTTGTGCTTTTTTATTATTTATGACATGTTCTCGGGACAACTGTAGCTGATTTTTACTGTGTTTTTGGAAAATATTTGGTAGAGAGTGAAATCAAATATGGTTTAATATTTTTGTGTATAGTAAAAAACAAATTTTCTGGAATATTGTGTGGAGACATGAAAATAAATTTTTACTACGTTACTTAAAATTGAAAAGAATAAATAGAAAAAAAAATAAAAATAAAAAAACAAGTAAAATAAATTAATCCAAGCAAAGATTAAACAAATTAACAAAACACTCCCGCCATAACAACCGTTAGAATTGAACGAAAAGAATAAATAATAAATATACTGTTTGCTGTCATATAAAATTATTTAAAATTATATATAACATTTTACAATATTACAATTTTTCATATATTTCCAAGACAACATATACTTTCTTGTTTGTAAATATATATATATGTATATATATATATATATATATATATATATATATATATATATGTGTGTGTGTGTGTGTGTGTGTGTGTGTATTGTCGATAGCTGTACTAGCACAACGACACAAGTAATCGTGACCGAGGGTTTGAGTGTGTTGGCCTTGTTCATGTTGTTGATCACGCTAGATAACACACTCCCTCCCAGAAACTGTAACCAACGTCTGCTCAGCATAGCTGCAGTAAAAACCACAGGTTGGCTCTGTGGGTGTTGAACAAACACAAATGTGCCTGACCGATCGTCTGCAATAGGGATTGTCTAGCCGCCCTAATAGACGGGTATCCACGAATACGAGTGGCTATATATATATATATATATATATATATATATATATATATATATATATAACATAATTTGTTATATTTTTCTACTTACTGTTTATTCATATATAAAAATTATATATCGTTGTATCATATATATTTACATATATATATATATATATATATATATATATATATATATATATATATATATATATATATATAGAGAGAGAGAGAGAGAGAGAGAGAGGGGGAGTGATAGATAGATTTTTGTGCCTTGCAAGGAAATTAAGGGGAATTTTTTCGTGTTTTTACCCTGATTTCCTATAGCACTGCAATAAATAATTGTGACAACGATTAATGGCAAAATATGCAAAACTTATCAACTGCGTCAAGGGCGTCGGGAGTAATTAGTAATTTTTGACACATTAAATTAGCAGATAGTCTAAACATCACTATCAATGTCTAGACATCAATGGAGGACATGTCAATGCACAGAATTGCGGCTGAACCGAGATGAAGGCTTTAAACATTTTTGAATGCCGACATTGGGACAAAAGAAGTTTATGCTGACGCTTTTGGAGGAGAGCTGCTGGATTATTCCACAAGAGCTTTCTGCATCCTGGAGAAAAAAAAAATCAACAGAGAAGTATTTTCAGGAAATCAATGAAGTGCATAAAATCTTGCAGTCCAGTATGTGTCTACAGAAAATGCCCAAACATACAACAATGCTTGATCAGTTGTCGCACAACCAACGCTCCTAGAGAAGTTGATAGCATTAGGAATAAATCAATCGGCCTCGGCGGGACTTTCATCACACATTTAACACATTTTTTCAACCATTTCAGTAAAACTGTACAACGTCTTCGAAGTATTCATCGCCTCCGGAACTTCCGAATTCTATGTTCTCAGAATAAATAAACTTTATGCTTACTTACATTATTTACATTACTCGGACTATTAACCTCGTCTTCATTGCCAGATTTGCAACGTTTCGGCCGTTGTACGCTCCGGCTTTCTTCAGGTAATTGGAATTTCAAAATGAACACATAATTTCGTCCAACGGTGTAGATTGTTCTATTTCCACGTACCATGCCTCTTGCGGATGTCTCACTTATTTCCCTATAACTCAACTCACCAGGTTTTGGGTTCACCACTGCTGTAGCTTGAAATTGAACTCACAATACTTTAGTCACTGGATCTAACCAACGAAGCAATGGATAACAACAAAAAAGTGCAATATATTCTCTGGTAAAAAATTAAATAATAATAACAGACACATTGCAATATGAGCACTGGCAAAAAAAAATATGCTGAGACATTAAGTTTGTAATTTATACACAGATATCCTAAAGGAGACATGGTCCAGTATATAAAGACGTTGGTTGTGAGTTCAATACCAAGCCACAGGAGTGTTGAACCAAATATTGGAGAGTTGAGTTAAATGGAAATAACTGAGACATCTGCAAGAGACGTGGAACTAGAACAATATAACCCGGTGGACGAAATAAAGGGTTTGGCCCAAAATTCCAATCACCCGAAGAAGGCCGGAAACGTTGTGAATATGGCAATGAAGATGAGGATAACAGTCCGAATAATGTATATAATGTAAATAATTATAATACCTTATCTCAGAGATATAGACAGAAACTTGTATGCTGATGATAATTTTTTTTTATGTCAATCAATGAAGTTTCTTCTGAAGTGAGATATGATAGTTTAAATGTAAGGTTTAAAGACCTGTATGAATTTCTGAACAACGTGATATTCATCAAAAGCAAAAATAATCTGAGAGAAAAAAAAACTTTTATTAAAGAACTAGATACTCTATTTTGATAGCTATAAACTGTGGACCACTCAGAGTTTGCAAAGCAGTTGAGCTATTTATTACTCGAAGATATTTGACATTTTAAAATTTTTAATATTGTTGTCGAGCAAAAAACTGTAATTTCGAAAGTTACAATTCAAAACCCTGAATGCATTTCAACCTACAGATGCGTGAATCTACTGTTAGATTTCAGGCAGTTACATCTGTCAACAAACAAGCACACATTCTTAGACGCATATATATATATATATATATATATATATATATATATATATATATATATATATATATATATATATATATATATGCGTGTGTGTGTGTGTGTGTGTGTGTGTGTGCACGCGCGCGTCTGTGTGCGTCTGTGTGTATACGCGTTGGAATAATTAATAATAATAAAAACAAGGAAGCAACATGAGGGAAGTAATACCAACACAGTCTTTCCTTGTGACTCAATAGCGGATTTTTGATGCTCTCTCACTGCGGTAGGTCTGTAGAAATCCTGGTATTTTCCAAATTACACACAGGGATTTTTGCGATGGGTGTAGGGATGAACTGTCACAGACTCTTGTTATATTCGGTCGAAAAAATCCTCCCGTAAAAACGAAAAGCAAAAGTGAAATGCGAAAGAAAAGCACTATTTCTTGAAATCAAGGGAAACTGTTGACATGTGGATTGTAATAGAAGCGACAGTGACGTCGTGAGAAAAGCCCTTGTAAGAAGAGACCGTATTTGGAAGCTCAAATATAGTAAGAAGTCTCTAAGATAATGATAGACATCTTCCATTGTTATCAGGCACCACCCACAGTCAGAGTCGAAGTTCTAATTGGTTCCAGAAATTCTTTTTTCGTATAATCCGTCAGATGAAGGCCAATTCAAGACAAGCTGACTTCGCTAAATTGCAAGAACACAGCAAAGAATGGAAGGGAATTTCAGAGAACATAAGGAGAAAAATCAAGAAAAAGAGCAAAGAATTTAGCCAAAGAAATGACAAAAAAGTACAAATAAAAGAAAAAGTCATCCAAACGAAAGAAGACAAAATTGGAACAAAGAAAGAAAAAAAGAAAAATAAATAAATGTCGACTGAAAATTAAAAAAAAGAAAAATGTTGAAAGAAAAGGAACCAGATTTTTTTTTTAAATTTAAAAAAAAGAAAGAAAATGTTTAAAATATTAAATTGAGGTAAAGATTGTTTTTTTTTATAAAAATACGAAAAATACTGGGGTGTATATTCAAGTTAGAGATGCAGTAGAGAGAAAAACGTTATGAAATGAAATGTACTTTTGAAGAAAAGGGTATTTATAAAATTTCTGCTTCAAATATAGCAAATTTCAAAGACATCCATATCTCTCTCTCTCGCTCTCTCTGATATATATATATATATATATATATATATATATATATATATATAGCATATATAGCATAATGAGAAGCCACGTATGCTTTCTTGATATATATATAAAATATGGATAAAACAACTGAAAAGTTGCAAATTAAAAGAAAAAAAATTCTTTTAATTTGCAACTTTTCAGTTGTTTTATCGATATTTTATATATATATATATATATATATATATATATAACTCTTGTACGAACACATTAAAATCGAAGAATAACCTTAATCGCAGTGCATTGTCGGTCGTCTTTAATGAAACTTGTATAAAAGAGTGATTGCTGCACACACACACACACACACACACACACACACACACACACACACACACACACACACACACACACAGAGACTCGGCATAGTTTAACAATTATAGAATTTGTACTCGGAAATTTAAAAAGTAAATTAGATACAAATCCTAAACACTTAAGCTTCTTTGTCTTTAAACACACACACATATGTGTGTGTGTGTGTGATCACAGAAATAGCATATATGTACAACGTGAAGGCGTTTCAATCGATTCAGTTTCGGGTCCAACCTTCAGTAACTTCTACACGGTCAACCTAGAAATTAATATATTTAGTACTACCAAAAAAAAACTCCATCTATATAAGATATTTAGATGATATCCACATCTGCGTTAAAACATAGAAGAATAATGGAACTACAAAAATCTTTCAAAAAAAGTCCACATTCACAATATAAAAAAATACTAATCGGCAATGCAACTATCCTACACCATGAAAACAACAAATTTCGATTTCAGATACTTAAAGCAATTTATATTAAAAAAATTAAAACCGGCACTGAAGAGAATCAACTATGAAAACAGCAGTGATGTTCTGAAATGTCTGTAAACGTACAATTTTTTCATGCTTTAATTCGGGCGTGACCATAATATTTATAATATAGACGAAAAAAAAAACATAATGGTTCATTTTTTTTCACGTTCTAATGAACTCTCAGCACATTGTAAACCGTTTTGCATTTAAAAGCATAATGAAAAAATTAAGGTAAGGGATAACAACGCACAACTTTGTATACATAAGTATACTAATGAACAATCTATAGTTTTTTACTACTTGCACCCCTGAAGAAGAAAAAACACATTTTCGAACACAAGAAAATTAAGTAAAAAGCTTAATGGCAGTGACTTGTCGTCTTTAATGAGACACGTTTAAATGAAGTATTGCTGCCGAAATACTATATATATATATATATATATATATATATATATATATATATATATATATATATATATATATATATATATATATATATATATATATGTATATATATATATATATATATATATATATAAACGTTATTTTAAATGGATATTCATATTTGAGAAATTTTGGAGGATTTAAACCATTTCCTATCAGGGATATATATATATATATATATATATATATATATATATATATATATATATATATATATATATATATATATATACCCAAGTTTAGGATTGGTATATACGGAGTGAAATCCAATAACCAACAATTACTTTTAAAATCATTTATTCTATATTCTATATCGTCACTTGACAAGACACCAGAAGTGTTGAAACAAAATGGCTACTTTTGTCGTGATTTTATAACATATTTATGTTGTAATATTCAAATAAATAATTATATATATATATATATATATATATATATATATATATATATATATATATATATATATGCACAGACACACGCACACACACACACACACACGCGCGCACATATATATATATATACATATATATATATAGGAAAGAGATTAAATCCGACAGATATGTGTTTAAAGGCACTATATATATATATATATATATATATATATATATATGTATATAAAGTGAATGCAGTATTATTTCTCATTTGAAGATTTCAATGATGGCTTGCAAGCAAGTATTAAGAAGAATTAATAAAATGAACACGTGTCCACGTGTAAATACATTTAAATTGAATAGCAATAAAAAGAATAAGAAGAAAGATAAAAGATTAAAACTTGGAAAGATTTTATAATTGCTTCTTTAGCTGCATCTGAATTGAACGTTTTATCTTGGGATTATTATTATTATTATTATTATGTATGAAACATATTCAAACCACCCAAAACGGCTACAAGAATTGGATATCAACCACCAAAATATTTCTTAGAGATATGAAGTCTAGATACATTCGTTTGTAAGAAATGGCTTCGAAATCTCACGATATTCTCTTAAATTTCTTTTTAAATTCTTGAACCGAGACTGAAATGTAGAATATTTGTCAGACAGTCTCAGTTACTATCAGAATTTGTGAGATTAGGAATTATCATTAACTTTATTCCGAATAATGCTATAATATTTGTTGTTACTATCACATCTTTTTGGGCAGTGTGCCTTTCGGCTTTCTTCCGGTGTCTGTCGAGTTGTGTCACTTTTTAAGAAATTCAAACTAAACCTTTCATGTAATCTGCGGGAATCAGTTTTTTCGCAGTATTCATTTAGAAATATCACGTTTTGTTTTTGTTGGCACTGCTCACTTATGGTTGTTTTTTAATCTAAATCTTCACTCCTCGTTATCGGGATTGAACTCGCAATAACTATTGCACCAAATTTACGAAACAAATCCACTAGGCTGATGCCATCTCATGAAAGCTGAAGTCTGGGACATTAGTCCGAATGCAAATAGTGTAAATAATTACTCTTCCTATTCATAATGTCCGTCATTCATTTTTACCTACTGACTTGGAAACTTTTCTTTTCTCTGGTCTCGAGTTCGAATTCCACTAATTAAATTCACTTACGTGCTAATACTCTTGTGAAAGGTATAAATCCTCTTCTTCTCTCCTTCTCCTATGTGCAAATAGCAAGACATACTGTATACTATAGCCTTGGATGGCAACTGGTCTACCGCAGAAAGAAATGACAACCTACTGCGGGAAAGAAATCTCCCTCGTTAGTCATGTATCTTTCGATACATGATCGCCTAAGCGTGTATCATGCATGGTACATAACTGATTGATATTCACTTACGTGTCGATTAATATAAATTTTTCTTTGTTTTCGAAATTTTGTCTTGTTCGCCAAAAATTTATTTTTTATTTTAATTTTAAATAATTTCTGCTTAGAGCTATATTATTTTGAAACACCGGTTCTCGTTCGATCAGCGAAGTTAAGCAACGTCGAAACAGGTCAGTACCTAAATGGTTTGTCGCTTGGGAATACCAGGTGGTGTAAGCTTGTTTGTGCGTATGGTGTAATGGATAACGAACGACTGGCAACTGGAAATCGGGGAACTGAGTTTCAATTCCAAGCGGATTCATTATAATGACTTACGCACAAATAACCTCGGGAATATATGAAACCAGGAATTGTATCAGTAACTCGTTTACTCCGGAAAAAATTCTTACAGTATAAAATATTTTCTGGCTTTAAATAACTGCAAAAGTTTGATAAGCCGTAAAAAACAAACCAATCAGTTATTTAAATAATTTCATAATGTCTCTTCCAACTAAACAAACCAAATATAATATTTAATGTTTATAATATTTCATACAATGTTCTCTTTGAATAACATTGATTTACTAGAACTTTTGTCTAAATTAATGATTTCCAACATGGGTTGCACGGCCCACCTCTGGTGCATGGTAA
>OZ038478.1:82268649-82288649 GCA_964036315.1 Acanthosepion esculentum
TTTTTTAGTTTTACCGGTAACAACCGTGTTACGCGTAATTTTCCCAAGAAAAAATATATCTTGTCCTATATTCCCCTTGCAAATTTACCGGTTTTGTTCAAGTTAGACTTACTAATTATATTCCAAATTTGTTCATCAATAATTGTAATATCGCTACCACTGCCCAATTGAAATCTTGCCGTAGTGTTATTCAATTTTACTATTCACAAATTTTCTATTATTTGAATTTTCAGTTTTTTAGCTGGTAGTACTACTTTACAACCAGTTAATTTGTGAATATCTTTTGTCATTCGACTTGCAGTAGCTTTGATTGTTAATTGTTTTTCCACAATTAAAACATTTATTGGTTTTAAATGGAAAGTGCTTTTTAAAATGAAGCGTACCACAGCTATAGCATGGATTAAGCTTTGGCAGTATTTTTATTTCTGATTTTTTCTTTCTACCGTTTTATTTTCGAAGTTCTTGAACTACTGACGTGCAATTTTGTTCAATTTTCGATGTATCGTGCTTTAAATTGACAAATTTTACCACTCTTCCGCAACAGCTTTTGAATCCTGTTCAAGTTTTGTAAGAATTCGAGAGCGTATTTCCGCATTGTTGCTTAATGAAGATTAAAAATTTAAATCTGTTTTGGAATAATCCGTCCAGTTTAAATTTCTTACACTCACTGTTGTCTTTGCTGGCATAAATGACAAAATCTTTATCTTCGTCGTTAGTAATCTTCATATACTGCCAATGTGTTTAAAAAGTGGATTCTTTTCTCCGAAAATTTTTCGTAATATCGACACAGTTTCGTTAAATTACGCTTTCCTGGAGTATTCAGCAAAATGGAATTCAAATATTTTTCATTATCAGCGAGGCACACTTATTGAAATAAAAGACGTACTTTCTTTTCATCCATCCTTCACACTCTTCTCTGAAAATGGTCTCATATATTTTGAAGTACAATAGGAATGTAATGTTTTCTTCTAGAACGTGATTAAATTCACTACTTTAGTTAGCGACTAAGTCTGGCGAAAATGAAATTGACGCATTGCCTGTTCCTTGTTTTTCCAGGATTGCCTTCAACTGTTCTCGATATTCAGTCCTCTCCAGCTGCATTTATTGCAACAGTTGTTGAATAATTATCTTCAATTCTTCAAAAAGTATATTATTTTCGTACAAGTAGTCCATAACTAGGAGGAAAAAAGTTTTTTTTCCAGATAGCACTATGTCATAGAGCCTTGGAATTTGTCGGCTTACGCGTCGCCCTATAAAGATATACATTATCTCCACGAAAATCTTTTCCGTGAATTTTGAATTTTTTCGCCAGATATTTTTGCTGAGAGAGAGAAAGAGGGGGGAGAGGGGCGAGGGATAGAGAGAGTTTTGTTTTTTCCTGTGTATTCGAATCGTCGTCGTCACTATTATGTCTTTATTCAAGTGAATGAAGATAGCACAATCATGAAATACAATATCGCTTGGAGCCGATGTAATCATACTGAATTCTGTAGTAGGAATATAATGCTTGCTCTCGCCTCACTAGTCACTGCGTCAGAATATATGATATTTGAACTAGTAAAAGTCATATTTTGGATATGTATGTTCGTCTCCACAACATGTCTCAATTATTTCTTTCTTTTTTTCCCATTATAAACAAAGCTACTTTTATTTAACCACCACAGAGAACCTGATCTGCCTGCCATCAGCATGACTGACGCTAGATTCCTGGAGAGCAAGACACTGCACCATTCTGGCCCAACGTTTTCCAATGACTTGTGGTGCAGCGACTACATCGAATCAATAGCTGCATTTACTGTAAGAAAGTTTGGATCACTCTGTCGCGCCAGAAAGTTTTTTCTCATCAGAATACATCTTGCACATTTACAAATCTACCATTCGTCCCTGCATTGAATACTGCTGCCATATTCGCTGTTGTGCTCCTGCTGCACATCTTGAGATTCTTGACAAAATCCAAAGACGGTTCTGCAATGTAATCGATCCTGACCTGGCATCTTGACTTCAGTCACTTCTGTCTTCTTGGATGTCGTTCATCTTTTGTCTTTTTCTTAATCCTGTTTATTCTCAATCTTGTCTTTCATTCCATGTAAACCCCTGCGTACTAGTGGCATTTCCTCTTTGCTTATATGTTGTTGTTTTTTTAAAGAAGAGTATTTAAAAAATATTTTGTTTATATTTGGTAGTCATTCAAAAGTATTTTGTGATTGTTGTTTTCCAGGATAGTGTCTAGTTTGTACGGATATTATTTGTTTACATAGGTGAAAATTCGTTGTATATTACTATTGCCATCCTGACATATTTTTCTTTTGAAGCCAAGTTGATGCATTTATTCATTATATCGTTTATCGTTATATATCTTTCTCCGTAAAGACGGCGTTTAATATTTTTTCCGGCTTTTGTTAGTCTTCATTTTGATCGTAATACGCTTGTTCTGGGCTACCATAATAAATTTTTTTTTTCAGATGGCCTCTGCGTAAATATGTTAACGATTTTTCATCCACGATATTTTCGATTTGCCTTTGAAATAAACCGAGCACTTTTTGTTTTTCTATTTGTCTTTCTTTGTTGCCTTTTTTTGTACTGCGTGCTCCCCCGATCACTACCATTTTAACCTTTTCAAATTCAGGATTCACTGTTATCTTATCCACACATCCCCATAACGTATACCTTTTACTCTGTAGTTGTTATAGTGAAAGACACCTTGTCTAGATAATAGACTCCCCCACCTATTATAAGTAGGAGTCAGTAGTTAGTCGAGCAGTAGGAGTAGTGTTCAGCGACCACAACTCGATTACTCTGCGTAACACTTTATTACAAGTTTCTAACGTTTCTGTACGTTTAACCTATTTAGGACGCATTTAATCCGACTACAAGTTCTATTGTGGAAATAACTCCACGACAACTTTTGGGCTAATCCATCGGTGTTTCCCCCGTATGAGTTCGAATCTCATCTTCGTCGCCAAAAGTTGTTGTGGAGTTATTTCCACAATAGAACTTATAGTCGGACTAGATGCGTCGTAAATAGGTTAAACGTACAGAAACGTTAGGAACTTGTAATAAAGTGTTACGCAGAGTAAGTAGGAGTAGTGTTCAGCGACCACAACTCGATTACTCTGCGTAACACTTTATTACAAGTTCCTAACGTTTCTGTACGTTTAACCTATTTAGGACGCATCTAGTCCGACTATAAGTTCTATTGTGGAAATAACTCCACAACAGTAGTCCTCTATATCGAGTGGATCCTGCGCATATCACTGGGTGATCATAAAAGAAAATTCACAGAAAAAAAACACAGAAATAAAAAACACCAGTTACAATTGACTTTTAAAAAACAAGTCAATTTCTTAGTTTTTAAAACTATTGTAATCATTCAAGATGGTATTACGGTGGAGTAATGTAGGCTCGGGTTGAAGAATCAGAGATCCGAGTTATTACATTCACTTGTTAATACCCTTGGGAAAGGTATGAATCCTCCACTTCTCCCACCAGCTATGCGTAAATAGAAGGACAGACCGGGTTCTATAGGCTTGGATGGCAACTGGTCTACCGTAGAAAGAAATGGCAACCTACTGCGGGAAAAAAATCTGCATCGTCAGTCATGTATCGAAAGATACCTGATCACGCATGACACTGATCATTAATGTTCAAGTTCGAAGAGTTTCAACTTTTTCTCGCACTTTTTAAAAATTAGTTTTTACTTTCAATCAATTTTCAAAATTTTCAGAGACTGTTCAAAGTACTCAGATTATGATGGGTAACACTGTCACTTTCATATTTTGAGAATGTTTTGTTTTTTTTTCCCATTGGGTCGAAATATTTTCCCGGCTTTTAAAAAACAATGTTATCCTGTGGTCTGAGGGGAAAACGATATCCAATAGATGTTCACGGTGACAACATGATATTAATATTATTATGAAGACAAATGGAACTGGATTTCAATTCGTTCGTTATGAGTTTCATTATTTGAGACTTGTGTAAGTGTTGTTATTCTTATTGATGCTGTATTTTGTTTTCTTGCTATCATCATTATTGTTGTTGCTTTCCTCATGCGAGATCAGCCATGTTCGTTCTCTTTGATTCTACATAGTAAGTTGCGCGTCAATCACACCCTAGCCGGAAGGGAGAAATGTCGTCGCTCGTGCTTACCGATTGCACGCGATCCTTTATCCAATAACTAAAATGGCAGTCTCAGCGGGAAATTCTCAAAATACTGCTTGACATGTCGAAGAATTCGTGTTTTGCGGATTTAATTCTTGAATTTTTTTATTTTTTCACTTTATTCTTACAATCCTTCCCCGTTTGTTTAGACAGTTATTTTTTAATTTTATTTATTTATTTTTGTAACTTGGTGCCTGTTTATCATTCTGTTTTGTGCATTGATGTGAGTTTGTTTGCTTGAATTGGTGTGGCACTTTGCATGTGCGTAAAAACCTCTCTGTGTTGATTTGTATGCATTTATCTAGGCGATTTCTACCTTGTTTGTTTGCGTGAGATTTGAGAGTAAATAAATGTATGCTATTTTTTATGTGAGTTCGATGCGCACGTCTGATATTGAAATTAAGAAAAGTATATTTACACGCATATATATATATATATATATATATATATGTTTAATCAGTGGGTTTCAGTAAAAACACTTGCAGTAAATAATTAATTTTAAAATTAAATTGTCATTTAAAATCGGTGCTTTTCGTTTCATATTAACAAACATGAATTCATTTATATTTTCGTTACTGGAATTGCACATGAAAAATAGACTTCTGTGTAGGCGGTTGTATTCAAATGTTTCACTTGTGGGCAAAAATTAATAATTGTAATAAAAGCTGTGATATTAAAATCAAATACCAGGGGAAAAAATTACAAAGACTATATACCGTAAACAGTTGAACCGAAAAACAAAATGTTGTATTTAAAGTATATACTTTGGCGCCTGTCTGATGTATTATTTTATTACATTCGCGATATTCAGTATTTTTTTTTGGGGGGGGGGACTTAATATTTTTGAGGCGTTGATATATTTTGAAGAAACAAAAACATAGTAACGAAGAGCTGGGATCAAATTTAGGATCATTGATGGAAGACAGGTTCTTCTCTTCAGTTCAGTTATACGATTCTCTCAAAACATGACAACCAATTTGGAGAAACAACTTTATGAGAAGATAAGAAAAAAAAAGTATTCAAATAACATGACAATTTTCTAACAGAAGTCGAGGAAGAAATTCGTTTTCCTAAGGGCTAGATGTTACACAAAACCAAAAATAAGTATGAACACAATTGTCTTTCCTATTTTTTCGAGATATTATATATATATATATATATATATATATATATATATATATATATATGTGTATATATATATATATATATATATATATATATAAATATATATATATATATATACATATATATATATATATATATATATATATATATATATATATATATATATATATATAGACAGAAAGAATTAATTTGAATAACTTATTTTAAATTCAACCGACGAGATCTGTCTGTATAATTTTGTTAATTTATTTTTTTCCTTTTTTAATTTCGAGTGAATTTTGGGGCATCCAGAAGAAAATATCAGGTTTCAATAGACATTTTTGGTTGAATGTAATTAAAACTGTTAATATATATATATATATATATAGATAGATAGATAGATTGAAGAAGAGCTCTTAGAATTGGAGATAGTGTTTAAACATAGATAGTAGAAGAAGAGTGATGAGTATCGGAAATACACACACACACACACATAGATATATATTAAAATTTAACATTTATATTTATAGAGGAAGATACACACACACACACATATATATATATATATATATATATATATATATATATATATATATATATATATATATATATATATATATATATATATATATATATATATATATATATATATATATATATAAATGAGTAGTGGATAACGGCTCGGTTTGAGGAGTCAGAAAGCCGAGTTCGAATTCCAGTCAAATCCATTATATTCACTTACGTTCTAATACACTTTGGGATGATAATAATCCTCTTCTTCTCCCTCCAGTTATGGGGAAATAGCTGAACAGACTGAGTGGCAACTGGTCTAGGAGAAGGACATCTCTGAATTCACTACCTGCAGAGGTTCGTTTGATGAACTTGTGGCAGGTAGTGCACCAGGTCTCTGAAATCGGCGCTTCAAAATATGTGGTTGGTTCAAAGCCTTCACCACTATAATCAAATCATATATCCTGGTATCTGGCTGTTGGTTCCTATTAACCTGAGCTACTTCAACCTCATACATCAAATACAATAGGAAAGTCCACCATATATATATATATATATATATATATATATATATATATATATATATATGAGAAAGAGATCTTTGGGTCATAATTATCAACGCTGCATCGTGATTGCCTTTTTTTATGCCACAACACGATTTTCAGTTTATTATGTATTTGTGTAAACAATAGAAAATGAAAGAATAATACCAAGAAAACACGTAAATACACTAAAAATAATATCTACAAAAATATATCTATACCTTCCGAAAGATAAACGTGGCATAGTTGTGATTATAGGTGCTTGGGCTTACGCGGCAAAAATATAATCGCTGTTAAATAATACTAGATTTTCAGAAGTAATTGGAGATCACGAAATCATACGTAGAAACTAAAATTTAACGACTTAATAACTGATATAAATTAACACAAATCATGATGATTACAAATAATAAAATGACATCAAAATGTACCGAGGCTCTATGGCTTATCACAACGCACAACCTTATGTCTTCAATGCAATTTAGTAAAAATCTCCGCGCTCCTGTCAGCAGCAATAAGTCCTTCATATTTTAAATGACAATTTCATCAAGAAAATGAAAAAAATGATCTGAAAAAAGTACATACATGGGCAGCGTGGATATAAAATCGTATATACTGAAATTCCAGCAGAAAAACAAAATGTTGAATTTTTTTTAAAGATCAACCTCACAAAATCAAAAATATTCATTTCGTAATCGATAAACAAGTCATATAAATTTGTTAAATATGTTCTACTGTGTTGGCCGTTCCAATCACTTCCGAGCAAATACCCCTGAGAAAGGTATGAATCAATCTTTTGTCCCACAACTATGGGTTGTATAAGAGGACTGTTTATGTCCTATAGTCTTGATTGGCAACCAATCTAAAGCAGAAAGAAACAGAAATCTACTGCGGAAAAAAATATCAACTAGTCTGTCAGGAATCAAAATCGACATGACCACCTAAGCGTGTATCACATGTGGCACTTAACTGTCTGAATAGATTACACAGATATAAAATTTCAAATCAATTTCAAAATATCCAACCCCAAAATGCTGAATATTATATCGATTACGCTTAGTAATATAGCTATACAAAACTGAAGGTCTCATAAATAAACTAAACACAACTGAATTTATAATTGACACATGTAAAAAAGAAACAAATGATAACTTACATTTAATATCTATTTATATCTCTGTGATGAGGAATTATGATTATTTACATTATTTACATTATTCGGACTGTTATCCATATTTTCATATTCTAATGTGTTCTTGAGGAGATATGGCCCAGCTGATAAAGGCGTCTGTTAGATCCAGTGGCTAGACCCCAAAAGTTCTAAGTTCAGTACCAGTATACAGTAGTGTCGAACCGAAAAAATTACAGAGATGATCTCAAGAAAAATAATTGAAACAGCCTGAGGAGGCGTGACACGTGGAACTAGAACAACCAACGAAACAAAGGGTTCGGTTCGAAATTCCAATCACCAGAAGAAGCCTGGAGCATACAATGTTGTAAATATGGCAATAAAGATGAGGATAACAGTCCGAATAATATGAATAACATAACTTTACTTTTTAAATATGTTATTTAACGATTGATTTCTTTTACTATACTTGATTTAACATTTATTAATTTTAGTTTAAAATTAAACTTCTATCTTAAGGGAATATAGAACGACGAACACATAACCTCTTCTCGGAATGATGAAAATAGATTTGGAATTCAGGTTATTGCGCGTTCTTAATAAATTAATTTTGAAAGATTATAGGATACGTAAATCCGGAGAAAAAAAAAGAAAAAAAGAAATACGTCGAAATTATTTAAAACATAATTTCTATAGAGATAGATTTAGAGTTAAAAATCAAACATTCAGCTATTTTATTTGAATCACGTTTTGTCGCACAAATGTATACATTCTTTGCGTGCTTTTTTTCTGATGACGCCGGTTTATCGGCAATACATGACAAATTTGAAGTTCGCTAAATGTTCTTATATATTTATTACGATGACAGAGGTGCACACTCGTATACACACGCACACGCACATACACACACACACACACATATATATATATATATATATATATATATATATATATATATATATATATATATATATTAGATTTTTTCATGTCGATAAAATCAACTACATGCTTTAAAGATGCATTCTTGGTTCGATGGCTTATTTGCATCTCGACTTGTGGGAACCAATTATTCAGTATTTGTTTTTTCCACGTGCAAAAACCTATAATAAATAAGTATTGCACTACTCTTGGTATTGTGCCCTTTTTTTAATTAATTCTGTGAACGTTAGAATTTACATTATTCTCGTTCTTATTACATCTGAATTTATATATGTGTATATACATATATATATATATATATATATATATATATATATATATATATATATATATATATGTGTGTGTGTGTGTGTGTTTGTGTGTGTGTGTGTGTGTGTGTGTGTGTGTGCATGTTTTTGTGTGTGTGTGAAGAAATATAGTTTTATGGTGTGCTATATTTATGGGATAAAGTGCTCACACAATATCAGAGATAGAGCGTATGTAAATATAAATATAAAAGTGAACATTTAAGTCAACACTCAGGGGCGACAGGCTGTTTCATGCTAGACACAATCTGTCGAACTAACGATCGTGTCTAGCATGAAACAGCCTGTCGCCTCTGAGTGTTGACTTCAATGTTCCCTTTTATATATTTATATATACATATATATATATATATATATATATATATATATATATATATATATATATATATATATATATAGATAGATAGATATAGATATATATATAGAGAGAGAGAGATGTTGTGTAAAAACTGAGAGATGGAGGATAATTAGACCGTACGCAATATTTAATTTAAAAGAGTGCTCATTGCACAGTAGTTTCTTCAATAATTTCACCCCAAGCAAAGCAATAACGTCGCTAAAACACAAGCGATTACTGTGTGTGAAAGAATAGTAGATGTTAATATTTTTAGATAAGAAACTGAAAATATTAAAGACAGAAAACAGTAAAGCAAATGGAATTAACCAAACAGAAGGTAACAAGATTGGATTTAAATATTTGAAGTGAATTTATTTTTATTGGAAAGCTGGAAATCGAAAGTGGTTTCCACAAGCAAGAAAAAAAAAGTGTTTGCGTAGAACTTTACATAAAGGTTTACATCGAGCAATTTCAGCTGGTTGTTAAATATTGGGACCTAGCTGCCAACTTAGTAATGGGGTTAAATTCGTGATGTCGAAGTTCCTAAGAAGAAATCTCATCAGAACAATTACCATCTAAAAATGTATACAAAAGTCAGACGCAAGCTGTGTTACGGCGATGGGAAAGTGAGTGAAGCCGTAATACAGATACTTCAGCAGATTTTATCAAAAATCTCTCGACATTATATATATATATATATATATATATATATATATATATAGTCATACATATACAAACCTGTATCACTGTATCACAGATCATTAATGTGGCTAGATATCTGATTTTTTTTTTTTGCCAGGATCGAAACCCGACCTATATGGGATCAGTCGTAGATCCTCCCCTAAACTATCGTCGCATGGCAGATAACGTATTATATGCGAATGTATACAAACGCCAAACTATATATATATATATATATATATATATATATATATATATATATATATATATATATATATATATATATATATATATATATATCAGCCCAAGGAAGGTGGGAATGCCACTAGTATGCAGGGGTTACGGGGAGTGAAGGTGAGAGAAAAGACTTGGTATAGGGGAATTAAGGAAATGATAAAAGATGAACGGGATTCGAGAAGACAGAAGATGATATGAACAAAAAAAGATATTTTTTTTTAGAAAAGACAGAGGAAAACATAACCCGTCTATGAGAAAGGAACTGAAGTTGAGATGCCAACTCAGGATTGGTTATATTGCAGATCCTTCTTTGGATTTTGTCAAGAACTTCGAGATGAATAGCATATATATATATGTTAACTCTATCACTAATATTGAACGCTTTCCAATAAATACCGCGCATATATAACATATAAATAATATATATAAAATTGTGTGTGTATATATATATATATATATATATATATATATATATATATATATATATATATATATATATATATTAAACATATATTTAAACATATATATATACATACACACACACACACACACACACATATATATATATATATATATATATATATATATATATATATATATATATATATATATATTTTATATGGTGGAGTATTAATGGGTAGCGGCTCGGATTGAAATATCGGAGAGTCAAGATCGAAATCCAATCGAATCCGTTACATTCACTTACGTTCTATTACCCCATGGAAATGTATGAATCCTCTTCTTCTCCCCACAGTAAATGGCAGGACAGACTGGGTTCTATAGCCTTGGTTATGTTGGATATAGCGTTGAGTAACACAGTCTCATTCAAACATTCTGACTAATTACAGAAATATTAAACTGATACATCGTAACTATGTGGATGATAATGGTTAGTGTCTTAGAAATTGGAATATACGAATAGAGTACTAATTACATTCTTGTTTGTTACTTTGGGGTATAGAATGCATACATGTCGTCTTCACCACCCCACCACTACAGATAGAGATTGAATAGCAAGCCTTCGACTGCAGTCAATGTAGGATGACCACTTTGAATTTCAAAGAGTATAGGTGTCAAACGCTGATTAAACCCAACAAGTTAGGAAAGTTCACAAATACTAAAAATACGGAAAAAAAGGTAAGCTATGAAGATGTAGTTTCGATTATGTCATTAATATATATATATATATATATATATATATATATATATATATATATATATATATATATAAACATTGAAATCAACACTCATATGCGGCAGACTGTTCCATGATAATGCAATCATCAAAACGCATGCGTTTGTTTTTTCTCGACTAGTTATATATATGGGTCATTGGTGTATTGTGGGTAGTCTATTGTAACGGTTAAATTAATCCAAATAAATAAAGTAAATAATAAACAAATTAACAAGCCACTCCCGCCAATAAAACCGTTAGAATAGACTACCCACAATGCAACAGACTGCCCACAATGCATGACTGACCGGTATATATATCTAGAATCGAGAAAAGCAACTCATGTGGCCTGATAATTGCGTTTAACATGAAATAGTGTCGGCTCTGAGTGTTAACTTAAATGTTCACTTTTATATTAAGACGCTCAATCTCTGACATTGAGCACTTTATCCCACAAATATAGCATAACTTAAAACTACATTTCTTCATACACACACATACATATATATATATATATATATATATATATATATATATATATATATATATATATATATATATATATATGTATGTATGTATGTATTCAGTAAATTCAGCAAATTTCTGTCCTTTTTGGTGCTGTCAAACAGTGGAAACAATTATACACATCCCGTCAAGATTATAAGTCTTAAATTTAATTTTGATATATAATATTTAAAAACTGCCAAAAATTCTTGTCTATGACACTGTTAATCACAGATATTTTCTAAAGTTATGAACGGTGGCAGTCTATCAACAATTATGATTCGGATATGCGAAAACTTGAACAAAAAATAGATCAGAATATCGGTGTGTGTGTGTGTGTGTGTGTGTGTGTGTGTGTGTGTGTGTGTGTGTGTGTGTGAGAGAGAGAGAGAGAGAGAGAGAGAGTGTGTGTGTGTGTGTGTGTGTGTATTTATAACTGTAAAAGACAATCGGAAAAATGTAATATTAGCCGACGCGTTTCGTCGAATGTCGACTTTTTCAAGGCAAAAACGAAATGAATTTATTAAAACAAAGTAACTGTTAATAAAACAATACGTCCTTAGCAATTGAAAATATGAATATAATAGCTTTTTCTAAATTCTTCCAGGTGTTAAGGGCATTTTGTTTTGTTGTTAATAGTTACTTTGTTTTAAAAAATTCATTTCGTTTTTGCCTTGAAAAAGTTCACATTCGACGAAACATGTCGGTTAATATTACAGGTTTCCTATTGTCTTTTACATTTATAAATACTGTCTATTTCTACAGGTTAGCTCTAATATATATATATATATATATATATATATATATATATATATATATATATATATATATATATATATATATATATATATAAGCTATATTAATTGAGAAAATATGTTTAAAGTCTCGCATGTTCATACATTTTAATAAGAACAAGGATTTAACAATATGCTATCATCTTTGAAATCTTTGGTAAAGTAGTAAAAAAATATAACGTTCATAAAACATATTGGATTAAACAGTAAGGAATTCTTTATTGAATTTTATGAAACTTGTTTAAATAAATTCTTTTCTAAATAAATTCTTGTAATACGTATATTGAGTGTGTGTGTGTGTGAGAGAGAAAGAGAGAGATCCTATTCGATTTGCTAAATGACTGTCAACTTGTATTGAGCGAAATCGAATGAGTTAACATTGATACTTTCGTATGCAGTTGTAGTTTACCAGAATACAAATTCTACGTTTATATATTCTATACATTTTGATATATTTTTTAATTAAAAGATGATTTTTTTCTTCTTTCCAATATGTTCATGATTGTGTACATGACACGTGAAGATATATATTCGGTAATATTTGAAGTTTATCGCAGTCAGGATCAAATATATTAACATTTTGTATTTGAAAATTGGCTTTTCTATTGATTTAAATTTTGTTTTCACTCATTCGCGATATTTATTTATTTTTCTTTACCCGAAGTTAGTTTGCCGTTCTTTTCAAAACGTGCAACAAAAGGGACCAGGCTAGCACAAAACAGGGTAACACGTCATACAGATTCCACAATATAGTGTCAACTAAATTCAATAGAAACTTAGAAAAGCTAATTAAATCTGAGCGTCTTTGCCGATACATACACAAACGTACACACTGAGTCACGCACACGCACACACAAACATATATATATATAAATAAATATATACATATATATATATATATATATATACATATATATATATATATATATATATATACACACATACATATATATACATATATATATATGTATGTATATATACATATATATATGTATGTATATATATATATATATATATATATATATATATATATATATATATATATATATATGTGTGTGTGTGTGTGTGTGTGTGTGTGTGTGTGTAGTAGGTAAGTGTATATACATTAATATTTATGTATAATAATATATCTACTTATATATGCATGCATTCACACAGCGTGTATGGGAATATTGCTTCTCTATTTTTCTGAATTGATACAATAAGTAAATATATATATATATATATATATATATATATATATATATATATATATATGTATATATATATATATATATATATGTATATATATATATATATATATATATATATATATATATATATATATATATATAAGCTAAAGAGTGAGTTTAATTATTTTTCACACGTTTTGTTGATTAAATTCAAACCTTGAGTTTATTTACATCACTGAAATTTTAATTTACCTTTCCAAGTTATCAATAAAAAGGTGTTTCTAATAGTAAATGACTTTCTTTTTCAGTTTCATATATGTTAATTTGAAGCATGTATCAATAAATATTTTCACAGAAACAAAGTTTTCGCTAATAATTGCACTGGAGACTAGAAAAAAATAAATGAAAAACAAATTCAAATTCTCACATTCTTTTCCCACTTATTTTTCTATCTATCTATCTATCTATCTATCTATCTGTTGTAACCTAGGGAAGGTTACTGAATAGAATAATCAAACGGAGGTTGATAATGAACGATAATACTTAGGACAAGAACAACACATATAAGATTCGCCAGCGGGGCGTAGAATTAGTATTCACCTGCTAGAAGTGAGTCAAGTGAATTCCACAATGAATGTCCAACTGCAGGATATCTACCAAAAGCCCCACGCGGTCAGATGTGGCACAAGCCCGAATTTAATGTGGGGTATCCGAGCCCGTATGCTCAGCAAAAATTTCCCCTTAGACCGCGTATAAAACGGGGTCGGGTAACTGTTTCCCGATACGAAACTTTGCCCCTCGACATAGCCTCGTCTGGGGATCCTCTCTGCTCGGAGGCAGAGAGTTTGACTAGCACAGCTGGAGACGAAATGAGACCTTTATTTAATATACGGGTGTAGCCTGTTCTCGTTCCACTAGCCATCTCTAGGGATATATCGTCTAGGTCTTATATTTATAGTACAGCTCAGTTATTGCTCGACCTGTTTCCAGTGTGTCCAAGTATACACTGCCCGGCCCAGGGATTGCACTTGTTATGTCATCAAATTCGCAAACGTTGTGATAAAAACAACAAAGAAATGGACAATAGTTCACGCCTAAATATGTGAAATATTGTCCAGTTGGAAAATACCATTTTCATGCGTAGATGATTTAAACAAGTATACAGAAATATGATGAGGAGGAAGACAAATATTGCATTTTCTCGCCGAGTTTATTTAATTTATAGATAGAGACGATATTAAGTGAACTAGTAATCCTACATTAATTTACTGTCAGTGGTCATATTCTTAGCAACGTAGGTTATACTGATGGCCTTCTGTCAATGGGAGATTCAGAAGGAAAACAAACTATAGAAGAACATTTCGAAAGAATTTTAGTATAACCAAAATAAAATTTCACATCTTTACCAGAATGTACGTTAGCTCTGTATACAATATTTTCAGTTATACATTGGCTACTTAAGGGACAGATCGTATTTGTTCGGCAGTTGCATTTATATTTTTAAAAACTTAATTTGGTGTCTTTGCTGTAAGGAGGATTTGATAATTACAATTAAGTAATTACTTAATTATAATTTATCAAATCCTCCTTACAATTTCTATCATATATATATCATTGCTTCATCCGTCTTCTAATGCTTCAGTTTGATAGTAGTCGTGGCTCCGGGGGGCACAGTCCTATGGTTACAGAGAATTTCAGTTGAGTTCCACCACGGAATATGTGAGCGAGCGGCGCTATATTGAGTCTGATTTGCTATCTCTTCGTCCCCAAGGCCCGTTGAACAGTTGGTATGATGTTTGCTTGGCAACATAACTGTCAGGGATTCAATTCTCGGTAGTTGATGCGTACTGCTGATGAGTCCCAAATATAGGACGAAACGGCCGTCCAGAGCTTTCTGCATTCTGTTGAGGTTTCTTTCAGACTCAATGAATTACTTAATTATATATATATATATATATATATATATATATGTACCGCTTCCCCGCTCCCACCAATTGCTGACATAAACCCACTCTCATTAACAAGGCGTCCATGAGAGGAGGACTGAAATAGAAAATAAATTTAAAACATTATTCCGACACAAACACTTAGAGACTGATGATAGCCGTATACGAAACAGCTTGAAATAGACTATATCTCAGCTGAGGTAATTTTTTGCTGTAAAAAATACATATGCTCTAATTAAATTAAAAAAACAATAATTAATAATTAATATTACTCGGATCCACCCGGATTATATACGACCATTTTGATTACCTATATATATATATATATATATATATATATATATATATATATATATATATATATATCGATTGTAATGCACTTGATTGCGCCCTATCTACTAATTCATCATTTAGATTATTCATCAATACATTTTCCTCTTGTCGTCAGAGTATCGCCTTAAATTCAAACAGAAATATGAAACAAAAGATTGTTAAGTTTGATTTAGTATAATTTATGACAATAGAAAATACATTTTTATTTAAGAATATAATGAAAGATCAGCGTAGATTCGATCAATGTTTGACGCGCTTTTGTATCAAAAGGCTGTTGTTTTGTCAACACTGACAACTTTCCAGCAACTTCTGCAGCCAAGCTGGAACCAAATGTAATGCCCTGCATTCATTTAGAGAGGGTACTCCAGTTTCAATATCAAAAGACCGAATTTCTACCAAATAAGATGCTACATTTATTACGCCCGATAAACAGATGCATATATATATATATATATATATATATATATATATATTGTTGAGGGGTCTCCCCTTTTTACACAAATGGACTCATCCAAGGTATACATATACTAATACCAGTGAATACCCGGAATACGTTGAGTCAAGTCGGACAGTAGTAATAGAGGAGGGTAGCACAAGAGTCAGAGTAACGAGCACGTTAGACCCAGTAAGAAGTCATACAGCGATACGTCTATACCAAAGACTTTATATATATATTTGTCTACTAACCCCGCATTCCTGGAACTACTAACCTGTATTACCTGTTTGTATTATTACGTTAATACATTTATTTCCTATATTCATTCCTGGCGTTTGTTATTATTTGATACCAGATTTCATCCTGGAATCCACAACACACACACACACACACACACACACACACACACACACACACACACACACACACATACATATATATATATATATATATATATATATATATAATTTAAGAATTAAAAAGGGAGCAGATTTTTTCATATATTGTTCACTATTAAAAATAGTGCATTTTTACATACAGAAGAATTACTTAACTGTAATTTTCCATAGCAGTCCCTGTTGCATGCCTCCTAACATAATTGTCCATAACAACAATGATTATATGGACAATTACATTTAAGTAATGATTCTGCATATATAAAAAATAATATTACGCACAGATACACACACACACACACACACACACACACACACATACACACACTCTGACCAATTGAATCAATAGCTGCATCTACTCGAAGGGAGTTTTTTCTTGTCAGAGTCCATCTTGCACATTTACAAATCTAACATTTGTCCGTGCACTGAATACTGTTGCCATATCCGGTATGGTGCTCCTGCTATTCATCTCGAAGTTCTTGACAAAATCCAAAGAAGGATCTGCAATATAATCAATCCTGACTTGGCATCTCGACTTCAGTCCCTTTCTCATAGACGGGTTATGTTTTCCTCTGTCTTTTCTAAAAAATATCTTTTTTTTTCATATCATCTTCTGTCTCTCTCGAATCCCGTTCATTTTTTATCATTTCCTTAATTCTCCTATACCAAGTCTTTTCTCTCACCTTCACTCCCCGTAACCCCTGCATACTAGTGGCATTCCCGCCTTTCTTGGGGGTGATATATATATATATATATATATATATATATATATATATATATATATATATATATATACGAACACAATAAAATCCCGAAGCGCCTCATATGTGGTGATTTTTCATTTTATATACTATTAAGTATTTGCTCTGTTATAATAAATACATTGAGCTCTTTTTGTGAATCAGTTTTAATATTCTATATTACTAGGATACACTTGTAGTATATACCAACGGATTTATTACCTTTACATATATATATAAGTACAGTTTTGGTTTATTAGGTTTAATATAAATCTTGATGTCAGTTTAAATTGTATATAGATTTGTTGCCCAGACAAATTAATTCATGTGAAAAAATAATTTTATACATATACAGAAATAAATCATGTTAGTTGCCTAGTGATGGAAACTGGATGTGGCTGTAGTGTGTGAAATAGTGGAGTTCAAATTTTGACCTCGTTTTTGAAATACAAGAATCACTCTCTTCTTACACACAATCCTCGATTAAGTAGCAGATAGCCGGTCTAGGATAATGAATATTTCGAGTTCAAAACAACAGGGTGCGGTGGGTAGTTTTTACGCATTTTATATTTTTAATTTCGGGCATGAGCGTTGTTTGTCTTTTTTATTTTGTTCATAACACTCTATAGTAGGGTCAGTTGGGCACCGACTGTGATTATAAAGAGCACCATGACGCAATTCACTCAGACAGAAATTTGGAAACGGCATGCTGTACTGCATGGCATTTGCGCCAGCAGCTTCAATACGAAAATTTAACAGTATTTGGGTGTCAAACCGAGGACAGTGCTACGGATTCAGAAAGATTTGGATGCGTCTAACGGCGATTACCGAGGTATTTGGAGTGATCAATAGTGATGGCGACGCTATGCATCTATTCATCTTCCCAAGGGGCCTCAGGGATATGTGTTACCCTTGGCCAAGAAGGTAGCTGCTGGAAGACTCTATGTCTGGCAACAGGACTCTGCACGGTGCCGAACAAGGAAGATTACTACGTCATGGCTGTCAGACAATTTCTGCGACCACATCACCCCTTACATCTGGCCACCTAACTCTCCAGACTGCAACCCCTTCGTAATTATTTGTGGGGGGCGCTGTTGAGCGAGAGACCAACAAAACTTCTTGCAACACCAAAGATGAATTGAAGACAGCATTCTACAACTTTTAAAAAACGAGACCGTCGAGAAAATGCAGGAATTCCCAAACCGTCTAGACGCTGTGGTTGAAACTAATGGCGATTTTATTAAATAAATTTATTCGTTAGTATTTCAAGATATGTTTGTTTACTTTCGGTTAATGTATCTGGTAAAATGAGATGTCAGTGTTATTTTCATTTTTGCGTAATTAAGACGATAATTTATCCATTGCACCCTGTATGTCGTGGGTGACAGGATGACACTCCACTATATTTCCCAGTGGGTAATGCCACTTCATAGAGATAATAAGTGATCTGAGTCGTGGTAATCCACGTCCTGAAGGGACATGTCATTAAAAATTCTGAAAAATAATTAACATTATTAAAATAATAACATGCATATATATATATATATATATATATATATATATATAATAACATGCACACACACACACACACACACACACACACACACACACACACACACACACACATATATATATATATATATATATATATATATATATATATATATATATATATATATATATATACATACATGATAAACAATGCGAATTACGATTACTCCATAATATTGATGATAATCATTTCACCTTGTAAATTAAAATTAAATTACAAGGATTTTCAAATTTGTGAGGTTAACAAGAAAAATCACAACGATCAGTTTATTTTCATTATTCTTGTTGACGGATTTTAAAATTTTTTTAATTTAATTTTAATTTACAAGGTGAAATGATCCTCGTCAATATTACGGAGTAATCCTATTGTTTATAATTTATATGATCTGTTTGAATAAAACATTGTGCTCTCTCGGTGAATCAGTTTTAATATTTTATTTTATATTATATTAATAGGCTTCACTTTGATTATCAACTGGATTTCTTGTATATATATATATATATATATATATATATATATATATATATATATATATATATATATATATATATATATATATATATATATAGGTTCCTGAAAAATTTATTTCGGTTGATCTCTCTGGGGAGGAAGTGTGGGTTTGTAAACAGTGACTATTACGGCTCATAATGCAAGACTCTTCGGTAAATCGAATCGAGTTCTCTCTGTCACTGTGTGTTTATCTAAAAATAAATACGCTTAAATTCTCCTTCATCCCTGCCGTGCGTCAACGGCTTAGTGGTAGAATCCCCGACTGACATTGATTCAGTTGGGTTTCGATCCTAGCTAGAGGCAAACGGACGTCTAGCCACACTGATGAGCTGTGATACAGCGAAACAGTCTGTCTGTGGATGACTATATATATACAGGAAATTATAGATCAGGTTTTAGGTAAAATGTTTATGTAAGGCTACCAAATTATTGATTCATCTCCGAATTTTGCCTCACTCTTTTTTCCTCCCGATTTGTCAGTTTCTTTCTTAATATTTCTTAA
>OZ038478.1:82296149-82313649 GCA_964036315.1 Acanthosepion esculentum
ATCTTTTTCACTTACGTGCTATGGGTAAAGAGACTTTGATGGCATCTGGTCTACTCTACCGCAGAAAGAAATAGCAACGTACTTCGGGGGAAAGATATCTGCCTCGTCAGTCATGGACGTATAAGCGTGTATCCCGCATGACACATAGCTGCCTGATTGATCTTTTTCCTCATTCGAATATCTTTTTTTTTGGTGTTTTTTTTTTTCTGATGATGAATTATTCCTTATCTATGAATCTATTGTAAAAAGTGCATACTGATGTGCGCGTTTGTCTGACTTGGCATGTGTGATTTGTTATTTTCATATAAATATTTCCATATGATAAAATCTGTCCAATATTCTTTCAGTAGGAACCAGTAAGGATCGAACTCACTATTACTAATTTGTTAGAATATTTGAACCGCATCGACAACCATTTATTAATCGATGTACATTTTCATGCAAGCAGTTTTAACTAATTTATAATGTGTATCTGAGAGAAAAGGTTATGTCGGTGTTAGTTTGAATTTAAGTAGACATGCGAGGTCACAGTGGGATGGAAACTTTGCGCCAGAGAAGTTTATAGGAGAAATAATGTGATGGACGAATAAGAACAAGAATTGTGATTAAGTCGTAAATTGGTAGATGGGTGTGCAAAGAAGAGTAGCTTGCGATTTCATAGTAAATAAAATGAACGAACGAAAGTACTGTGGTGGGTCAGCAAGGATATAGGAGTTATGGCCCTGATGGGAAGTAGAATGGGTAGAGGCCACTGGAGTGTTTCCTCCTTGAGTATGTGTCAGGGAGGAAGTGATGGGAAATAAATGAGTTATGAGAAAAGGGTGCTATTGAAAATCTAACCTTGGGCAACTCGAATATAAAAATTGATAAGGAAAACTTCTTTTGAGTTTTTTTTCATAAAAAATAGAAACACATTAACCGATAGTAATGAGATGCGTTGTTATAGTTATTAATCAAAAATTAACGAGGTAAGGAACGAAGGAAAGAAGAAAGAATGAATGGGAAAGACGCAATCCGCCGAAGTCTATAGAAAAAAATCCAATAAACATCATCATAAACATAAACTTCTAGAATATGAAAAAGAAATATACTTTCAAACTAGACTACATAAACTGTAAAAATCGTAATGCACGTCAGTTGGGTTCGAACTTAGAACTCCTGCAAAGAGTATTTTTTTTAAGGACTTAATAGCTCGGAAAGTGGTGATAGCAGATTTTAAATTTTAGGGGAGCAAATTTAGTGAAACTGTTCTACATATGACTTCGCTTATAAGATACATGTATATTTAAGTTTGAAATATAATGTTAAAAATAAAAGGAATATAGCTAAATATATTTTTGCCTACGATACTGATATTTAGTTCTTGATAATGACCGTAATGTTCGAAAGGACAAAAAAACCCCTAAAAAACACGAACTGAGGTAAATTTATCCAGACTGTTAGTGGGCGTTTACAACAATTTATTCGAAAATTAAAAAATACAGTTAAAAGAAAAATAGACACACTTGTACGTTGAGTTTACTAAAATTCTTTCAAATGACTTCTGGTCGCATTATATATAAAAACCAACAAAACTGATAATATTAGTAAAACCAACGGAAAGTCTGCCAGGTAAATCAAAGAAAACTTAATAAAAGTAATAACTAACCACGAATAAAACAAGCAAAAAAAATAAAAATAAAAAACAGGTAAATAACAGATAGAAGAAAAATGGGAAATGAAACAGTAAAAAGATGAAAAGTACACCTAATGAGTAATAAAAGGCGCTTTGTGTAACTTCCGAGTATCACGACTCGGAAAGAGATGAAGTTCGAGTGTAATTTAAGTTTGAAGCTATCCCGATCGTCAGGTGACTAGAACGACTACCAAGACATACACACGCATAGTCATTCACAAACATGCCTGTTTCGCTACATCACAGCTCATCAGTGCGGTTAGAGATTCGATTGCTTCAAAACCGGATCAAAACTCGACCGATTTGGCATCGGAGAGCAGAGAAAGGGCAAATTTTAACGTGGTGTATAAAAATGCCAATAGCCAAGAGTGCTCAATTCATTACTGAAGAGCGTTGCTTGTATATATATATATATATATATATATATATATATATATATATATATATATATATATATATATATATGTTCAAACTATTCCACTTTAATTTTATATTTTACTAGAGTAACAATTACTCTTTCATCTGATATCTTATATAATATAAAAGATTTGTAAGTTTATTAAAAAAGGCATTAAATTTTGACATAAAAAAACTTAAAGAAAAAAAAATATCTGCGAGATTTAGTACGAGAACGAGCGTGATCACAAAGCGTGTAAATGGCTGCACTTCTGTGGGACCTCTGTAAAATAGGCATGGGTTAGCGGGTTTCATCAATGCGGCATATGGCCATTTTTTTGCTGCCATTATTATAATAGTGGACACGACCTATATCGTTTTAGTAACAGTTTCACATCCATCAAGTGCATTTACCAAATTGACTCGTCAGAATTTTTTCTGCAGGGGTTGGAAGGAGACAAAAAATAATCGCTTGGAAAAATTTACAATCTACAAGAAATATTACAGTCGATTCTTGTTTGTTTTTTTTTTCTAGATAATTGGCTTGGAGAATTGATTTAACACGTTTACTACAATATAAGAAAATGTAAACAATAAGTACAGACCAACAGACCGTTTTACACACCATTCAGTTTTAATGCTTGTTAAATTTATTATGTTTTCATTAAAAAAAAAAACTACATTGCTGACGTTTTAGGAGAATGTAGATTGAAAATCAAGCATTAAATTTGGGAAAGTTTGAGGAAAAGACATTTTATTTGCAAGTAAAATCAAACAACATTCTTCCGTTTATCCATTGTTTGTCTCTAACACAGGGTCGGCAACCTTTTGGAATGAGAGGGCCAGAATGCTATGCCGTGTCTTGGGGTGGGGGGGGAGGGCCATGACATCAAATGTACTATAATAAATTGTCTCGACCCCTGACCGCTACTTCCAGAAGACTACATTGGTCTGGAGGCTCAAAGAAAAATCAACGAATTTAATGCTATATTATTTAAACAAGTTTCTTTATTTTACTGCAGGTATAACAGGATAACAACTAATACAATTAACAAAAAATGCAAATTCCGTACTACAAATGAAATAGTTAAAAATGGCAAATTATTTAATGAGACACTTCTTTCTGCTTATAGTTCGATAATTTCTCCACATCAGGTGAAATAAAGTAAACACACACACACACACACACACACACACACACACACACACACACATATATATATATATATATATATATGTAAAAGATTAGGTGAACAGCCGATCACGCTATCTTGGTTTCAGCCTTTCGGTATCTTCACGCGATCCGGGCTAAACAATTTCCTAACGCTTTATTATTTAAACATAAACTGAGGAACATTAAAAAAAAAGCCAAAATTTACAACAATCATAGTGATATCTGCAATCTTTGTCTAGAAGAAAAGTTAACAATAATAAGATTTCCAGATCAGAAAAACCTACTGAATGAGAGATCAGAAATAATGACAGGATTCATACACACTAATAAATTCCGTTTGAGTACATATCAACCAGGATGCAAGTACGTTCATTTCATATAACACCACACCGATACAATTTCAACACACTTGATTTTCGCCTCGCCTACTATTACCCTTCGCGTTGTGTTTTCATTTATTTATTTTTAAATAATAAAGCGTTAGGGAATTATTTAGCTCGGATCGCCGGAAGATACCGAAATGTTGAAACCAAGGCAGCGTGACCGGCTGGTCTCCTAATAATTTAAAAAAAATTTATAGCTCTGCATTTCAAATTTGTATTTTATTTTATTTTCTTTATAAATGTATTGACTATTGAGTACTTTTTTTTAATACTATTCTTTCCTGGTTTAATCCAACTTTGACCAATAACTTATACACACACACACACACACACACACACACACACACACACACACACACACACACACACACACATATATATATATACGCATATATATATATAAACACACACACACACACTATATATATATATATATATATATATATATATATATATATATATAGTATGAGTATTGATCATTTTTTCATCCACTCGATTTTCAAACACCTGAACAAATGTCGAAACATCTGATTTATTTTGGAACGGCTTCTTAACAATTCCGTGAACTTTTTATTAGTTCATACACACACACACACATTTATATACATACATATATTTAATACACACACACACACACACACACACACACACACACACACACACACACATATATATATATATATATATATATATATATATATATATATTTGTTTGTGTTAGCTCATTCATATATGTGTTTTATGAGAACGAGTAATTATATTTCAAAATTTACTCATTAATTACTGCAAAATCTTTCGTTTCGAAACAGATTTTTCCAATTTGCAGATGTCGAACTCTGTTTTGTTCCACATATAATGTAAATATAGATGATTAATATTTATCTCGTATTAGTTCATCTGTTATTATTACATCATTCGAAATTTTATTTTAATTATTATAACTCCTATCATTATTCATAAAATGGCTATGACTTTCTCACCGATGCTTTAATAACAAATTTGTTTTCAGTTATATTAATTTTCCCAAGTTATACTGTGATGTAATTACAACCAGGAGGAAATCTAATCCAGGTGTATCTATATTGATCTTAAAATATATTCAGCTTGTTTCTGTTTTCCTGCTATGAATTAACGACGTAGCAACGAATTTGAAAATTAATGCATTAATTTTTATTTTATCGATAAAGGTAGGACATTTCGAGAAAGAAGCATATAATAGTTTAGAGGATGAAGAGTTGTATTTTTTTATAAGAACGTACGAAATATTAAAACAAAGACTATAACCAAAAACTTTGAAATAAATAGATAAAACGAACAAGAAGCATTGCGGAAACGAGAAGAGAAAAAGATTAAAAATTATGAAAGTAATATGTGAGAATAAGGCTGGAAAGTAATGTTGAATTCTTAGAAAAATAGATTGTGTAAGAAGAAGGATTTATAGAAGCGTGGATAAAATAATATGATTACCGATTACGTAATATTACAGTTACATTGATTGAAAAATTCCTACCGATATATATAGACGGAAAGTCAAAATCTTCTGTAGTTAAATCGAAAGAAAGATGACCTTATAAAAGGCATGTGATGATTTTAGAAACGTAAGCTACTGATAAATAATAAAATCATACATTTTTTTTTAAAGAAGAAATACCTGAAATGTACCAAGGGAAATTTATTGCTAAAGTTGTAAGTAGTGAATATGTTTGTCTATATGTCTGAGATGAGGTATTATGTACACTATTTACATTGTTCGGACTATCATCCTCATCGTTGTTGCCATATTTATCAAAACATTTTGGCCTTTGTGCGCTCCGAGCTTCTTCAGGTTGTTGGAATGCCCTCAAGGACACATGGAACAATGGATAAAGGCGTTAGTTAGATCTAGTGACAGGACCCAAAGAGTGTGAGTTCAATACCTGGTGGAGAACTTGGAGAGGGGAATTAACAGGAGATAACTGACATCCTTTAGACACGGCACGTGGAACTAGAACAGTCTACCTCAGCGAGCGAAATAAAGGGTTCAGTTCGATATTTCAACCACCCGAAGAAGGCCGGAAAGTACAAAAAAGGCCGAAACGTTGTGATAAATATGGCAACAAAGATGAGGATGATAGTCCGAACAATGTAAAATAGGGACTATATTATATTGTGGCTATAGGCTATCTATATTATATTGTGATGATATTCATGTATCAATATAATTTTGATTCTATCGTTTTTTTTTTGCTCGTGGTAAACGTTATAAAAAGGAATGATTCTTAATATTTGTCAAGAGGTATTCATTTTTTGTTACTCTTGATTTTCGGATTGTTCTGCTATTAGGAACAAGAACGATATCACAGAGACGGTTAATGAATGTGTACTCTCACGAATTAAGGATGTGCTAAACAAAGATAACAAATCAAGTACTGGTAACTGAAAGGCCAGAAAGACATACATGTAAACAAAGAACCAAAATGTAAAGAGAACTGTACAAGCATTTGAGAGAGATAGAAGCAAGTATAAAGTAAGCACGAAACCAAATTTGCTTAAAATAATACATGAAAATTGCTAAAAAAAGGAGGAGACTAAAATAAACTGTAAGAAATTTAAAAGAATCACATAAGCTTGTGAAATCTAGCAAGCAAAGGGTGAGTTAATTACTTGTCATAATCGGAGGGAATTACGTGGTAAAGCTGTATTTTTCTTCATTAGCGATATGGGTGGCGTGCGAATGGTTAAAGGCTGTGAGGATGATGTATAACGCTGTCTTGTATAGCCAACTAAGACATTTTTATAAGAGGGACAACAAATAAAATATAGCAAAAAAACAAAAAAAAAATGTAGCAATAAAAGTTAATGGAAATAGAGGTCGGGTAACTGTAAAAGTCGGAAAGCTTGAGAGAGAACGAAAACTGGAAAGAAATGAGTAAAGAGAATAAAATCTTTGACAATACGACACGATGTTGCAAACGAAGGCCGAAGAGATGGAAAGAGTAAGAATATGGAAACGCAAAGAAAAAAAAAAGAAGAAAAAAAAGAAATGATCTCGTCAGAGAAGGAAAAAATTTCCAAAATAGAAAAGAGTAAAGATAATAGAGGAAAAAAGAAAAATGGAAACCAAAAGAGATAAGGAAAAATAAATGACGAATGAAAGAGAACCGGTGAGAATATAGCTAGAACAAACAGAAGAATAAGTGAAAAAAATCTTGAAGAAAAAAAGAATGTAAAATGTTAATCATGCAAATGATGAAAAAAAAAGGAAAAAGAACTAAGAAACAAATGAAAGAAGAAATAAAAGTGCCAAGTGTTTTTTCAGGTTTTTGCCCAATAAGGACAAATTCGGTATATTTTTTTTTATAAACGGTAAAAAAAAAAAGTTTTAAAATAACATGAGCATATGATTATGAGATTTCAATCCCTTTTTTTGCTTAAAATACTTGACAAAAAAGAACACATTCAGTATATCCAATCTAAAAATAGATATTTAAATTCTGTGCAAAATGGAAAAAAAAGTTATGCTAAAAAAGCACAGCGCTGGTCCAATGATCCAAAAGTGACTTGACTCAAAGAGTTGTGGGTTCAATACCTGGCCACATCAGAGGTAACAAAATTTTGAGAAAGTTGAGTTACCAAGGAAAATTAACTGTAACTGAGATATCAAAAGGCGTCACGTGGAATTAGAATAATCTACCCCCGTGGAATAAAGAAAGTATTAGGTTCGAAATTATTACTAATATCTCCTGAAAAAGGCATGAGCGTAGGACGACCGAAACCTCGTGAATATAGCAATAAGAATCAGGAAAACAATCTGAACAATATAAATAGTGTCAATAAAAAAAAAAAAAATTATTAAAAATAATTATAGACACTGTAAATGAATACACATCTTATTGTGCTGAAAATAGTAAGAACGCAATTATATGAATGATATGGTCGCTGACCGTAGTGTGAAATTTATCAAACTCAGTTCTTGAGTATAATGGGTTCGATATTTCCGGGTGCTTTTGTAATATGGAATTCTCTTAGTAAAAATTTAAAGAATAAGTTCAATTTGATGAAGAGTTAACTGTGACAGACATGGGTGTAAGTTGAAAAACAATTAACAAGAAGTGACTTACGCTTGATCTCTTTTCAGTTTGACGCAATATAGATCTTCCTAGACAGATTTTCATATTTGGTCTTGTGCAGTACTTTATTGAATCTACCAAGTATAATAAAATCAGCAACTACCTTATAATAGAAAATCAAAAAATCAAAAGAGAGACTAAGTTTTAGCAGACGTGACGGGATATGAAAAGTGATTCACGCGTAAGTCTGCATAGGAAAATGTTATTATCTCAAACCTGTATCTTTACTCAAAATAGTAGCCGAAATTATTTTTGGATAAGCTGTTTCAGACGAATAATCCTATTTCTAAGAAGTGAGCAGATTTCATTATTTAAATTTAAAAAGACTGCTATGTTGTCAAATGGTGGCGGTAACTGCTTTTATACGCTATAGACTAGAGCAGATATAATTTAAAATAGAAAAAACATTAAAATTTGTAAAAAAAATATAAAAATAATTTTAGGGACCTTTGTTGAGAGTTTAATAAATTAGGAAATGCCCACAATAATAGAGCACAAGGAGAAAGAATGCACACCTGTAAAAATGTGATTGTAAATAGAAAGACGATCACCATGTTCAAATAGGTGAAAATATTGTGAACATTGCTTTCATTTGTCGAAATTTGTTATCATTTCCCATGAGTGACCAACAGATAACACTGTTAGCATGATATTCTACTACTACTAATATATATATATATATATATATTAATACATGTTTCATTAAATAATATAGATAAGTGTTGTCTATATATTTTATGTAAATGCTGCCTAAATACACACAATATATATATATATATATATATATATATATATATATATATATATATATATATATATATATATATATGCACATTTCATTAAAAACGACTGACAAGGTGATTTTATTTAGTTTTTTATATAATCTCTGGTGCGATCTAATAAAGTTTTTCTTTTCAGAGGATGAAAAATTTTAAAAACAAAATCTTTATTCTATCGCACGAGAAATTATATAAAACTTTATTAGATCGCACGAGAATTATATAAAAAAACTAAATAAAAGCACCTTGTCAGTCGTTTGTAATGAAATGTGCATGAAAGAAGGATTGCTGCCTAAATACACAAATATATATATATATATATATATATATATATATATATATATATATATATATATATATATATATGTATATATATATATATATGTATAAAATGACAATTGGAAAAATCTTGGATTTTGCCGACGCGTTTCGTCTTCCGGCTTTTTCAAGGCAAAAATGAAATCGAAATATCTCTGTTGTTACATTAAAATCCAAATTTAAAAACATAGATTTTTCCAATTGTCATTTTATACCAATATGTCTTGTCCACAGAGTTGATCTGGGAATTTAACTATATATATGTACATATATATATATATATATATATATATATATATATATATATATATATATATATATATATATATATATATATATATATATATATGGAATGAGTTATCATCTTTAATTACTCTGTTTACATGCGGACTATTGTCCTAATCTTTGTTGTTGTTATCACAACGTTTCGGTCGTGGAGACTCCGGCCTTCATCAGGTGTATGTCGATAAGAGCAACCTACAGGTAATTTTGACCTGAACACTTTATTCAATCTACGGGGTGTACGATTGTCGTTGTTCCACTATCTAGGGCTATCTCGTCTAGTTCTTTTAAAAAGAATAATAATAATAGAACGCGTAATGAAAGCTTTTGCAAGTTTCGAACGTAGAATATAGCGGTTAAAAATAGCCGAACAAAACGAAAGTCTTCCACATTTCAGAAAAAAAAAGGAAAAAGATTTCGTCATTTCAAATTTTCAGCATTACCCAATTAAACTTGCTCAACTGGGCGCACGAACAGCAGAGATGTTTTCACCCTGAACAATAATCTGTGAAAATACTCTGTTTAGAGGTAATTTCTAATTGCTTTACATACAGTGTAACCCAGATATAAGAGAGATTTTCTCTGGTCCCAAATTAGAGCCTGTGTTAATAAAACAAAATAAACCAAACCCGGATATAAGAGAAACCCGGATATAAGATACTTCTTCTCCGGTCCCGACAACTCTCTTATATCCGGGTTACACTGTATTAAGTTCATTTCAAATCCACATCAATTGCATGTGTGGCTAGTTGGTAGCGTGATTCCGTGATCATTTCATTACAAAATGAGCGACTGTCTTCTCATAATGATTTAAATATATATTTGATCACACTAGCCACAAACATCTTTGGTCAAGCGAGGTTGCTGAATATTTTGCACTGAGAATTGCGTTAACATTTATTTGTTTTGCTTGGAAAATATGACGGATTTGCTTGCAACCAGGAGCCAGTATTTAAGTTTGATCAAAATTCAAGCCAATATCATGTAAAGAATAACTGATTTCTGGACATTTTTGTCTGCGTAAATTTAACAATATTTCTCTAAACATATTTCTACAAATACGGGGTTTCCGAAAACTTTTGACATCGTTTAATGTTTTATTTTTCTTCCGTTTTCAGTTTGAGCCATGCCGTTCCCTCCCAAAGAGAAGTCATTTTGTATATTGGGGTATATTCGCATACAGTCACCCAGCGTTGTGCACCAAGCCTTAAATGCAAAATTTCGAATAACTTCACCAACTAGCAAACAAATTTAGTCTTGTTACAAAAATCTAAAGAGGAAGGCTTCTTATGCAGGGCTAAAGGATCTGATATACCATCATCATCATCAGCGTATTTGGTAGGAGCTTAACTACCGACTTGACGTTTGCCGTGTCACAGGCGGTGCACATATTGAACGCTTATGAAATCGGTCCCATAATAAACTTATGATGCTCAACACCTAAACTGGTCAATTTTATTGAGCTAGACTTAGCAGTTTTCAAGTTAATTGCTTTTAAAATGATGTCAATTTTTTTTGGTGGGGACACCCTCTATTTTATTTTAGTAAAATTTTGATTGAAACAAAATCTGATGACCAAATTTGTGAATATTGTTTAAAAGTAGGTAACCAAAAATTCAACTTAATTTCAAAAATGATATTAGGGGTCTCGGCTCTCGCTTTTGAAACATGAGAACTCTTATGTAGCGAAGGAATCATATTTTAAAAAAAAATATTATAATATAAGCTCTACTTCTGTATGGAGCACTGTCTTTTTAAAAATAAAAGCAAAAATATTAAGGAACTCCGGATTATTTACCTAACGTGTTCTTTCCTATTTTTCTGCATACCGGCACACACACACACACACACATATATATATATATATATATATAATTTTCACAATGTATAGAAACAGACGAAAATTTTATAATTAATGTTTTATTTTTATTCTGTTTTCAAGTTGAGACATGCTGCTCACTTCCAAAGAGAAGTCATTTTGCGTCTTGGAATATGCTCGCAGACAGTCATCCAAGACTTTGCAGCGTGACTTCAATGCAAAATTTTGAAGAACTTCACCAGCTGGCAAACAAATTTGGGCTTGGTAGTAAAAACTTAGAAAGGAAGGCTGCTTATTCAGGGTTAAAGGATATCATCAACATCGGGTTTGGCAAGAGTTTAACTAACGACTTGACGTGTGCCGTGTCACAGGCGGTGCACATATTGAACACTAATGAAATCGGTCCCATAATAAACTTATGATGTTCAACACCTAAACTCGTCAATTTTATTCAGCTAGACTTAATAGTTTTCAAGATAATTGCCTTAAAATGATTTCAAATGTTTGTGGACACCCTGTATATATCTGTTTTTTTCCCTCTATATAGCGGTAGGTATATACATACAAACATACATATATATAGATATATAAATTTATTTTTAATCCGATATTTTTAGTACTTCAAACTTTATTTTTAATGGTTAACCGTGTTTGAAATAGACGCCAGGCTTTTTTATTTCATATAGTGCGTGAGACGCCCTATATGGCTGAGTGATCAATCGCCGGTTTCTCCTAGGTTCAAAACCTGCCAGAGAGTATATATATATATAACATTCATTTACGTGATAATACCCTTGGGAAAGGTATGAATGGGCAAATAGCAGGACAGGCCGGGTTAGTTGCCTTGGACGGCAACTGGTCTAGGAGAAGGACAACTCTGAATTCAAAACCTGCGGATTGTCATTTGGGGACCTTGTGGCACATAGTGCACCAGGTCTCTGTATTCGGCGCTCCAAAAAGTGTGGATGGTTCTGCACAAAACCTTCACCACTATAATCAAATCTCATGTGCTGGTATCGGACTGTCGGTTCCTAGGAACTGATCTGCTTGAGCCTTATACGTCGCAGTCGACGGTCGAGTCGAATTTATATATATATATATATATATATATATATATATATATATATATATATATCTTCACTCCTATGTGTTTTTAAAATGACTCTATGTGGATTCTTCGAACAGGAAATAGATGTAAAGTAATAGACACTTTCTGAAAGAAATGAACCTTAAAATACGAATTTTAAGCAAAAGAAAGATAAAACAGCTTTTACTTACTACCGGCTCAGAGTCAGTGAACCCATAAGTACCTGTTCTTTAGCTTTCTTAACTTTCTGGATTTTATCTCTAAACAACCGGAAACTGACAAGAATGGCCTCATCTGTTTCCATGAATGGGGATTTTATTGTCTATTTCTATATGATTCTAGCCGTGGACAAGTTACAGTGAAATAAAAAAAAAAGTGAATTACATTCATTTTATTGAGTTTGTTACCGGAACGAGAAATCAAGTTCCTTATTGCAACAAAATATACAGATTAAAAAAAATAGTCTATTAGTACAAGCTGTAATTGTGTTGTTAAGATTGTCGCCGCCAACGATGAATCCCGGTAGGATTTCCAATTCTCTCAGAATTGCCCCGCTGTATAGGTTGAATATGTCCGCTGAGAAGACATCCTTGCCTTACGCCCCTTTCTGTTTTTGTATAAATGCTGAACTCGTTCTCTATGCTCATGCATGCTGTTTGCTGCCAGTATATGTTCTTGATTATTCTAATATCTTTCTCGAATATGTCAAGGTTGCTGGACACTTCCAACAAATCCTTGTGGCGTACTTTGACGAAGGCCTTTGCGTAGTCTATAAAACACGGGTTCACGTCCTTCTGTATTTGTATTACTCTTTCTGATAACATTCTGAGCATGAATATCGCGTTCCTTATCCCGGTGTCTTTAACGAACCCGCACTGTTCTTGTCCTATCTCTGGCCTGATTCATCAGAATACGGATGATGAGATTTGTTACATGGCTGATTGTTCGGTGGAGTTCACATTCGTTTGCGCCTGGTTTCTTAGGCACTGCTATGAAGATAGATCTCCTGAGATCTTCTGAACACTGTTGTAGATTTCATTTATTATTTCCGCGATCTTTTCTATAACAAAGTCTAACGTTGTCAGCATTTACGTTACAATTCCGTCTGGCCTTGTCGCCTTGTTCCCGTTCAATTTGGCCAGTGCAGTTTCTACTTCGGTTTTCAGAATTTCAGGTCCGTCGGTAGTTCTGTGTATTGCTGGTCGTCCTTTTTCGTTGTGGTTGAGTTCTCTGATATATTTTAAACAGCTTGTTGACGAGCATGTCTTATGTCCTGTTGCTTTATTTGTTTGTGCATATCCCCTTTGTTGGCGGTACTCAATCTCTCTATTTCTGCACATTTTTTGTTTAGCCACTCTTTATTTTAGCTTGCCTGTATTTGATCCTTATTTTATTGTGTAATTTTCTGTTTTTTGTCTTCTTTGCATCATATCGAGAATGTCATCAGACATCTATTCGTTTTTTCTTCTTCGCCTTGTCTCCTTTGAGATGATATCGTTTGCCGATGTCACTAAAGCGTCTTTTAGTGCGTCCCGTTTCGAGTTTCCTCGTATTTTCTTTCCACATTGTCCATATATTTTTCTTTCAGTTTCGGGTCACTCAGGAGTTTGTTGTATTGCAAACTGGGTGCTGCGTTAGGCTTCTTCAATTTCCACAGTTTCACTCTTAGTTTACATTTAACAGAGCGATTATCGCGTTCGCAGTCGGCACCTTTTGCAGATTTTGCAGTATATCATTGCGTCGGAAAACTGTAATCGTTTTGTTTGAGCTTAAGAGAGATTGGTCTCAGTTCTCCGTAAATTGTGTTAAGCGTTGCGTGGGATCTCCAGCTGATGGTATGGATTTTTCTAAGTACGTTTGTATATGCTCCAGCCAGTCGTCTTTCAAGAAAGAACAACCATGGGAACATATTAAAATTTATTGAGTAGATAAATATAAAAAGAATCAAACTTATAATGATTAATCTGGGGAAAAATGAAAGAAAATATATCGGAGTAAATACTTGGGTCTCTCTCTCTCTCTCTCTTTCTCTCTCTCTCTCTCTCTCTTTCTCTCTGTGTGTGTATATATATATATATATATATATATATATATATATATATATAGATATATAGATATATATAGATATATATTTCCTTACCAATCACTCTGAAGATTATCTCGGATGAGTTTGAAACTACTTGGGTAAAATGAAAATAAAATAAAAGAAAAAAAACTACGGTGTATTTCTTAAGGAATTTAATATCAGCATTAATAAGTCGATCAGAGAACTCGAGAGAATTAAAATAAAAATAAATAGACATAATATTCAGATTATTCAACCAAATATGCTTGAATAAAGATAAAGCTTCATCATCATCAAAACTGTTTCGATTTGAGGTCATGAATTAACATGTGCTTTCATCTTCAGTGACATTGTTTACTGATTCGACAATATTTTGCCAGCATTCTCTATCCCCTGCGAGTTTGTGGATTTGTTGCAGATCGTTCTTGATTGTAAACTTCTCCAAAGGAAAAGTGGGATCTTTCTGCCTTGTTCTTTGAATGTCTCCGTCCAGGTTTGTGACTGTGGTTGTTCTTGGATGACATCCAAACTTTTTTTAAATCAGTCTTTTCAAAGTAAAACTCCATGGGCTTGTTAGCTGGGCATTCTGGATCCATTCGCAAAATATGCCCAAGAAGTTTTCCATATGATTCTTGACATCTGCTGTACAAGTTCTTGTTGGAGATATTATGAGGTTGCTTTATCCCTATCAGAATTCGCAGTTGTCGTCTGTAGAAACTGTCTAGCTCCTGCTCTTCTTCCTTTGTAAGGCGCAAAGTTCCACAGCTCCCGCATATTAAAAAGTTTGTTTTGTAAAAATTCCATGACAACAACGGATGAAAATTTAAATGTTCTAAAATAGCTATAACAGAGAGAGTTTACGCGTGTTATTAAAAATCACTGTAGCAATGGAACGCAGATTTTATCGCATTTAGAATAGCATAGTCATTCCACTTTTCCTCTAAAAAAAGCATACCATAATGAAAATAGTCTCCAAATTTGATGGAAGTTTTGTCGTCAAAATGTTTATGTTATGCTTAAGAGGAGAGATTGATTATTTTATTAACTTTTTTTAATTCCGACAGAACGTTCGAAATTGTGGTAAGAAATCTTGTTTTTTTGCGACAGTGGGTAGGTCTAAGATTAGTAGTAGAAAATTGAGCGCCTTTTTCCGGTAAAAAAAAACACATTAATTTGGAAAATCAATTGTCGGATTTTAATAAAACTTTCAGGACATATTCACAAATGAATAAAATTATTTTAGAATTTTTTTTTAGAAAATCATGCTAAAATTTATATTTACATCTGTCTTACTTAAAGAAATTTCGAGAAATTAAATTTTGCCTCGCTTCATAATTATATTAGTTATAAATTGAAAAATCTTGGTACAAATTGTCCTGCACCAATATTTTTAAAAAGATTTGCCATTTTTTATTTGTATAAACATTCCTATTTTCTATTATAGGATGGACCTTGCACGAAATTTTCAGAAAAATAATAGCGATAATTATAGTAAATTTACAGCCAAAATATTTAAAATTCAATATAACATTAGATTATGGAGTTTATATTCTAAAATTTTTCAGATTATTGAGTACTTAAAGATTTCATATAGAAGACACTCACGTTAATCCGATTACTTTTTTAACACCTAAAGCACCCCTCCCTCATAACACGGTTAGATAAATATCAATATTTTAACCCGGAAACGCCTTAAATAAACAGTTACTGTCTGATTCAAAAAATTAATTTATTGATACTTTAAACTTTAAAGTAAAAATAGTTGTTTCAAACAAAATTAATTATAATTTAAATCTGCTAATATTCCTCAAATAAAGTTTCGGAAAGTATATTTTATTTTTGGTAGAACTTTTTTTTTAATAAAGAGAATTACATTGCGAAGAAAGATGAACACAAAAGAACTATAATCAATTATTTAGCAAGAAGAGTACCAACAAACAACTGCTTCCAGTCAATTTGCTTTAAAAGTTTCTTTAAATACAGCACATTTTGACTATTAGAAATATTAACTTTATATCTATTAGCTTGAAATTTAAAATAAAATGAAAGTTTCATGAAAGATTTTTAATTTTTAAAAATTCATTTTAAACTTTTTATAATGTTTGTCTTTGTGATTTACTCCAAAAGATGATCTTAGAAAAGGTCGAAAGTACTTGGGTTAAAAATAACTATGGCGCCTTACTTGATGTATTTCTTCTCAACATCAAGAAACTAATTTGACATCTGGAAAGGATCAATAAAAAAATAAGTAGACACAATATGTCTATATTATTCAACAAAGAATATGCTGCCTAAATATGAACACACAATATATATATATATATATATATATATATATATATATATATATATATATATATATATATATATATACGCACACAGAAAATTCATTAGGAGGAGTATGCAGTGTAATACGCTTTTTCTATTCCGTGCAAGAATATTTAAATGCATTTTAGGTTTGAATATATATGAGTTTTTTTTTTGTTTTTTTTTTGTTACTCACCGCTAAAATTGAAAATAATCGACTGTTAGAAACAGAAAAAAATATTTGGAAATCGTTCTAGATACTCGGTCTATGACCGGTAATTGGAAAACTCACAGATCAGAAGTAGGTAGAACGATCTGAAATCTAAAAAAAAAATATCGTTAATTATTTTCGTGCTAATATCAAGAGTTCACTTAGTACTGTGTGCTTAAATGTTGCAGACATGTTTTGTTCATAAATAGTATGCAGGAAAGAAATTTTATTTCTTCTGTATTTACTTATTATATAGCGAAAATTATAAATGACTTTTTGTAAACAAAAATGTTCGTCTACATTCAATCATTAAAAATATTAACCAACATTTGATTCAAATCTAAAAAAATAAATTAATTAAAGCATAATGTAATATTAGCAAGCTTTCTGTTTTGTTTTGCATATCTCTCTGCGTAGTAGTATTCGTAGTACATTTCACCGTGTCTTGAATAACAACCCTATTTTCGCCAGTTGTTCTCTATTTATACTTGTCTATCTAATTTGCATGTGATACTACATTTTCATTTTTAAATATTCTTTTCATTTTTATATAATAATAATAATAGTAATTGTTGGGTACTCTTTTTTCGAGCACACTCGTCGGTTATGGTGGTTAAAAAAATTCTGTTTCTAAGAGAGAGAGAGAGAGAGAGAGAGAGAGAGAGAGAGAGAGAGAGAGAGAGAAAGAAAGAGAGAGAGAAAGAGAGAGAGAGAAAAAGAGAGAGAGATCATAATTTGGCGGGATCGTTTTAAACAAAGCTAACGCTAATACATTCGCAAACTCGGTCATAATGATTTTGTTGCTTCGTGATAGCACAAACTTAAGCGGTTTCTGAAGTTTCGTTTACCCAAAGGAAAAGTTAACATATTTGTTACAACATTTTATATATATATAT
>OZ038478.1:82316149-82318649 GCA_964036315.1 Acanthosepion esculentum
TTTAATATATTTATTTCATAGATAAAAAATATTTCCGATCAAATTCGATCAGATTTGGTAATTTTAATTTGGTTTCACTGGTCCAGAGAAGAAAGGATTAGCAAAAGGAAATCAAACCAGTACAACATTGTAAATATCTGCGATTTGTTTTTAACAGAGGGCGGAAAGTACGGATGCGCATTGGATAGAAAAGTTGCTTTCCAAAAGCTAAGCAAAGTATTCAGAAATAGAAAAAAAATACATTAGAATTTTTATGTAGTATCTTTCCTCCTCTATGGCAGGGAATACTGGACAATCTCACAGAAGAAGCAAAAACTTGAAGCCACAAAAATGTGATTCTACAGAAGGAGGCCGAGATTATCAATGACCGAATACGTCAGCGACGATGATGGTCCGGAGACAATGGAAACAAAAGGACACATATAATTAACATCAGGACGAGACGGTTGAAATTTCTAGGGAACATAATGAGGAAAGAGTGCTTGGGAAGTATGGTTCTCATAGAACCGATCAACGGAAAGCGAGACAGAGGAAAACATCGCATAGCGTACCTGGCAAGCTTGTGTGAGTGGATGGCGGAGCAAGGTTTGGAATACAAAATTTATTGAGAGTTACAGAGGACAGAAAGTTGTGGAGAGCCATGATTGCCAATCTCTTGAAGGGGCAATGCATACATAACAATGTTAACCGTTCATTATTTACAATAGAAAAATGTTGCCATGTGTAATTAAAATTTGGGTTTGCCGGTTAAAATCCTTCTGTTTTGTAAGTAAAACTTGGATTTACTAAAAAAAAAAAAAGAAAAGAAAAAAAAAGAGTAACAAGGATGGAAATAAGAGAAGAAAATATTAAATGACAATGACAAAATAAGATCATGGGAAAAAAAGAGAAAGAAAGCAAGAAAGAAAAAAAGAAAGAAAGAAAGAAAGAAAGAAATGTAAGAGATTAGAGGCTGAAGGTAAACAGAAGGAAAGAGAGAAAATACATAAGAAGAAAGGAATTTAAAACTAGCGTCAAAACTAGCAATAAAAAAAAAATCATCAAAGACATTACCCTTCTTGAAAGCCTATACCGGAGAAGCCAGTATTAAAAAATAAAAAACAAAAAAAAAAAAAAAACTGAGTCGCCGACTGATTCATCCATCGGAAGGAATTACCTGCTATGCAACTCCGTTAATTCCTGGCGTTTCAAAATTAATTAAAACACTTGTAACATTATTCTGTTGGATCGATACAGTCGGTTAATCAAACTAATACATTAAAAGCGTACACGATGAAATGGCGAATACTATCCCGGATTGAGAACCAACAAAAAGAACCGCCGTCATTTATAGTGAAATTTTAGGAGAGCCGTGTCCAGAAATCAGGTTAAATTTGGAGATATCTACATAATACGCACAAGTGTACTGCCGTTCAATCTCTCATTCGTTTCCACACAAGATGTACAGATATAGATATAATTATATATTAATTGTGTGTATATATATATGACCCGATTAACTTTACTAAAATCTGACGAAACAACAGCATATTGGTATTTTTCTCCGTTGAAACACATTTTCATGTATTAAGCTGACAGTTTTTGTCTAATAATTATTGTATTTTTCCAATTCTTGAATATTAAAAATAGGAGTAAAAAATGTGGGTAAACTGTCCGAAATATATGTTGTGTTCTGCTTTCGTTCTAGTATTCTCAACTCGTTCAGTTATTATAAAGAACCCGGTGTTGTTAGTGAGATAGACATGGTATTGTTGGCTATATACTGGCATTTTTGCGGCGATAGCATTCCAATCAATCCAAATGACGTAATATTTAAAAGTGTTACATTGTACTATACCTTATAGCAAAATGTTTCGAATATTTAAGAGTATTATTATTATTATTATTATTTTTATTTCCTTTGATATCTGGCGTTTACACATTTCTTTCCGGGTCCCGCCCAGGGACCTAAGGTTAGAAATGGCATCATGACACTTTCCACTGCAAAAAAAAAATAACATAACATAAAAAAAATAATTACGTAGATAAAGCCCTTCGTAAAGTGTGGGCTGTACTTGTCAGAACAATTTTTTGTATCTCTTTGAGGCATGGACTTCCAGGGATCCCTTCAATCAGCCTACTGGAATCTTTTCCAACCAGTCCAAGGGCTCCAACTACAACAGGAATTGTTGATGTTCCCATGTGCCACATTTTTGAGATTTCTATTTCAAGGTCCTTGTATTTTGACAGTTTTTCGAATATCTTCAAAGATACATCGCAGTCTGCAGGGACTGCCATATCAATGGTCTTTTTTATTATTATTATTATTATTATTATTATTATTATTTATCGCAGAGTTTAAGTTTTTAAATACACTAGGTACATTAAGTTATCTGTCAATCAAAACAAGGCCTCAGTCAGACAAAACTTGCCTTAAAATATGCGCAGTACCCCAAAAAGCAGAGTTTTGGATGACTCAAGTTGGCATGGTATCGCCAGCTGGTCATAGAAGCCACACGTT
>OZ038478.1:82323649-82326149 GCA_964036315.1 Acanthosepion esculentum
ATGGAATTGTGTTCCGTCTACACCAACCCTATTCTTGGAGACACACACACATATATATATATATATATATATATATATATATATATATATATATATATATATATATATATATATATATATATATATATATATATATATATATATATATATATATATATATATATATATATATATATATAAAAAAAAAAATATAATTAATTATTTTTAGTGGATACATGTATTTGAGTTGGGGGTTCGTTTATTTAATAAACAGTATATTTTTCCACTACCGGCCTGAATCTTCGCGAAATCTTATCAAAATACATCTTACGCAGGATTAGAACTTGCGTAACCTCTGTGCAGAGGGAGCCATCTTTTAATCCAATGCGCTCTGACCAACTGATCTACAATGAACCAACTAATCGGGTTTGGTCCAAATTCTACCTTTAAGCGAAACTTATCTCATCATAGAACTTCCGAAATATATCTGCATAATTCAGTATCTCAAGGAAAACAAATATGTTTTTAAGAATGGGATTTGTTTATTAATCCGACTGATTTTCTGTCATTTTAAACGTTGTATTTAGTGGATACTCATATTTGAATAGACGATGCGTTTATTTAACAAACAATATATTTATTTTCGTCTACCGTGTAATCTTCTTAAAGTAAACATTACGTTCTGTTTGTATGTAGAGGGTGCGATGGGTAAATTGTCGTCTAAATAAATCAAAAATGAAAATAACACCGACATGTTATTTTAACAGATTTAAAAGGTGCGAAAGATAAAATTTGTCTAAATGACGCAAAAAGGAAATTAACACTGGCATCTCATTTTAACAGATATAAAGGGTGCGATAGATAAATCGTCGTCTAAATAACAAAAAAAGGAAAATAACACCGGCATCTTATTTTAACAAATATATTTGCCAAAATTATACAAACATATCTTGAAATACAAAAGAGTTAATTTATTCAATAACATTGTCATTGGCTTCAACCACAGTCTCAAGACGACTTCGGAATCTTCTGTAACACTTCTGGACGGTCTCCTTGTTTAAGTTAGTGGAAGCGAAACGACACAAGAAATAGATAATCTCAAAGACACATTTGAAAAAAATTCTGTCCTTAAGTTTATCTACGAACTAAGTCAAAAAACTAAACGCCAATACTTAAATGTTCTTGTTGGATACAGTAACAACATTTTCACCATATCATTGTATAACAATCTCACTAGCAGAAACACCACGTTAATTTTAAGAGTGAATGCCTACTTAGATACAAAATAGCAATGACAAAAACATTTCCTAAAGAGAGCAAACGTGAATTCATCCTCTCCTTTACTTTTCCTTAAAGAATTCAATAGCGCAAAACAGATATTAGTTAACAATGTTTTTACGAACTATCTCATCGACCACCAGACTATTTCCTTCCCAAATAAATAATAACGATACCGAACACACAGACAAAAGACAATAACATAAATATCTTCTACAAAAGCCAAATGCACGTCAATTATAACAAGATGAATCTTCAGATGGCAATATCATAAAGAAATACACTACCCGGACTCGGACAAAAAAAAATTAAATTAATTATATATTACAAAAAAAATTAAATCAGCTGACCTTATTCTCAAAAATAATAACACACCCGCAAAGCTACAAAGAACCACCATTATTTACAAGTTCAAATGCACTTTAAGGAAATATGTTCCAGATGAAACTGATTTCATAAATAATTATATCGGTCGCATTACTATATAGACGATATATGTTATACCTATCCGGCCACAGCTCCATGAGTACTCAATTAAACACACACAAGCCTATAAGACTCCATCCGATATATACTAGTACAAGCATAATAAATTATCCAAATGTAAAGAAAAGCTAAGAAACGGAATCCATTATAATAAAAAAGAAAATCCGACACTCAACAATATTAACTATAAACACTGGCACAATGTGATGTCTGTGTTTGAAAAATATAACATCCCTATAAGTCTAGATAGATACACACAACGGCATAGATTCAGTTAAAAAGTAAAAAAATAATATCATCCTTGATAAAGCCTAAAAATATAGCCGAAACTCTCGGAATTACAGAACATTTCGAGAGTTTTTACACACTTTGTGTCCAGAAAAGTAAACACTTTTACGAACACAAGAAAATTAATGAAAAAGCATAATCACAGTAACTTTTCAGTTGTCTTTAATGTAACAGGTATAAAAGAAAGCCTTCTGTTTAAATATACACACACAATCTCACACACACACATACACACACACACACACACACACACACATATATATATATATATATATATATATATATATATATATATATATATATATATATATAACATATATATGAAAATATATATCAATTAAGTGAATGGCTGGACATGTCAGTGATGGTCATACTCGCTTTGCGAGTCGACAGCCACCATATATTTATGTTTGTATGAACATCTAAGTTGTGACGATGTTTTTCATCAGCATTAGATTAATGTTTATTC
>OZ038478.1:82331149-82463649 GCA_964036315.1 Acanthosepion esculentum
TCTATGATGGCATTTATTTTTGTGATTTCTGCGAAATGGCATGATTGGAAATTTACTGATAACACTCACAAAAATGTAAGATTTTCAATCGCAAAATTTTAAAAACTTAGCACACACACACACACACACACACACACACACACACACACACACACACACACACACACACATACACAAGCACAAAAAGTTCCGGGACACCCAGTATTTCTTTAAAATAAATAAAATGTGTTATATTTTAAAAGTAAAAGATAAAATTTCAGTAATAAAGTGTATTTGTTTTCCAGTCTTTCTCCAGGTTACTCTTACCATCAAAAACTGCTCGTCTGTATCACAATATATTTTGCTAAATTATGAATATTTTGTATGAGCAAAATTATATTTGGTTTTCACTCGCATCAACATTTTTGAGATTACGAAATAGGCGGGATTATTGATTCAGGTCAAAGGAGTCATAAACAAAGAATAATATCAGTCGATTTTGCAGAGCCATGCTATATCATCTGGTTTATGCGTAATTAGAAAACTTACCTTTCAACAAGACAACGATCGATACAAAACTCTCTTCTAAAAGAACATATCGTAAATTATGACTTAGCCGCCTCAATTTCCTGACGCCTCTCTCATTGAATTAGTATGGGATGAATTCGAAGAGAATACTCGAGGAGAGAGAGAGAGAGAGAGAGAGAGAAAGATATATAGAGAGAACTTTTTAATGTCTGATAAATATTTGGGAAAGTCTGGCATCTACTATTTTTCAAAAACTCTTGGAAAGAATGCCAATTTATAAAGTAGTAATTAAGGCAGGTGTGTGGTTTTATTGACGAAAACAAAATATGGTGCTGTTGTATGATATTTTTATAGTTACGTGTTTATTTTTTATCAAAATAAAAGCAGATTTATTGTTGTTACTGAAGTTCTATCCATTCTGGATATGACAATAAACTACATCGGCGTCCTGGGTAAGAGGATAAACTACGTCCGACAACAAGGACTCTGATCAAGAGGTTTTGAGGAGCGTGGAACCAGACCTTAAATACTGGTGTTCCCAGATCCACACTGACCTGAGGTGATAGCACCTGTTGGAGTCCCAGCTATGGTTAAATATTTAACCCCCAAACTGACGTCGAAACACTATGAAAGTGTAAAAAATTATTTTAATATCAGAAATACTTTGTAAAAATGATTACCAACAATAAAGTTTTGAAGAAAAATTATTACCAGTAATACATCACAAGTTATATATATATATATTTTAATATTACCAGCAATACATTTAAAAGATAATGCCAGCAATACTGTAAAAAATATATTACCAACAATAAAAATTTTGTCGGCATTAAATAACCATTGAGGTTTGATATCCCCTTAAACAAGCCAAACCAAACCAAACTAAACTGAATTTCTATCTTTTACTTAGCACAAATACAAAAATATCTCGATTTAAGGTGTTTTTCAAATAAGTGCAAGGTCGGCTAAAACGCTTTTATTGTCTATAGTATCCACACACACAAACACACACACACACACACACATTCTTCTTCTTATTATATTTCTTTTTACATACGGAGAAAAACAACTTACTACAAAGATGCATTCTTGTTTCGATACGGATATATATATATATATATATATATATATATATATATATATATATATATATATATATAAACTCTCTATCTGTTTATTTCCGCAGGTAAATAGAGTTGGGAAAGCACTGAAGCAAAAAATGTGGAAGGAAAGTAAGAAATTTACATAAAAATGAAAATTGTGTATATGAAAAAAAGAGAAAGATGGAAGCGAAAAAGGACATATTTTTGTCTTGATTGACACTATTTACATTCCGAGTGTTGTCCTTATCTTTGTTGTAGTTATTGTCCCTTATAGCCTAGTGGACTAAAACTTTGGTTCGTGAATTTGGTGAAATAGTCATTGTAAGGTCAAATCCATGAGCCGGACAATGATTACTAGGAAATCATTGACAACAGGGCAAGTAATAACTGAGAAATACTAAACATAAGGACTAGACATAAACAAATCCGAGCCATTAACGTTTACAGCACCCGCATATCCAAGCTTACATCACCCAAGCTGTCACTCACTCATCGAGGTACTTTCTAGGCTCGACGTTGCTTAACTTCGGTGATCGTACGGGAATCGGTCTTTCAACGAAAAGTAAACAGTATTAAAAAGATTAACAATAGAGTTTACAACATTAATATGTATAATCTGTAGCTTTTTTTTTGTTTCCTTTGCATAGACAGTAATTGAAAAAAAAATGCAATTAGAGAATTTTACAGAAGAATTAAGAAAATCCGTTAATTAAATTTGTATATACTCTATAATTAACCAATAGAAAGATGGTTTAACTAAATAAGTAAAGCCTGCTAAGACGACGTCACGAAAATTGAACGGGTGGTCCCCATAACTTTAGAAAGAAATGGTAATTAATAATAGTGTTTACCTTGTAGATAATCTGTAATAAACGTATGCACAAGGAGACATGTCTAGACTGAATATTTCCACTAGAAAACGAAGCTTATTTATTACATAAAACAATATCACAAATGAACAATTTATAGCAGCATTGTAGAATACGAGAAACAATTTCACTACAAATTGGAGGCGCGGTGGAGTAATGGATAACGGCTCGGAGTGAGGAATCGGGGAGTTCGAATTCCAGTCGAATCTATTAGATTCACTTATGTGCTATTACCCTTGGGAAAGTTATGAATCCTCCCCACCTCCCCCGAAGTTATGGGTAAATAGCAGGATAGACCGGCAACTGGTCTACTGCAGAAAGAAATGACAACGTACTGCGGAAAAAAAATCTGCCTCGTCAGTCATGTATCGAAAGATAAATGATCGCCTAAGGATGTATCACGCCGGGCACATAAAAGAAGAGGACAAATTGGAAAAGTAGATTTAAAATATTTTCCATAAATATTGCCATATTTGTAATGATTCTAACTTGATATTACATGATTTTCGTTTCGCCATCTTTAATCATAAGGCTTTGGTCAATCTGTTACTTGCTCAGAAATTATTGATGGTTTTGCTAGCATGAAGTCAAAAGTCATCGTGACCGAGGGTTTGAGTTTACTGATAGCGCCATATTATACGATCTCTCTCTCTCTCTCTCTCTCTCTCTCTCTCTCTCCCAGAAAATGTAATTAATTTTGGCTCAAGATAGTTGCAGTATATACTACACGTTTGTTCTGTGAAAATGCATGCGCTTGCGATGGGGTCTGCAACAGGAATTAGCTAACCACCCTAGAAGAAAATAATTAGAAGCGAGTAAGCTAGCCGTTACTTACTTATTTTGATGCTACTCTCATTTTGTATGATTTAATTAAAGCATTATTTTAATTTTATTGCAAAAGTAGATATTTAGTGTATGTAAAATATATTGATCTTTTTTTTTGTTTGCGAATAAAATGTAAGCAAAATTCATATTGTGTATTCCATACTTTCGCTTCACATGTATCATAATTAAGAATATGAGTGAGAAAAGGGAAGAAAAGAAAATTATGAGAGAAAGCTTAAAAGAACCAAAGAAAGTTGAAAAGAACGAAAAAAAGGAAGTTGAAAAGAAGAAAGAAATGAATAAAAATTAGAATAAGCGAAAAAAAATCAAAAAGGAAGTTGAAAAGAACGAAAGAAAATTGAAAAGAACGAAAGTAAGAAAGAAAGTTCAAAAGATCGAAAGAAAGAAAGAAAGAAAGAAAGTTCAAAAGAATGAAAGAAAGAAAGAAAGAAAGAAAGAAAGAAAGTTCAAAAGATCGAAAGAATGAAAGAAAAAAAGAAAGTTCAAAAGATCGAAAGAAATCTGAAAAGAATGAAAGAAAGCAATTTGAAAAGAACGAAAGTTGAAAAGACCGAAAGAAAGAAAGTTAAAACAAAGAAAATTCAAAAGTAAAGAAATTTGTAAAGAAAATCAAGATCAAACAAATAAACAAAAAAGGACAAGTGTTAAAAACAGTATTGGTCAGTTACATACTGGACGTCATAAAATATTTGTACTTAATGAGCAAGTATTATAAACGGTAATTTATTTTTAAAGTTTTATCAGATTTTTTATGAAATCCAGTGATGTGGAACAAGGTAAGTTTTGTGGTACCAACGATTTTGATTAGCTTGGCATTAATGTAAGTAGAATAACTTAAATCTCAATTTTGTAGCATTTCTGTTATTTCAAATGCCATTTAAAACTGTGGCTACTTGCAACAAATTCAGTCACCATTAAGATGACAAAGATCATAATCTGATACTACCCATAACTTTTCTTTTCATTACTGTGGTAATAGTTAACGAAATCTACTTTGTTTTAGGAACTTTTAAAAGAACCGACACTATTAACATTTTTTAAGACACTCAATTTGATTAGACGTTCATTGTAAACATTTCTGTTACAAAATGCTTTAAACCTTTGAACGTCTCATTAAAAAAAACTATATACCCTAAAATGATAGAATTCAATTTCTTTAAATCTTATGGTCAAAATCTTCACTGAAAATTCCTCTTGTTCTCTTACTGAGCATATTTACATAGCTTAGAAAACTGAAATAGCCTGTTTACTCTAAAAGCCATCCATAGAAATCCTATATTCTTACTGTCTCGAACACCGACAATTGGCACCAATAAGAACTGTGCGTGTCCCAAAAGACAGCACTTTCTGGTGCCGGTAAACAAATTACAAATCTTTGTTAAATTCCTTCTCAAACTGTCCATATATTTACCTCCTAAATATTAATTTTGTTGTAAGATTAATTGATTGTTCATGACAACAATATTCTGGAAAAGCAATTCATCGCCAGGAGAGCCACTTAAGTAGTTTTAATTGCCGGATCACCTGCAGGGTATTTATATTTCATTTCTGTTTATAGCAAAAATTATATTTATACAACTAAAGCTGAATTAACATAGAATAGTAAATTAAATAACTTGTTTTTGTCTTTAGAGCTTATCAAACTTTTAAAGCCAAGAAATATTCTTATATTATAACATTTTTTGGAGATAATAATGACTTACTTGATACAAGAATTTTTAATTAACGCATACGTGGTGGGGGACCAGCTGTGGATTCATACCTATCCAAAGATTATTTTCGTGATAGTGAATATAACGAACCCGACTGGAATTAGAACTCGACTCTCCGACTTATAATTCCGAACTGTTATCCATTACACCTACCGCACACCCAAGTTTACAACACCTGTTATTTCGAAGCCATTTAGGTACTGACCAGGCTCGACGTTGCGTGACTTCTGTAATCGTACGAGGTCCAATGTTTCAATGTAATATGGCGGTAATTCCGAGAAAGCGGTAAATGTTGATATAATAATAATAATAATAATAATAATAATAATAATAATAATAATAATAATTGTAGTAGTAGTAATAATTGATCATCTTGTCAAAACAATTGATCCATCTTCTATCAGACTGCACATTATTGGCACCCACTGAATATAAAACACGGCATGACAGAGTGGGCCAATATCGGCACTGGAAAATCTGCAACTTCTACGGGAAGGAAACTGAAAGAAATTGGTATGAACACCACCCAGCTCCAGTTACGGAGATAGGACCTGTTACAATTTTATGAGATTATACAATACACACAGACAGTACAATCAAAGCTAACCGCCCAGGCATTGTTCTTAGAGACCGCAAACAAAATAAGTGCCTCCTTATTGGTATGCCAGTGTCTGCAGATTGCAATATATCTTTGAAGATCTTTAAAAAGCTATCAAAATAGAAGGACCTTGAAATCGAAATATCAGAAATGTGGCACATGGGAACATCAATAAACCCTCGGATTGGTTGGAAAAGATTCTAGTAGATTCATTGAAGGGATTCCTGGAAGCCAATGCCTTAAAGAAATACAAACATTTTTTTTCACGAGTACAGTCCACACCTTACGATGGCCTTTATCTATGTAAAATATGTGTGTTTTTTTTTAATTGGTCTGTAAAATGTCATGATGCTATTTCTAACCCTAGGTCTCTAGGCGGGATCTGGAAAAGAAATGTGTACACAACATAAATCAAAGGAATAATAATAATAATAATAATAATAATAATAATAATAATAATAATAATAATACCTGAATACAAAAATATACGTTTATGAAATTATGGAAAATAGATTTGTATTCCAACATTTTAAAGTATTTTTTCAGGATATCAATGCTAAGTTTATTTTGATTTGCTCATTAAGTACAAATACTTTATGACCTCCAGTAGTTAACTGAACAAAAAAAAAAGAAAAAAAGAAAGAAACGATAATCACTTGGACACTAGTATATCAAAAGAGTCAGTAAGAAGACACTCAAACGAATAAAAATATATGAGACAGAATTCGGAATTTACTTTGAGTTAAATATATTTACTTAAAATGTCCACTTCCCACCAATGGAAGCCCAGTTCGTAACTAAAGCATAAATTGTGAGACCAAGTAAGAGTCGTGATTCCCAGAATTTCTTTATATTAAATACAAATATTTAAATAATAGTTTACTCAAGTTCATACGTCTTTAGCAGCTTAATGGACTAATTCGCACGAAGGGAAAACAGATTTATTGCTATAATACTTGTGGATTTTTCGCTGGTGAGAAATTTAGTTTGGTCTGATGTGAAGTAAAATTTTGCCATCTTTGCTGGTTTTTCGTCACGAGTTTAACATTTTAAAACTTGTTTTCATGATTCTTTTCTTCTATCATTTGATTTCGTTGCTGACTAGGATCGTTTTAATTTGTTCGTATTTTGATGGTAGTCCTCAACACAAAATCTACAGACTGATTCTTTTCGTTTGACTTTCTTTCTCTTCTTTCGTTGATCGTTTTTAACTGCTTACACCACCGTAAATCCGTATTTTCTTTAATCACCGTTTCTTTTTCGTTGCGAGATTATTGCGGGTTTTTCATTCACGTATAATTTTTAACACTTGTGCTTTTTCGTTCATTTGTTTGCTCTTGATTTTCTTTACAAATTTCTTTCTTTGCTTCTTCTTAATTTTCTTTCTTTCGTTCTTTTCAACTTTTCTTTCTTTCGTTCTTTTCAACTTTTCTTTCTTTCGTTCTTTTCAACTTTCTTTCGTTCATTTCAACTTTCTTTCTTTCGTTCTTTTCAATTTTCTTTCTTTCGTTCTTTTCAACTTCCTCTCTTTCTCTCGTTCTTTTCTTTCTTTCTTTCGTTCTTTTCAACTTTCTTCCTTTAGTACTTTCCAACTTTCTTTCGTTCTTTTCAAATTTCTTTCTTTCTTTTCAAATTTCTTTCTTTCGCTACTTTTCACTTTCTTTCTTTCGTTCTTTCAACTTCCTCTCTTTCGTCCTTTCAACTTCCTTTCTTTCGTTCTTTTCAACTTACTTCCGTTCTTTCTTTCTTTCTTTCGTTCTTTTCAACTTCCGTTCTTTCTTTTTTTCTTTCTTTCTTTCGTTCTTTTCAACTTACTTCCGTTCTTCTTTTCTTTCTTTTGTTCTTTTCACCTTACTTCCGTTCTTTCTTTCTTTCTTTCTTTCATTCTTTTCAACTTTCTTTCGTTATTTTCAACTTTCTTTCTTTCGTTCTTTTCAACATTCGTTTTGATTTTTTTCGTTTTTTTCAGCTTTCTTTCTTTCTCTCTTTCGTTCTATTCAACTTTCTTTCATTTGTTCCTTTCAGCTTTCTTTCGTTCTGTTCACGTTTCTTCTTGATTTTCTTTCGCTTATTCTAATTTTCATTCATTTCTTTCTTCTTTATTTTTACTTCTTCTTCTTCAATCCAAGATGTTATAATCTAGTGGGAAGCGATATAAGGAAAAACAAAAACAAGAAAGAAATTTTAAAAAAGAGGGGAAGTGGATCCCACCGACGCGTACCGATGACGTCTTCAAGCTGGCAAGGCTGACGCCAACCTTCTCCAAGCAGGGAAGTATTCTTCCACGCCACGCTAGTTACGGCATATTTCAATTGCATAGCCAGATGACGTCGATGGAGTCAATTGTATAGAACTGGGCAAGAAAAACTACTACCCACAGAAGTGGCTGGGTGAGGGCAGCAATGATGGTTTTGTTAGTGACATTGCTACTTCTGCTGGTAAAGCTCAAATACTTTTTTAACATTGAATGGACAAGAATATATATATATATATATATATATATATATATATATATATATATATATATATATATATATATGTGTGTGTGTGTGTGTGTGTGTGTGTATGTGTGTGTGTGTGTGTGTGTAATGCGTGCGGGCGTGTGTGTCTCTATCTATATATGTGTGTGTGTGTGTCTATATCCATATATATATGTGCATGTCCAACCCACAATGTTCATATATGTTTATGGTTGTGTCGGTTTGAATGCGTAAACGTGGGTTTATGTGTGTCTGCGTTCCGACGACAATTTTTTTTCCTACTACCATAAGACACCGATATACCATAAATACATTTAAAATTTCAAAAATTAATCAATTAATTAAACCCAGCGCCACAAACCAACATCAATACAACTAAATGTGTTAGCTCTATCACTGATATTGAGCGCTTTCCAATAAGTACCGCATATATATATATATATATATATATATATATATATATATATATATATATATATATATAAATTATATATATATATAAAAAATATATATATAAATAATATATATAAAATATAAAAAATATATATATAAAATATTATATATATGTATAAAAATATATATAAAATTGCATATATATATATATTATTTATATACATACATATTTTACATGCAAACACACTAATATATATATATATATATATATATTTATATATATGCATGTATTGTTGAATGAATGATATATATATATATATATATATATATATATATATATATATATATATATATATATATATATATATATATATATATGCATGTATGGTTGAATATGTATAATTAATGTTTGAATGGATATGAGTTTGTGTCCGTCGGATTCATGCTTATGCGATCCTCAGAGAATGTGATTTATTTTTTTACATTTGAGACTCTTTATGTTAGTTTTGTTTGATTATATTTGGTGTGGTTGGTCGGGAGGGGGATTCCTCTCTGTGTCTGTTTTGGGATGACACTCACACGCACGGAGACATACATGCAGACGTCGCTCAAGAGATTGTTCTTATCTAGGTGCTCTACAACCTTTTTGCGGATCATAGCCTCAAAAAGCTTACTGATGATACTGAAGAGACTTATGGGTCTATTTTGGAAGTGAAAAGTTCTTGAAGACCGAGCATAAAGCTAACACTTTCCATCACCTTGAGAAGGATTTCTCCTTCAAGCAGTGGTCAAATAACTTTGCTAGGTTCACGGATAGGTCCCAGTTTATATTCTTAAGGACAACCACTGGAATTTTTATATAAGTCTTAAAACCTCCCGTGCTGTAATGAAAATATAACTGAGGTTGTACTCACTGAGACGTGGAAATTACTGAAGGGTATGTACTTTGTCATCTAACGTTGAATGCGAGGCGAAGAGCTTCGCGTTTGCATTCGAGGAAGACGTGACCTCGGCGCCATTTATAATAGTGGGCAAGGCCACTTTGCCATTGTTCATATTTTAGTTGGTGATCTTCCAGAATTCACAGGGTCCAATTTGTTTCAACCTTGGCATGGACCGCTTGTGCATAGCTACACTTTGCGTTTTCCAGAACTCCCTGGCAGAGATTGTGGGCAGGTTTGAATGGAATTAGAGTTAAATTACACCGCTCCTTGCGATATATATTGGATTTTTGGTTACTGAGGTGAATCAAGGTTGTCTGTTTGAAGAAATTGAGAGAGGAGATTCCGTCATATAAGATCAAAATCTGCCCCAGTCTGCTTTCGTGTAAAGAATAATCTTCTTAGAACGGTAAAGCAGCAGATGCCTTTTGTTTGGAATCAAACCTGACGAGGGAATGACATGCCTAGTGATTGGGTAAATTTTACCTAAGCATTTGTCAGGGTAGGATGTTAGAAAGAGGTCGACGTTGTTCTCCTGGTCTTCCATCGCCTCAGTGATGCGATTGGGTTCTTCGATGATCTGGGCTAGTTTACAGGCGATGGAAAAGTCTCTTCCTCATCATTTTTTTTTTTGTTTTTTTTTTAGTAGACTAACCGTTCTTTGTGATGGATATTGAAGTCACCGCAGATATGAAAGCTAGCCGATGGAAACTCTGTGAAGATATCAATCCTCTCAGATATTCGATCGAAAATTACTGTCCTGGGGGCGAAGACAAATGTGGTACTATGGATAAGTGCCACGCGGAAGCATACATATGGGAGTTCAGGGTCCTCGTTATTAGCATCTCTGCCACAGGGAAACCCTTCGTTGATGTAGGCTCCGAGTCTGTCTTCCTGAATCTTGTTCTTTTATTTGCCTTTATTCTCATTAACGCCTTCTCATTTTCATTCACGCGATTAAACCATTTGCGTCTTAGTGGATTTATCACCTTGCTTGGGTGAAATTTTAAAAAAGGCGTCATTCAATATTCCAATGTGCATTAGTATTTCTGTGTCAAATTTAACGTGGTGTTTTAAAACACTTCAAGAAGATTTAAGTTTCTGTACTTGCCTGATTTCGACTTTTCTAATTGTAATTCCCCCCTCGTGGGTTGTCTCTCTTGCTAACGATTATAAATTCTATCTTCATGCAATTGAGCGCTAGTCCATTTGAATTACATTTTGATCTGTATATATATATATATATATATATATATATATATATATATATATATATATACATATATATATGTTTGCAAGATGTTTGTGTATTCTTAAATAAGTTATGTATTTTTCGTTTGTAATTTTCCTTTCAGAATTTTGGAACTTTTCTAATCCTCCCATAGGATATTGACTTAAGCCAATTTGAAAAGCACTGACATTTGCGTTTACGAGTAATTACATTTAGGTACGAGTTACTCAAATATTGGGGGGGGGCAGAAATAGTAATTGTACATATTTGACTCTACTCTCTAATTTCAAACATAGTCACCTATTTTCTTTTTTGCTTATTTACAATTTCATCGTTTTTTTTTAATGTTAAATTCTACGCCGTGCAACATTTAGACAACCTTGACATTATACTTATATCGCTAATTTAACATAAAAATAATTTCGTTATGAATTGCAAAGTATAATATTAAACAATTTGCAGGAATTGATAACCAATGTCAAAATATGGTTAGTGTTTTATAATGACAGATTCAATCTCTTAGAATGTCGTGAAATCTGGAGGGTGATTGAAAAGGTAACTCCCTATTTTATGCATGATTACCAAGCCAGGAGTCCTGACCTTGTGATTTTCTCTTTGGGATTAGTTAAAGGAGCAAGTCTACGATACCAAACCAAAACTTTGGAAGAATTTCAAGGCCGAATACAAATAGTTCTGTCTTACATACCACAAGAAAAAACGCTTTCCTTTCATATCCATGTCTTTTAAAAATTATAGTTAATAAATAAATTATGAGCATTTTAAAATGGAGAGTTTACGTTCCAATCACCCTATATATATATATATATATATATATATATATATATATATATATATATATGTATATATATATATATGTATATATATGTATATATATATATATGTATATATATATATATATATATATATGTATATATATATATATGTATATATATATATATATATGTATATATATATATATGTATATATATATATATGTATATATATATATATATATGTATATATATATATATATATGTATATATATATATATATATGTATATATATATATATGTATATATATATATATGTATATATATATATATGTATATATATATATATATGTATATATATATATATATATGTATATATATATATATATATATGTATATATATATATATATATATGTATATATATATATATGTATATATATATATATATGTATATATATATATATATGTATATATATATATATATATATGTATATATATATATATATATGTATATATATATATATATGTATATATATATATATATATGTATATATATATATATATATATGTATATATATATATATATATGTATATATATATATATATATATATATATATATATATATATATATATATATATATATATATATATATGTATATATATATATATATATGTGGTATAAAAGGACAATTGGAAAAATCTTAGATTTTGCCGACGCGTTTCGTCTTCCAACTTTTTCAATGCAGAAATGAAATCGAAATATCTCTGTTGTTGATCTGGGAATTTAACTATATATATATATATATATATATATATATATATATATATATATATATATATATATATATATATATATATGTGTGTGTGTGTGTGTGTGTGTGTGTGTCTGTGTTTCAAATACACTTCAATATACATCCCTCTATGGAGAAAGATACCTCATTTAATACGGGCATGTTCTTTCTTTCACTATCCTATAATATATATATATATATATATATATATATATATATATATATATATATATATATATATATATATATATATATAAGGGTGATTGAAGTAACTCCCTATTTTATGTATGAGGAGCCAGCCAGGTGTTCTGACTTAACGCCCCGTGATCATTTCCTTTGGGGTTGGTTAAAGAATGAAATAAAGTTAAATAAAACCTCATGCTAAACGCTTTCTTCTCACATCTATTTCTTGTAAGAATTTATGGTTAATAAATAAATTGTAAGTATTTTAAAATGGGGATTTACTTTCCAATAACCCTGTATATATATATATATATATATATATATATATATATATATATATATATATATATATATATATATATATCAGAACATTTAATGCAATTTTATTTAATTTTCCAAAATATTTTATCTGCATTTTTCCACTAAAGGTTACATTCTTTTACTCATAGTCGTATTAATAGCGTACTTCTTCCGATATATTAAAATATGAACACCATTTAACGTCGTATAATTTAGAATATTATGCAGTTAATTATATTCAGTAAAACGTCAAAAATAATTCCTTATGGGAAAATGTATTTTCGGAAATATAAATTGCCGTAAAAATCCGCTCATCTAGCTTTGGTTTAAATGGTAGGTTGGACAGTACTATTTAGTCTTAACTAGCAAACTGTACAGAAAGATTACGCTGAAGACAAATCCATGGATAAAGCAATAGGACAACATATCACTAGATTCTCTTCGAAGTCATATCAATCCACAGATAACAAAGAAAAAGTACACTGTTGAGAGCCATGAACATTTACGTCCTAAAGCGACATGGTACGAAATGATAATTATCACATAGCAAGTAACGTTTTCATTATCTGATTGAACTATATTCTAAAATCAATGTCTTCGTTCGTGTCTTCTAAAAAAAAGTCATTTTTAACAAGACCCAACTTTAATAACAGTTTGTATCTTATTCATTTATTGAAAACAGAAAAAGTACGCAGGTGTAGGCTTTAAGAAAGCTTTATTCAACTGAGAGTAAAACTGAGAGTATAGTGTCCTTTTATAGTCCCAGTAGACAGAAAAAACTCTCACAAAAAGGAGAGTAACAAAACAAGGGGAGACCACTTTTAATCATGACAATATCCTTATATTTTTAGCGAGGTTTCATTTTACTTGAATGCAAGACATTTTTGTATATAAGAAAATGTAATCAGCAAATCACACCTCATTGTGATTGTCAAAAAATCTATTGTGCAAAACCATAAGTACATATTTTCTTTCTTATTTTCTTCAAGTAGGTATTGTAGTTAAAGAAATTGAAATAATATTTTGGGTGCGAATTTGGCTGAATTACTGAAGAGCATAAATATTTACAAGATAAACTATACAGAAAAAAACAAACAATTTTTCTATGATTTTATCAAAACTTTTATGGCAATTTTTTGTTAGTTATTAAACGTCGATCAAAGAATTACGTAGAATATATGATGTGTAACTTTCTTGTTTCTACTAATATTTCTGATGTACAGTGTAACCCGGATATAAGAGAAACCCGGATATAAGAGAAACCCGAATATAAGAGAGATTTTCTCTGGCCCCAAATTAGAGCCCGTGTTAATAAAATAGACCAAACCCGGATATAAGAGAAACCCGGATATATGAGAGATTTTATCTGGTCCCAAATTAGAGCCTGTGTTAATGTATATATAATAGACCAAACCCGGATATAAGAGAAACCCGAATATAAGAGACATTTTATCCGGTCCCGACAACTCTCTTATATCCGAGTTACACTGTACAATCATTCCTACTTGCGACCACATTACGTTGAAACACCGTTTCTCATATGAACATCTAAGTTAAGCGACGTCGCCCCGGTCAGTATCTAGATGGGTGACCGCTTGGGAATACCAGGTGCTGTAAGCTTGGATGTGAAGATGGTGTAATGGATAATAACTTGGAATTGTTAATAGGAGAGCCGAGTTCCAATTTCCGCTATATTCGGTTAAGAACAACTGTCTTTACCTCTCCACTCCCAGTTATGGGCCAATTCGTAAAACTTGCATCACTAAACCATTATTATCTCAAAGAAAATCCTTCAATCTAAAAGTATTTTTCTGGGTTTTCCTACGAATTGTTTATAAGCCGGAGAAAACGAATCCATCAATCAATAAATCCATAAATATTAAAATATAAAATTTATAACAGCAGAAAATGAATATTAGAAACCTGTCTATACACAAGACATAAAAAATTACCGTAAAGAAACTTGACACAAGCAATGAGTAGTTTTAAACCTAGAACACTAACCCTGGGTATATAGTACCCAGCGCAAATTTTCCTATTTTTAATTACAATTTTCAGTACTTGATTTTCTTACCTAAATAATATGTTTTTCACTTACTATTAATATTAACTGAAAGTACAAAATTTGAAGTGCCTGCATGTAAAATATTTCAAATAAAGATTTACATTTAATATTTTTTTGATATTTTCAAAATCGGGTATGATATACCCATGGTTAGTAGTGGTGTAACTTTAATTGATGGTTAGTGTTAAAGATGAATATTCCACAGCCTATAGTGTCGTAATTAGTGTATTGAGATTGCAAGTCATTAAAGTTAGTTCTACAGTCAATAGGACGTTCGTCCGGCTTAGCAGAGCATAAAATGGGATTGGTATGCCGTGTTCAAATTTTAGTCGAATTCGTTGAATTGAACTTTCATGCCATTACTTATTTACCAAAATATAGCGATTAAATAGCAGGGTAGACTGGATTCTCTAGCTTTGGTTAGACATAGAGCTGTCAATACATACAGCGAAAGCTTATTGCTACGGAAACCAGAGCATCAACATTAGTCTGGTGAATCTGTGGCTATATACACCACGATGAGCGATAAGTGCTCGTATCGCACTATATAGTAGATTAACAGCAGCATGATGGAACACCAAGTAAAGATCGAACCAACTACTTACTTGTAAGTGATCTAACGAGACAAACTCGCTGGCAAGTACACCATGTCAAAGTGCCAGTCTCTCTTTATGTATATTTTCAATGGGCCATCTAGAAATGTCGTAAGAGGAATTAAATTTTCCTTGAAAAAAGTAATATAAATAGAAGTTCTGTTATAAAATTAGCGTATATATTCCGATGATATTCTCAAAAACGGAACAATATTGTCACAATTCTGAGAATGATTTTCCCCAAATTACCTTACACATTCTAAAAGTTAGTTAAAGCGAAATAATAAAAAATTATGATATATTTGGTTGACCGAAAAGCTCGTTCAGATTAAATACATTTTTCTATTTAATAAGTGAACGAAATTTTTGGCAAACCAAAGAAAACTGTAGTCGGATATCAAAAGACTGTTAATATAGGATCAACTTAATTAAATTTGACAAATTAAAAGGCCGTATGTAAATTGTGAAAAGCTGATACCTTGAAAATTTTCATTTAGCAACCTACATAAACCAATATTATTGGTTACTTTCCGTTTCTTGTTAGTTCATTTATTACAAATACTTTAACTGCTATGTTTTGTATATGGAACAACGAACAATAAAAAATAGACAAATGCAACAACCAGATGTTTAATGAGGTTTTGAATCTAATATCCTTTATATTTTGTTGGTTTAAATCCAAGTAATAGTAGTTAAAGAAACGATTGCTGTTCATGAAAACCCCCTATATCGTGCAAGTGCTCAAAACTGGGTAATTACATTCTGTCTGTCAAGGTTTTATGCTTCAGTTTGTCAGTATATATATATATATATATATATATATATATATATATATATATATATATATATATATATATATATATATATATATATATATAAGCTTATCACCCCAAGCAAGGCTGGAAGCCACTAACACGCAAGGGGTTATAGAAGGTTTAGAGGAAGAGCAGATAGGAGTGGTAAAGGGGAGGATGTGGAGAAAGATAGTGGATCGATCAAGGCAAGGGGGTTACAGAAGATTTGGAGCGAGAGCAGATAGGAATGAAAGGTGAAATGATGTGGAGAAGGGAAGTGGATAGATCAAGGCAACTGGAGATGTCGATTGACGTTACACTTAAATAGTTGGAGATTGTATTTGTCAGGGAAACAGGAATAAGGAAGGGAGTTCCACAGGCGAGATGTGCGAGACATGAAGCTATTGAGTAGAAAAGACGTCTACATCTAACAGTTTCAACGGTGAAGGGGTGGGAACGGGATGGCAGCTTCTTAGGACGTTTAAATTCATGAGGCCTAGGGACCAGCGAAAGCAGCTCCTCGGAGCAATTACCATTAAAGTATTTGTAAAAATGACAGAGCGAGGCAACGTCGCGTCTGTGAGAGAGCGACTGCAGACGAGATGACAGATCAGGGCCAATTACATTGCATATCCGTCTCTGGATCTTACCAAGAACCCTGAGGCAAACAGCAGAGGCTCCAGACCATATATGGCAGCAATACTCCATGCAAAACACTATATATATGTATATCTATATTGTTAATATTCCAGTCTCTCACGTGGTACGACGTCATCGAACAGCATCATGAATTTACGACCTACGTCTGCGATTCCGCGACCGCAATCTTTTATGTCAGTATTACAGAAATCATCTTTGTTGGTGAATATCTTTGTTTAAATGTCGGTATAATCACTCTAAAGATGGCTCATGAGAGCCGAAAGCGTTGATCAAGGAACAGCTTAATAAGCAAAAAAACATCCAAATGTTGTTCAATTTTTGTCTTTATTTTCACCCGAAATTAAAGCAAATATACGGAGTTTAGAACAGCTCATGATCAAACATAATAGACATTCATTTTCTGTTATATTTAACAATATATATTTGAATATATATATATATATATATATATATATATATATATATATGAAGAAATATAGTCTTAAAGTGTGCTATATTTATGGGATAAAGTGCTCAATATTAGAGATAGAGCGGGTGTAAATATAAAAGTGAACATGAAACAGACTGTCGCCTCTAAGTGTTGACTTCTATGTTCACTTTTATATTTATATATATACATATATATATATATATATATATATATATATATATATATATATATAGGGTGCGATGTGTAAATTGTCTCATTTTATATTTTTAATTTCGCACATGCGCGTTGTTTGTTTTTGATTTTGTTGGCTGCACGGTATCGTAGGGTCAGTTGTGCAATGTCTGTGAGTAAAAAGAGAACCATGACGCAATTCATTTTGCCAGAAATTTCGAAACGGCATGCTGTACTGCTTGGCATTCGCGCCGGAAGGTCCAATACGAACATTTCAGAGTGATTGTGTGTCAATCTGCGGGCAGTACAGAGGATTCGGAAAGAGTTGGATGAGTCTAATGGTGATTACGAAGGTACTGCAGCTCGGAAAACTCACTCTGATAGTTCTGATAAGAAAAGAACTCCCGAATTTGATGGTCAGACTCAACACGGAGGCCTACATCAAGTCACTTTAGGATGTAGTGCCGCCCTAGGTCAAGAGAGTGGCTACTGAAAGACGCTATTTCTGACGACAGGATTCTGTGCTATGCCGACAAAAGCAGGAGAACCAAGTCGTGACTGTTTTTTCCGGCTACATAACCCTTTGCATCTGGCTACCTAACTCCCCAGACTGCAACCCACTTAATTCTTATGTGAGTGTCGCAGTTGAGCATGAGAACAACAAAACTCCTTGTAACACCGAACATGAACAAGGAGAGCGTCCAAAAGAGATGCAGAAGTTTCCAAAGTCGTCTGGAGGCCATCGTTGAAGTTAATGACGATTTTATTGAATAAATTTACTTTTTATTATTTCAAGATATTTTCCTGTAATTTTGGTAAATATATCTGTTAAAATGAGATATATGGTTAAATTTTTATTGTATTTTCGAATAATATTTTGTATGTTGAGATCGAAATTGTGTCTAAAATTTCTGAAGATCATATTTGTTTCCTTCAGGTGCATTCGACCGCCTACTAATAAATAAATCGTATTAAAAAAAAATCTTAATTGACTTAAGAAAACATTGTGGATTTTTTTGTTGGACAATAAATAATAGTTGAATTGTCAATATAGCAAGATTTATACTTATATGTCATGTGTTTTTTTCAGATCAGCAGCAATGTTACCTGATTTTCTACATACAAATAAATACAGTTTAAGCCTGCAAATAAAATTACAATAAAATTGGAATTAATGTCTAAGCAAAGTAAACCATGTATAATCTTTTTTTTTTCATATTTTTATTCTTTTTACTATTTCTCACCCTTTACAAAGCCCAAGAGGCACTCAAAATAAAGGGTTACTAAATGAGGTTGTTTTAAGAGCATCCAGTTGGAAGGGCAAGAAATGCATATTATGAGGATAGGTAACGGTTGGTTCGAGACTTGAAGAGATTAAGATTGTGGTGATCAGGGAAGCATCCGCGCGGGAGTCCTTTCCACAATACAGTAGTTCTGAGGAAGAAGCCTTTTGATTGGAACTTCCTCCTCACCAATGAAATATGAATGGAATGAGAATCAGTGTAGGTGGACTAGTGGATCGTAGCTGTGAGATTTGAACTGGTGGAACTAAGGAATCTGCTATGAAAATAACAGTAGACAAGCAAGAGGCTAGCGACATTTCACTGGTGGGAAAGGGGTGGTAAGGTGGAAAAGAAAACTTATTAAAAAGTTAAAAAATTGATTTGCAACTCAGTGTCATGAACTGGACAACTATCAAGCATATGCTGTCAATACATAATGATTGTATAGTACATGAAACTACAACATGTTACAATTACGCTAGGCAATGGATAGCGGCTCGGATTGAGGAATCGGAGAGCCGAGTTCGAATCTCAATCGAATCAATTACATTCACTTACGTGCTAATACCCTTGGGAAAGGTATGAATCCTCGTCTTCTAAAGCTATGGGTAAATAGCAGGACAGATCTTGGAAAGAAAAAAATCTGCCTCGTCAGTCATGTATCGAAAGATACATGAGCGCCTAAGCATGTATCATGCATGGCGCATAACTGATATATGAATGTGTGTAACTTTCGCTCCTCTATTAAATTTGAGCACTTTCATTTTCAGTGTATTTTTGTTACGCTTTCATAAGCCATCTTAACCGGTACACTTAAACATCCTGTTATATTCCGTGCTAATAGAAATATGGAATGGACAAACACGATGGATAAATAGTAACAGGTTTATTGTAGGAACCAGTACAACAAGCAAGGCAAGTAATAGTTATGCGCACGGTCGTCGCAAGTCAGTACAGTTATTTGCGTGCTGCTATAGGAAGGCCGCTGGTTCTCGCAGATCCCAGCTCGACACTGCTGTCCGCTCTCCTCACGGATACTTATAGGTGAGTACCACCTATAGTGCCGCCACTCATGGGGGTGGCAGGTTATTCTATCATATCACATACTATGTTTTATGTGTATTAATTCACCATTACATTTATTTTTCGAACGTACAACGATTGTTTTTACGAACGAACGAACGACAGATTTTACAACATTTATGGAGGAAACAATAATGCAAATATTCAGAAAACTGCAGTCACTGAAAGAAAAAACATGCCTATTTCAAACAAGGAAGAATACGTTCTAAATTTATTACATAAATATGAGCAGTTCCTTACCCGAATGAGATGTAAGACACCATTTTCATTAAATAATTATTTAAAGAACAAAGAAAACACGGAAAAATTCAAATTCAAAACTAAAAATACCCACATGCTATTGAAGAGCTGGGTAAATTCGAAAAGATATGCTTGGTATGATAGACAATATTAAATTCACAAAAGTTAATAGTAATTTCCAAAAGCTTTAACTTCTGAATTAAAAGAAATAAAAAGGACTAACAACATGCTATGTAAAGGAGACAAAACAAAGAATATTTATACTCTGAACTACCCGGAAAAAATAAATGAAGAGGTCACCAAAACTTACAAAAAAAAAAGGCACCAAACTCATACATTGAAAGTATTAATGAGGAGGCGAAAATATCACAGCCAAGCTAGGTATAAATGACAAGGTCCACATATTATGCTGTAAGAGAGTATTTCTAACTATAAAGGACCATAAAGATAAATTTCCCAATAACCCTTCTCTCAGTCCGATAAATCCAATCAAAAACTAAATTGGGTAAAATAAGCTGAGAAATACTGAAAAACTATGCGAGTCATTAAGTATCGCTATTACAATGGAAGGACATAAGTGATTGTATTTCTTGGCTCCGCAAAATTAAAAATAAAGATAAATATATATTTATAAAATAGGGCATATAAACTTTTATCCATCCATACCTAAAAAAAGGTTTGCTTAAGGCTTTATACTTCGTCAAAGGCTTCGTAAATGTAATACCTGAACAAATGGAGATAATTTTACATTGTCGTAAATAAATTATATTCCACAACGGAGAAGATTAGATTCAAAAATTTAAAAAAAGATGAATTCAATGTACCCCAAGGTTCATTTGATGGTGCAGAAGTTTCAAAATTAATAGGCACCCATATTTTATATGAAATCAACAAACTTGTACATATAAACAACCACGGCCTGTATAGGGATGACGGTCTGATGACATTGCCAGACAAAAGAACAACAAATGACAATATAAGGAAAGCGCTTTTCAAACTTTTCAAAAGTTTTGATTTTGAAATAGAATCGATATGAATAAGAAAATAGTCATATATTTGTATGTAGAATTAAATCTACAAACTGTCAGTGTCTCCCCATATATGAAACACAAAACAAAATTAAAATACGTATATGTTAGATCTAACCACACAAATAGTATAATAAAGCATATCCCTAAATGAATAGAGTCCAGATTATCTAGAAATTCCTTTTATTAAAATAATTTTCGAAGATAAAAAGAAAGAATATGAAAAAACTTTAAAAGAAGAGGAGCATAAAATCAAACTGAAATTTAAATCTCAAATAAAACAACAAATGAAGAACAATCCCAGGAATAGAAAGAATATATTTGGTTTAACTCCCCCTTTTTAACTTAGAGGTCAAATGTAAAATTGGGAAAACATTGTTCAAATTATTTAATAAACACTTCTGCCCAAATACTTAGTTACATAATGTATTTAATAAAAACACAGTTAAATTAAGCTACTGCTGTCTTAGTAATTTAGAAACCCCAATAAAAAGGCAAAACGCCAGAAACGTCAAAACTAACGTGCAATAACAACACATCATTAACCCTGAAATATACAGCTGTAGAAATAAAAGCAGATGTCCATTAGACAGAGTTTGCAAAACTGAAGCAGTAATTTACAAAGAAGAATAAATAGATACATATGAACAGAATAAAATATACATAGGGTGGACTGATGGTAACTTTAAGAAGAGGAGGTATAATCACAAGTTATCTTTTAAGCTAGCAAGCCTTACGAATTCTACCAAACTAGCCAACCATGTGAGGAAATTAAAAGAAATGATTACAAAGATCCGATTGTAAACTGGCAAAATTTTAAAAAAGCTAAGACTTAGCTGAAATTACTGACTTCAAAATAATTTCTCCATTGATGTAATTCATCTATCCGTGTTTAATGTAGAAATTAACAATTTGATATTTCAGCCTTCCTGACCGAATGCGAAAACTTAATATGTTGAAAGGAAAATAGAAAATAAGTATTTGATAAAAGCAACACAACGGCAATCGTGGTGGTTTTCTTACCGTATCTTAGATGTAATACTAAGCCGAATGTATAGGGCAACCCGTGAGGATCGAACTCACTACTCAGCTGCAATTGTTATATGCGAGACAAACTTGCTAACCTTACACCACATCAAGATACACGCAAAACGGAAATCATGACTTGGTTTGGTGTATGAAGTTAGGTAACTCATATCTATGTACATGCCAGAATTATTCTTTCATAAATATACCTCAATTTTAATCTGAGATACAAGAAACTTGCAATGTTTACCAATTTATATTGATTTTTAAGCATAGATTAGATGTGGCACAAGGCCAAACGTATGCGGTACTATTCAGTCGTAAATGTTTTAGCGAGACGAGCTTGCTAACCATTACACCACGCCGAGGTGCCCAAAGTGATTTTCCAAGCGCATCTTAGATGTGGCGCCCAGAAGATCGAACTCACTACTCAGTCGTAATTGTTCTAGCGAGACAGGAACCATTCCACCGCCCCGAAGTGCCCTATCCGATGCCAATTTATATGTGTGTATTTTAAGTTTTTGGCGCGTTTACAGCGAAATATACCGTAAAATGCTTGCTCAACATCTCGCCACTAGCAAAAATCTGTTAAAAATTAAAAAATAGGAAGATAACGATGGTATAAATGAAACAATAAAATTATTTAACATTTTAGTTGAAGTTAATCGACTGGCATACTTTATCTCCACTTCTGTTAATTTGGAAAAAATATTCCATTCTGGTGGAAGTAATATATTGTTTTACAATGGATACTAGATAACTTCCACACATGTTTTTATCAATGAATGCTAAGAATACTATGTTTTTATCAATGAATGCTAAGAATACTATGTTTTTATCAATGAATGCTAAGAATACTATGTTTTTATCAATGAATGCTAAGAATACTATGTTTTTATCTATGAATGCTAAGAATACTATGTTTTTATCAATGAATGCTAAGAATACTATGCGTAGAATATATGAGCAACCAGGAAGTTTTAAGGAAAAAGTGAAACATAGAAACGTATACTTACAATCAGAAAGAGAAATTTAATATTTCTGTGAAAAATAATGAAGAAAGTTATTGATTGATTTGTTGTCTACGGCTTATCAACCTTTTGCACGTTATTTAAAGTCAGAGTATATTTTTCTAGATTTTTTTATATAAAAATGGTATAGTGTTACAAGTTTTACTAATTAACCCATAGGGAGAGAAAGAAGAGGTGGATTCATACCTTTCCTAAGGCACGTAAGTGCATGCAACGATCCTTGCGGGAAACTGGACACGGCTCTCGGGTCAACAATTCCGATCCAATATCCGTTACATTACCGCGCATCTAAACTTACAGCACCTGGCATTCACAAGCGGACACCGATCTAGGTACCGGCCAGGCTCAACGCTGCTTAACTTCGGTGATCGTACGGGAAACAGTGTTTCACTATAATGTGACCGTAAACCGCGACGAAAGAGAGACTATAAAATTTCCCTTTCATAGGAAATATCAAAGTTAAGAGAGGCAAGGCTGGTGAGTGACTTGTACTTAAAGGATTTTCGTGAATGGATTGCAGAACGTAGACAAAGAGGAGTAGTAAAGCTAAAGATGTACTTGTTGCAAAAGACGGGAAGTTGAGGAGAGCTATAATCACCAACGTCTTGAAAGGATAGAGTGCAGAAAAGGAAGAATTTATCGGAATAGTTTAATTGTAGATTTATGTTCAGAGTCTGTCTATATTTCTGAGATGAGGTATTATGTACAGTATTTACATTAGTCGGACTATTGTCTTCATCTTTGTTGCCATATTTGTCACAACGTTTCGGCCGTTGTACGCTCCGGCCTTCTTCAGGTGGTTGGAATTTCGAACCGAACCCTTTATTTCCTCAATGACACATGGTACAGTGGATAAAGGCGTTGGTTAAATCCAGTGACAGACCCAAAGAGTGTGAGTTCAATACCCGGTTCAGGCAGTCGAGAACTTTCAGAGGGAAAATTACCAGGAGATAACTGATAACTGACATCCATCAAACATGGCTCGTGGAACTAGAACAGTCTACCCCAGTGATCGAAATAAAGGGTTCGGTTCGAAATTCCAACCACCTGAAGAAGGCCGGAGCGTACAACGGCCGAAACGTTGTAACAAATATGGCAACAAAGATGAGGACAATAGTCCGACTAATGTAAATACTGTAGATTTATGTTATATTCAACTTTGTTTTGGAAACTCCTGCAACGATGCTGCTACCAAACTGTATTGGCATCTACCATTCCCTTGGACAACATCGAAGGCGTCCAGAGGGGTAACGTGCTGCATGGACAACCGCCCATCTCTCATAAACATTGTCCAGGCCTGCGATCTGCGGAGGATATTCCAGCGAGATGCAGCGTTGCTATCAGCAGCTGAGACATAACTTGGCTTAGATCCATCGTCTCTCTAGAGCGACGGGTGTCATACATGGTTATTAGGCTATATTGCATATTAGCCATGATGAAATGATGATAAATCTATTCCGACATTTATAAATGGTTTTTAATTGTTTCAGTGAATTGGCATGAGATTAGTTTCCCTGGATAACATTTATTTCCAAAATTAGTGTTTGACTCAGTATAATGTGGTATGAAATTAGTCTTGATTCTATGAAATTTGATGTTAGATGATTTTAACAATTGATAATAGTGATTTTAATGATTGATATCGATACGATAATAGTGACTTTAAACCTATTGTTCGTGATCAGGAAAATGATGAATCTTTAAAACATGAAAAAAAAAAAAAAGGAAACGAAACGAATAATGTGCATGAAATTCGGGTATTTACAAAAAATGTAAATATGTTGCAGGACGAAGGAAGAATGATAAAGATGTGGAGAACTGATAGAAACATGCCGATTTGAAATGCAGACGACACGAATGAAGTTAAGAAGAAAATATGAAAATGGACGAAAGAAAACTAGCTAGTGAAAGAAGAAATAAATGTTTATAATGCTTTTGGAACGCCCAGTGCTAATCATGTAGATGTGGCATATAGAATAAACTAAAGTGGGAAAATATTAAACAAAAAAATATATGGAACATAAATAAGTAACAAAAAATATGTGTACGATGATTAAAATGGAAATGTAAAAAAAATAAAGAAAACATGGAGCAGTAAAAAGAGGAATAGATTTTGCTAGTTATGCAGCATACATAAACCGCTGCGAACTATTTACCCTTTGGGTCAAAACCTGAAAGAAAAATGTTTTCCCAAATGATAACATATCTAGAATGTTGATTACAACAGCCTGTAGCTATTACATGGAACTTTTTCATTATTTATTTATTTATTTTCACACGCACACACACACACACACACACACACACACACACACACACACACACACACACATATATATATATATATATATATATATATATATATATATATATGTGTGTGTGTGTGTGTGTGTGTGTGTGTATTTATATGTGCAAAAAAATCAGAGACATAAAGTAATTCAGACTGCTAAATACACGAAGAATCTTTCACAAGGATGCATTATATATTTAATGGAACATAAATCAACATATCATAAGTATACATGCTATACAATTTATCGTAGATATCTAGTTATCATGCAACTCATAATTACCCAACAAATCATACGAACTACATCATACATAGGGATCATATTAGCACTGTTGAATCGAGCAAGGCTTTCTAGTACATTATTCTTCGGCATTCACCAAAATGGCTTATGCATTTTTTTTACAGCGATGAGGACTTCGTTCGTTGAGAGGTGTGCAGATACGCTTGAAATAAGGCTTAACGTACATGTGGCGTTCACATTTTTCTCACATTTATTACTCATTCTCTATCCAGATCACATCAACTATTTGATTTCCGGAAGCGTTCGGACGGTAGAAACTCAATTACATGGCTACGGTTCATTCGCATTTTCATGCCAGAAAGATTTTTGCAAACTTTTATAAGGAAAGAATTTTTTACTTTTGAAAGAGAAGTTTAGTTTCCCAATAATACCGTAGCATAATTTCGAATCCACCTCTGATGTCATTGGTCAATATAATGACTCATCAAGCAAAGAATGGATATTTCCACATATTATTAAAAGGAATTAAATTTCCTTCTGCTTTTCGATGTTTTACCATTGTTTTTTTTTATAGTAGAAACCGAAATGTTTTTCTTGGACTGGTGGAAAAAGTTTTTTTTCTGCTTAAGAGGTAATAAAACAATTAGGATTAGTCAGAGAGAGTACGAGGAAGGAGGTCTTCGTTCTTATCCTTTTATGACCCCTTTATCTTCGAGCTATTTCCAATTTTGTGTATTATGTGTGCGTGTGTGTTTTTGCTAGTGTGTGTATGCATATTTCCTCTCCATACATAAACACTGTCTTATTATAAGGAAACAGTAAGTATATATATATATATATATATATATATATATATACATACATCAGGCCACCAGATGATTGCTTGAGTATAAAGCAGTCTGTCGCCTTTGAGTGTTGATTTCAGTATTCACTTTTATATTTACATACGCCCTATCTCTGATATTGAGCACTTTATACCATAAATATAGCGGATCGTAAAACTATATTTCTTCATATATATATATATATATATGTGTGTGTGTATATATATGTTCACTTCAATAATCTTAATTAATATAACTGGTCATACATACATACATACATACATACTTACATACATATATACGTTTATATATATATGTATATATATATATATATATATATATATATATATATATATGTATATATATATATATATGTATGTGTGTGTGTGTGTATTTTTCTATTTGCTGTTTTATACACAAATATTTTATATATACAGACAAATAACTACAACAAGTCGATTTAGGAATTTCGATTTCGTTATTCTTTGTAGTTTCTAAACATAGATTTATCCAATTTATGTCTTATTTATTTAAAAATTTCTTTGATGTATATTATAATAAACATGTAAATAGAAATTTATGCCAAACTAACACGACTTCGCATCATACAATGGGCTCTATGTGTGTGCGCCTCTATCACAGAAGATTGTATACAGTGGAGTAAATTTAAGAATATATATATATATATATACACATATATGCGTATGCACATGATGATATGAAACTGAAAACTCGTTATTCTATAACGTTATTCCTTCTCTGTTTTTTTTCTTTGTTTTTATCCGTGAAAGAATTTGTAACACAGCAAAACACTTTCCATGATATTTAATACACGCAAATACTTATCCATTATTATAATAAGACGGCAATATTATAAATATTTGAAATGGATATGTTAAATGTATAAGCTTAGGATTTATCCTAAATTAAATCAACAGATTAAGGGAATAACTACTGTATATATACGAGTATAGTCCGAGTTTTTCTAATAAGATTTTACGCAAAAAAAAAATAAAAAAAAAAAAAAATAGTAGGTTGCACTCTAAACAGGTAATTCTTTTGAAGAGGTAAAAAATCATGCATTTTCGGTCACTGTTTGCGCTATACTCTGGTAATTCAGTTTTGGCAGGGTTAAAATTCATGCAAAAATTCAAGTATCGCAGTATAGATAAAGTCGACATATACACGAGTTTGTACCTTATTCAAAATATATACGATTTATATACTTTAATGTTTTATGTCCTATAATGTTTTAAATATAAACTGTCCTGGATATGACAATAAACTACATCCAACAGCAAGGTCTTTGATCAGGAGGTCTTGAGAAGCGTGTAACCACCTCCTAATTGCTGGTGTTCCTAGGTCCACCCCGACCCGGGTTGATAGCACCTGTCTGCCTCCTCGCTAAGGGCAAATAGTTAACACCCAATCTGGGGTCAAAACACCATGAAAGTGTAAAAATAGATTTTAATTCCAGCAATAAATTTTTGTAAAAAATTATTACCAGCAATGAATTTTTCAGAAAAAATTATTACCAGCAATACATTTTTGAAAAAAATATTACCAGCAATAAAAATCTTGTCGGCATTAAATAACCCATCGAGGCTGATATGCCGTAAACCAAAACAAACCAAACCAAATTTTATATGTAAATATAAATTATCTATAAATTTAATTATTTATATATTGACTTAATTAAATTATTAAATTTAATTATTTAGAAATTTTTATATATAAATATAAATTATAAATCAATGTTTTATATACTTAATGTTTTATATACTTTAATGCGTTATATACTTAATGTTTTATATACTTAAGGTTTTATATACTTTAATATTTTATATACTTAATGTTTGATATATTTTAATGTTTTATATACTTTAATGTTTTATATATTTAACGTTTTATATACTTTAATGTTTTATATACTTAATGTTTTATATACTTAATGTTTTATATACTTAATATTGTATATACGAATTACTAAAATCTCAATAAACACAGGTTGAAAAATAAAACGTAAAAACAATCTCTGGACTTTTGGTAGTAATGGACTGAGAAAATATGTATGCTGATAAAAATAAAGGAATATTAAAATTCTTTGTGTTACGGTTTTGTAATATTTAACCACTTAATTTGGGTAAAAAATGCTGAATTTTAATTGGAATAGTCATTCGAAAAAATATCCAAGCCTCATTTGCCCTTAACGTTTCAGTAGTTTTATAACTTCGAAATCAATATCTACAGTTTGAAAACGTCCGAAATCAAAAGTCGTTTTTACGCGTAATTATCACTCTTTGTTTATAAATTTGTAAGGATTAACTTTTATTGTAAATCTATGTCAGTTTACTTTCTGAACTTATTTTAAAAAACAAAACCCAAAACACGAGAGTGAGAATCAGTGGTTTCTAATAAAATATCAAGTCATGGTGTTAATTATCTCTGCCATATTTTACTCAACGCCATGCAAATTTAACAGAAAGAATGTACAGTTTTCGTCACACAGTCCCCTATGTTGTCTTACATGCATTTCAACTCTGTATTCTACTCTTCTATAAAATATATCGATATAGACGCCCCACTCCCTCAAGACTTGTCCTTTCTCACCATTGTGCAAATAACAGTGTAAAAAAATCAGAAAAATCTAAACATTTTCTTTAAATTCATCGCCAGTTATAAATGAATATATCACGCTTGTGTTTTCCTCAATCTTTATTTAGAAATATTTAACATGTTGACTGCCATGTCTCCATACATTGGTAACTTGGAGTTTCAGTTTACACCGGAGATTGCTAAGCGTTATATTTAATTTGCGCTGTTAAATAGAGACACTCTATGCATATTTCTTTATAAGGTTATGTCTGTGGCTCATGTAAAGTTTTTGGATAAATATATACGGCACTCTGCTTCTCTTAAGTTTTACAAATATAGATTAGGTATAAGAAACAAAGATCAAAGAAAATTATGTATCTGCGTGAACGAAGGAAAAAATAATATTAGTGACATTTACACAATCAAATTTGTCACCAATAAATGGCCGTCATTATAACATAAATGCAAATCATATTAATAGCACGTGATAATGCTTCTTTATTTATCATGAAGCATCTAACTGATAGAAAACAATGTGTCTGTGTGTGTGTGTGTGTGTGAATTTAGAAAGTCCAAAAATAGAATATTAAGCGCACAAGAAAGTAGTGGTGGTCGCCACTATGTTTATGACATGGTTTCTGATATTAGAAAACAAAATTGGCGGCCATAATATTCTCCGCATATTCTTTTACAGAATCTTTAACCATAAATACTGGCTCCACATGATCCCACACTGATATCGGCTTGTCAGTCAACGTGTTAAAATAATAAATAATATAAAATTATTTTAAATTTTAAACGTAAGATACAATCAGCCCAACAGTTGTCAGGAAGCAAAAGATTCATGGTCGATTTCTTCCAGCATTCGAAACGATAATATTTTTATTTAAATCAAAAGAAAAATGCGCAATTTTTATTTATATTATTTAATTTAAAGACATTTAATAATTGAGCAATGAAATTCGCTGATATTAACAAACGGTTGCCATTCGAGAAAACATGCTACAGGCGGACACTTCACACAAACAATGGACGGGCCATAAAATAAATGAGTCGGTGCTGCAGAATTGGTAAAATAGAGACAGTTGGGCACGATCGTGAAAACTGCAATACTTTGTACATGCCATCAGAGCTCAGGACCTCTAAACTTACATCTTGTACGCATCGCTGACAGGGGATCGTGATGTAGTACAAGATGAGGATGGGCATTAGATAGGGAGAACGCTGAAAGAGAGTACGAATCGTAGTGAGGGGACAAGAGATAGTGGAGACCATTATTGCATTTTCCATGGTCCCCGATCCTCAGCAGTGAGTTCGGAAGAAAGAAAGCAAGCAAAGTAGATAATTTCTCTCTATTGTTATTTATTTTCGTTTTTCATCTTTCTTCCTGCTGGTGTTTGCGCGCGGGGTGATCTTCATTAATCTAATTCCAGTTTCCTATTTTAAGGATGACAATTAATGAGAGAATTTTTAATAATCCTAGGAAGTATGGATTGTGAAGATGGAAAAAATGCCAGAGCCTTACTCATGAGCTGAGAAAAATAGAAAAAAATATGTAAGTTAAAATAATTTCCATAATAGTGGGTGCACGTGGAAATATATCAAAACATTAGAATGGAGACTAGATGAGTTGGTAATCCGAGGTAGCCTTATGACTGGATAGAGTCTTGTACTGCTGGTATGCGTGACAAGACTGGATGTTATTCTGTCTTTAGTGATGACCACCAAATATCTGGTATGAGTAGGAAAACGCGTAATTTATAATAATAATAATAATAATAATAATAATAATAATAATAATAATAATAATAATAATAATGAAGAAGAAGAAGAAGAAGAAGAAGAAGAAGAAGAAGAAGAAGAAGAAGAAGAAGAAGAAGAAGAAGAAGAAGAAGAAAAGAAACTGAGGATGAAGTTTCAAAGAGAAAAGAGAAAAAACACATGAAAAAGTCAAACACATGCAGCGCATGAGTACTTACAATCAGTGAACGTTTTTTTAATGAATTACGCCAAAGGGCTATGGCTTATTACACTTAGTAGGGAAAGGCTGTTCGGCTTGCTGAACTGTAACTAAATGGGATTTAGTTCTCCCGATTTCAAAACCACTTATTTCCCATCTCTCTACTTCTTTCATCCATCTTCTCTCTTGTGCTCTCTCTCAATTTGTCGCTGTCTATCTACTTTTTCTCGCTGTCCCTTCAGTTACTCTGATCGTCACCCTTTATCTCTAGTCTTTCTATTTGTCTCTTTCTCTTTCTCTCTCTCTCTCTCTCTCTCTCTCTCTCTCTATCTATCTATCTATCTTTTGTTTGTTCAGTATATATTAGTGTATACAATTTATCTATCTAAAAGCGTATTTTTCAATTTGTGTACGTGTACCCTGTGCAGTTCCCCATTCACGGTTAAGTTCGCTGTTTTAACTTCTCTCATGGGTTGCTCGCCGATTAACATAGAAAACTCAGCCCAGGAAGACAGACGCCGGTTGACGACAGTCTGGCTTTTTTCAAGTTATTTTCCAGATGATGTGTGCTTCGTTACCATCGACAGTACTTAACTATCGCGCTGCAATGGTAGGTTGCGGTGAGAGGGAAATAAAGAGAGCAAAAAGAAGAAAAGAAATAAATAATGAAAAAAAAGATAATCAAGAAAAATGCTTCGTACCCAAATTTCTCTTTAAATATCCTACCTACTCAGGTTTATGTCTCATTGCAAAGCATCAATTTGAATAATCAACATTATTACAAGCATTCTTATTATATGTTATGTTCTTCTGTTACCCGTTTAGTCCAATCCTAACCGGGTCGTTATCCGAGTCCTGGGATATGGAAAGGTATTAAATATATGCATTCAATTTGCACAGATTCTGTTTGTGATATTTAACATATACAGCTTTTGTATTTAATTTAGATAAAATACACTCAGGATTAGATGATCAGTTCCCCGCAGTAATAATTTTGAATCTTTTCTAAACAGAAGATGCCTGGGACTTTGTTTATGTTCATGGCTATACCGTTTTTGATCTTACCGAGGGCTACAATTATAGTAAGTATTAAATTAGCTTCCATGTGCCATGTCTTTACAATTTCAAGATACTTATATTTATTTATTTTCTATTTATATACTTTAGTAGATAATGTTAACTCATGCCACTCTTATACCTATGAGTGTCTTCTTACTGCGATAAAGCTTAAATCATTTATAACATCTAAGCTACGGCTTTAAGGAACAGAAAAATAACTCTTAGATACGCTCTGTCATTTGCTTGGCAGAATGAAAATCGAACAGATGATCAATGGAGTGTACAACAATTATTCCGGATACTAGTCAATGCAAGTAAATCATTTGGTTCAATAAGTAGGGGTTCCCCGTTCGAAATCCACTGGGAAGATATATATATATATATATATATATATATATATATATATATATATATATATATATATATATATATAATTGGAAAAAGAAAAACACAGCACAACACACGAATGTATACAACATGGCGGTTGACACAGAAATGATTCCATTCGGGTTAAATCGGTTCGGCAATATTGTTCAGGAATCGAAATTTTGTTTGATAACCGAGACATTTTCATCTCGCATTTTCTGTTCGAACTCCAATTTGTTCGACATGTGAGACGTTCGAGAACCGAGGTTACTCTGGATCTCTCTATCTATTTCTTATCCCTGTAAATGTAATGCATAAAAAAAAAAACAGATACTCTGATTTGAGTAGACATAGTAGAGTTTTCAAACAGTGTCAATTTATGTCTACCAGCATGTGCATTCGAAAGTCGATGTAAAGAAAATGTGCTTGCTTGTAGGTTTGGAATGTCGACTCCCTGATTGAGTAAAACACCGTAACGCCTTCTATGCATAAGACCTCTCAAGTACGGCCAACTTTCATGGCTGAAAAGGGTTAACTTGTTCGGATACTTCGATGCCCACATTTGCGAATTTTATTTTCGTATTCGAATTAATAGATTTTATTTATAATCCGAAATTATTTGTTATTATGTTAACAATTATATTTAATGGATACATGTTTTTGAGTTTTGCGAACATTGTAAATTTTCGTCGATCAGAATGTGTATTCGTGAGTCTTGATAATAAAAATGCGCATTCCGGAAGTGTGATATCTAACTAACCTTTATTTATATCATCCTCACCATCTCCCCCCTCTCTCTCTCTCTCTCTCTCTCTCTCTCTCTCTCTATATATATATATATATATATATATATATATATATATATATATATATTTGTCATTCACAGACAGACTGTTTCGCTGTTTCACAACTCATCAGTGTGGCTAGACGCCCGGTTGCCTCTAGCTAGGATCGAAACCCGACTGAATTTGCGTCAGTCGGAACTTCTCCCACTAACCCGTCGGCGCACAGGCAGGGATGAAGGTGAATTTTAGCGTGTTTATTTTTAGATTTAGATAAACACACAGTGACTGACAGTGGCTCAATTCTGCCGAACAGTCGTGCAATATTAGCTTAAATAGACACTGTTTACAAATTCACACCACAAACCAGAGAGCTCAACCGAAATTAATTTTTCAGGAGACAATATTTTTGTCATCCACAGACAGACTGTTTCGCTGTTTCAGAGCTCATCAATGTGGCTAGACGTCAGGTTGCCTCTAGCTAGGATCGAAACCCGACTGAATTTACGTCAGTCGGAACTTCTCCCACTTAGTACATGTAATAGACCCGTTGGTATATAATCCAAGTGGATCCTAGTAATATTAAAACTGATCCACAGCTCAAGGATTTATTATAACAGAGCATATTTATTTTTAGAGTAAAAATCAAAATTACCTCATATGGGTATAGTCTATTTCAAGCTGGTCCGACACCAGCCGCTTTCAGTCCGTCCGTCTGTCCGCCCGACTGTCTGTCTGTCTGTCTGTCTGTCTCTCTTTCTCTATCTATTTATCTATATATCTATCTATCTATCTATCTATCTATCTATCTATCTATCTATCTATATATATATATATATATATATATATATATATATATATATATATATATATATGTATGTATGTATGTGTGTGTGTGTGTGTGTGTGTGTGTGTGTGTGTGTGTTTGGTTGGTTCGGTTGGTTGGTTCGGTTGGCTGGTTGAGTGTGTGCATAAATATTCTAAATCTCTTTTAACTTCACTCCTTATTTTCCCTCTTTTAGAAAATTTACACCTTGTCGACATGGAAAACAAAATGCAGACACACACACACTGTGTGTGTTTGTGTGTGTGCCTCTCTCTCTCTCTCTCTCACTATATATATATATGTGTGTGTGTGTTTGTGTGGGTGTCTCTGTGTGTGTATGTATAAGAACAGACTAGCATATATATGAGCCTGTTCTATCTATCTTGGTATTCTTCATATCTAACTTTATCTATTTACTTATATACATATCTGTGCGTCCGTCTAAGCATATATATGCATATATACATTCAAACACACACACACATATATAAATATAACATATAAATTACACATTTAACAATTTGCTTTCACCTACCATTGAATTAAATACAGGTACATCTTTAATAAAGGATTACACTGTTTCTGAACAAGCGAAGCCTCTATTTGAAGAAATATATGTACGAGTTGTGAGAGCCTAATTCTAGGAATGACCCTATGAAAGAAAGTTCTGCCTTGCATCGTAACACTTATCTATTTCTTAATTTCATCTCGGTAATACGGATTTTCTACATTTTTCTTTATTTAATATATATATATATATATATATATATATATATATATATATATATATATATATAGTTTTAAGCTGTGCTATATTTATGGGATAAAGTTCTCAATATCAAAGATAGATCGTATGTAGATATAAAGTGAACATTGAAGAAGCAATACTCAGAGGCGACAGACTGTTTCATGCTAGACGAATTGTATAACTCATTAGGGCAGGTATACGCAGCGATCATTCCAGGAATTAAATTGTCAGTTTCGATACAACACAACCGTTTTTTATTGACCGTTGCGATACAACACAAGCATCACGCCACTGGACCAACGGGCTTCAGCGACGGATTAAAAACTGACTAGACTAGATATAGCGACGCTACTCACTAAATTCCGTGGTGATACACATCCACGTATACGTAACCCAAGGGATTGTGCCCCAAGAGCCACGTTTTCTTTTTTCCACTCGGCTTTTTTGTGGGGTGGGGTGGGGTGGGATTTGAATAATCAAACGGCCGTCCAGTGCTTTCTGCATTCTGTTGAGGATTCTTCTAGACTCGATGAATTGCTATAAATGATTATTCAAGTCTATCCCCCGCGCTCTATCACTTATATATCCTTGCTTCATCCAGCTTCTAATGCTCTGGATCAATCGGCTCGGGTAAAGAAGATATGGTTCTTGGGGCACATTCTGTGTAGTTACGTATACTCGGAAGTGTGTCATCACGGAATTTAGTGAGTAGCGGCGCTATATCAAGTCTAGTCAGCTTCATTTTCGTCACCGAGGCACGTTGGGTCATTGAAACGAGGCTTATGTTGTGTTGTCACGGTACGGGTTCGATTGTCGGTAGTAGATGCGCACTGCCAATGAGTCCCAAAGAGGACGAATCGGCAGTCCAGTGCTTTCTGCATTTTGTTGAGGATTCTTCTTAACTCGATAAATTACCATACACACACATATATATATATATATATATAGTGAGAGAAAGAGAGAGAGTGAGTAATTCATATAAATATAAATATATAGTAATCCATATATAGTCAAAAATTGGGGGGGGGGTTTAGCCCAGACTAATCTTCAACAGAATGCAGAAAGCATTGTTTTGTCCTATTTGGAACTCATCAGCAGTGAGCATCCACTACCGAGAATCGAACCCGGACCATTTCGATACAACGAAAACATATCAAGTGTATTGGTGACGAAGAAGACACAAACAGCGATACTCATCCAAATAATTCATATATATATATATATATATATATATATATATATATATATATATATATATATATATATATATATATATATATATATATATATATATATATATATATATATATATATATATTAAGGAAAATTTTATATTTGTTCAATACCGCGACATGCTACTTACATAGTTTCATGGACATAGTAATCATCAGTTATAGTCATTATTAAACCGTAAATTGCGGCGTACGTAAAGATTTTTAGCTCGGATTTCTAAGTTAGACCTATGCCTAACATAGAGGTCAACCCCCAAACATACGGTAGTCTAACAGTAGGCCCAAAACATAGGCCTACCTGTAAATGAATTTAGGCTGTAATATACTATAACCTGTGCCAAAACTACATCAGATCACACCACATACTTTTATATTGAGACACTAGTTTTAATATCTTTCTGTACCCATTGTATAGCACAACCTAAAACACACACCGGTAGGTACCGTATCAGTGTAACTTAGTGGACATTTGCACATAGTGTATCAGAAGTTAAAAGCGATGTGTGACATAGCCTTAATAGAATGGAAGCCTTACTAATTAAAATAAACAAACCAACACTTAATAATATTAACTTTGAACATGGACATAATATCTTGACCGTGTTTTGAAACAAAAAAAATGAATCACTTTATAAAACATACACATAACAAACTATTTCTAATTCTAACAGTTGAAATATAATCCTTGATAATGGCTAAATGTATAGCCGAAAGCGCTCGGATAAAAAGAACTTTCGGACAATTTTTATATAATTTATCCTCTGAAAAGAAAAACTTTATTAGATCGCACGAGAAATTATATAAAAAACTAAATAAAAGCACCTTGTCAGTCGTTTTTAATGAAATATATATATATATATATACATATATGTATTTACCGTTATATACACATTCATTCATAGTTGCAAATGCACTTAGTACATATACAAATGCGCATATATATATATAGAGAGAGAGATTTGATAGATAGATAGATAGATAGATAGATAGATAGATAGATAGATAGATAGATAGATAGGTAGATAGATAGATAGATAGATAGATAGATATGAACAGACTGGGATAGATAGATAAATATGAACAGAATGAGATAGATAGATAGATAGATAGATAGATAGATAGATAGATAGATAGATAGATAGATTCATAGATAGATAGATATAAACAGACTGGGATAGATAGATAAATATGAACAGAATGAGATAGATAGATAGATAGATAGATAGATAGATATGAACAGGCTGGGATAGATAGATAGATAGATAGATAGATAGATAGATAGATAGATAGATAGATAGATAGATATGAACAGACTGGTATAGATAGATAAATATGAACAGAATGAGATAGATAGATAAATATGAACAGAATGAGATAGATAGATAGATAGATAGATAGATAGATATGAACAGATTGAGATAGATAGATAGATAGATAGATAGATAGATAGATATGAACAGATTGAGATAGATAGATAGATAGATAGATAGATAGATAGATAGATATGAACAGACTGGGATAGATAGATAAATATGAACAGAATGAGATAGATAGATAGATAGATAGATAGATAGATAGATAGATAGATATGAACAGATTGAGATAGATAGATAGATAGATAGATAGATAGATAGATAGATAGATAGATAGATATGAACAGATTGAGATAGATAGATAGATAGATAGATAGATAGATAGATAGATAGATAGATAGATAGATAGATAGATATGAACAGACTGGGATAGATAGATAAATATGAACAGAATGAGATAGATAGATAGATAGCTAGATAGATATGAACAGATTGAGATAGATAGATAGATAGATAGATAGATAGATAGATAGATAGATATGAACAGATTGAGATAGATAGATAGATAGATAGATAGATAGATAGATAGATAGATAGATAGAAGATAGATATGAACAGACTGGGATAGATAGATAAATATGAACAGAATGAGATAGATAGATAGATAGATAGATAGATAGATAGATAGATAGATAGATAGATAGATATGAAAAGATTGAGATAGATAGATAGATAGATAGATAGATAGATAGATAGATAGATAGATAGATAGATAGATAGATACGTATTTCTCGTGTAATTATGAAACATAAGCAAGTGTGCATGTGTGTCTAGATAGATAGAGAGATAGATAATGGTTTTGAAAATATTTTTCGTTCAGCACGATGGCATTTTGTAAAGTGATGAGCACAAGAGAACGCGACAAAACAGCATTCATCACATTGTGTTTCCTCTGGAGAAAACACTGGCGTTAACGACACGTGACCACCTCATTAAGACTGCAAGCGATCCTTGCTAATAACATTTCAAACGTTTAAAGAATAGACAGAAACATGAAAAGGCACACGCGGACGAGCGCCGTCGCACACAATGCGTACGTCTTTGTAAGAGAGTAAGCGAAATCTAGGCATATGTGTACACACAGGAAAGAACAGGGAAATGTTTGCTAAAATAGGAAAAAAAAATAACAAAATATATACAAAAGAGCAAGTTTAGGCGCCATGTTATCAGGAAAAGACAAACATCAAAGTTGTGAGGCGTCTATCACTTCAATCTCTATATATCGTTTATTCTTCATATCTCGTCCTCTCTCTAATTCCATTTCTATCGAGCCACCACCTATGCATGTATGTATGTATTTGTATCTACTGATAGATAAATTAGTCATAAAGAATTTAGAAAGAATTTCTATCTATCTATCTATCTATCTATCTATCTATCTATCTATCTACTTAACATATACAAACACACAACGTACACGCATGTGCACTTACGTAGATACGTAGATACATGCACATTCAATGAAACATATATATATATATATATATATATATATATATATATATATATATATGTGTGTGTGTGTGTGTGTGTGTGTGTGTGCGTGTCCTTGCAAATTGGGACGCAGGTTCCATCCTTGCTAGAGATATCATATACTTTATTAAGTTTTCTCGAGTATGAAGGCCAGTAGGCGAAATAAATTATATGAATATGATAAAAATATAGTTTTATGTTATATTTATGGGTGAATGTAATCCGTATCAGGGAGGCTGCATATATAAATATAAAGTGTACACTGCGGTCAAGCACCTAACGGCGAAGGTCTGTTTCATGCTTGTGCTCGATCTTCATGGACTTCATGGACTGAAGATTTGTTTCCGCTCGTTGTTGACATCAGTATCTCTCTCTCTCACTCTCTCTCTCTCTCTCTCTATATATATATATATTAATAAATATTCATATTTTCCATTACTGTTCGCATAGATAGATAGATAGATAGATAGATAGATGTGTGTGTGTGTGTAATAACAAATTTTACTCATTTTCGTTTATTAGGCCTTAAATTACATCAATTACTATCCTCTTTGTGTCAATTAATTTTGATGAACAATTTTTCCAAGTTACGAAAAATCCTTTCAGAATACAGTGTAACCCGGATATAAGAGAGTTGTCGGGACCGGATAAGGAGTATCTTATATCCGGGTTTCTCTTATATCCGGGTTTGGTCTATTATATATACATTAACACAGGCTCTAATTTGGGACCAGAGACAATCACTCTTATATCCGGGTTTCTCTTATATCCGGGTCTCTTATATCCGGGTTACACTGTATATATATATATATATATATATATCGGGAAGGAGAGCGTGGGAGAAGTTCAAAAGTAGGTATGCTGTAAGTGTTATACCAGTATTTAATCAGTACATGTTTTTTTGCGTACGTCTTTTTTATGACTGTATACCTACTTCAGAATTATTATTATTATTATTATTATTATTATTGTTTTTGTTGTTGTTCTTATGTGTATTTTGGGCTCTGATCACTTCCATAATTATTTGGGATGTGGTTTTAATTATTCGGATGTTGTTTGGAGTGGATGTTATGGGGTTAGTAGGTAGCATTATCGGTTTTAATCTGGTTTATTTTTGTTAATAATATCTTTTTGCCGTCGTAAATTCTGTATGTCTTTGACTTAGCCTTGTGGATGAAATAATAAGGATATCGGAGGTTTTTGAAAATGTATTCTATGTATATTTCTTCTTTGAGTAAGGATTGGGACCAGTAGATTCTTATGGATAGTTTCAGAATAAAATATACCTATAACAAAAATAATTCTGAAGCTGCTATATAAAAAATAAATTGCCAGATCTGTTCCTCTCAATACAGAGGGGAAATTTGCAGAAATTAAAAAAAAAACGTATCTGTGAACACAAAAGGGATCTTATACACAACAACCTATCGAATGAATATTTATACATAGAGATAAATCCAACCACAACTTTGATCCAAAGAATGCAACAATTATCAAAACAGAAAGGAACTTACTTTGAAGGAAAATTCCCGGGGGTGCAGCTACCGAATCTTATCAACATACATATCTACGCCCTGAATTATTTTTCCAATACTCCACTTTTGAAAGAATTAATACTTTCCCAAGCCAAAATACATGACTTCGAAAATGTAAAACATTAAAGGAAAACGATTAACCTCATAACCTCATGTTATTCAAAATATATACAGTGTAACCCGGATATAAGAGACCCGGATATAAGAGAATCCCAGATATAAGAGAGATTATCTCTGGTCCCAAATTAGAGCCTGTGATAATAAAACAAAATAGACGAAACCCGGATATAAGATAGACCCGGATATAAGAGACGTCGTCTCCGGTCCCGACAACTCTCTTATATCCGGGTTACACTGTAACACATAAATTAATTTAAATACTAATTTACACACAAAAATTCCTTTTGCCTTTATACATATTGTCCTTTTACAGATATACTTTTTCTTATAATTTTACATACCCCACCCATATATATATATATATATATATATATATATATATATATATATATATATATATATATATATATATATATATATATATATGTATATTATGATCTTTTTATAATAAATAACGTTTATTATAATAAATAACGTTTAAAACTTTATACATCACTACAAAATACTTTCATGTTTCAATACTAAGATAGTACCTCTACAGGAGAGGTAAATAAATAATGATAAAAATGATTTATTAGTGAAATTTAAAAAAAAAGTTATCTTTAGCTCTTTTTGTAAGTCTCACGACTCCCTTTAACTTACGAAAAGAGGTAAGTATTTATTTTTTAAATTTCCACAATAAATTATTCTTATCATTAATTATCTACCATCGCCTGAAAAGGTACCATTTTAGTACCGAAGCATGAACGCTCCTGAGTATCGATGTAAAATGTATTTATTGTAATTTATTATGATAAAAATATTATAATATGTTGCTCTACTTTGTATTGAGCAATTTAAAAAAAGATCTGTGGATTTTTACCCCATGTGTTCTTTCTCTCATTTGTATATAATTTAGATGTTGAAAATATATTTCAAGTGAGCACCGTTGAGTGATAAGCTAATTCTATAAAAAACGTGCTAATGCAAATCTCTTCAGTAAAATGAATGGAGCACTTTGGTTGATTGGCATTTGTTTACATTCGTAAAAACAATACGCTAGATTTAGCTGTGTAACTCTGCCTAGTGAAGATAGAAGCTCTGACTGACACCAAATCGGTTGGGTTTCGATCCACGCTTCGGGCTTTCGGATGTCTAGTCGCACCGAGGAGTTGTGATATAGCGAAACAGCACTGGCTGCGAATCACACACGCACACACACACACACACACACACACGCACACACACACACACACACACACACGCACACACGCACACACACACACACACACACGCGCACACACACACACGCGCGCGCGCACACACACACACACACACACACACACACACACACATATATATATATATATATATATATATATATATATATATATATATATATATATATATATAATGAGTGGTAGGGGGACATATTAATCAACACTGCATGTAACCCTTAATTTCATGATATACTGTGATCTTCATTACTATCTGAAATTGTAGCGTCAAACTGATAGTCGTCTTGAGGTATTGATTTCAATGTCTGTACTAAGTAAATCTACACTCTATCGCCAATATTGAACACATAATTTTTACACGATAGATGCATAAATAAATATCTATCTATATATACATTATGCATACACACACACACTTATACACACAAACACACACGCACATATATATATATATATATATATATATATATATATATATATATATATATATATATATATATATATATATATATATATATATATATTTATATAAATCTGAGATTATAAAATACAAATAGGTTTCACATGTTAAAGCCTTATATTACGGATTTGTGGATAAATACCCGTGTCAAATTAACTCCTCACTGTTTGTCGAAACTTTTGCTAAATGAAAACTTTTGCTAAATGCCAATGGTTTATGTTCTTCTAAATTTAACATAAAACTACACAATTCTCAGGCTACTCAGTCAGTTATGTGCCATGCTTGATACACGCTTAATCGAACATGTATCTTTCGATACGTGACTGACGGGGCAGATTTTTTTCCCGCAGTAGGTTGCCATTTCATTCTGCTGTAGACCAATTGCCATCCAAAGCTATAGAACCCTGGGAGTGGGGTGCAGAAGAAGTGGATTCATACGTTTCCAAAGTCTATTAGCTCGTAAGTGAAAGTAATGGATTTGACTAGAATTCAAACTCGGCTCTCGATTAATCAGTCCGAGCCACTATGCATTACACCACCGTGCCTTCCCTGGCTAATACACAAGTTGAAAAATAACGGACTAAACCCACATTTATTGTGTTCGGCTTTATCTCGTAGGAAAGAAAGTCTCTTTTTTCCGATCTCTTCCATTACGATTATGGCTTTGATGACTTGATGATTCTTGCATGGAAGAGCCGATGGCATTGAGTGCATAGTAATGTTGGAGTATAAAGTCGATTTTGTTGAGCTTTCCTCTCTTGTCGTTTGACGTCTTACTTTTCTGTTCTGGTAGCTTTGAAGCTTTTTTCGTTCCAATGGTAGTGGGACATCACCTATTGGTATGGTATTGTGTTTATGTTTCAAACGATTTACGCTCAAGTTCAGTGGCTTTCTGTATTGTTTTGAAATGATCCTTGTACCCTGATCTTTTCCCTGAAGTGAGCTCTTTAAATAATATTTGTGGAAACCTTAACTCTTCCATTATTGCTTTATGTCCTAAACCTCGAAGACAGTGCTTAATGACCAAATAAAAATAATTTAAAGATAAATAACACCCGAAAACTTTGCCCAACACGTTGGTGTAAGTTATATTACGTAACTAAAAAAAATTTTACATATTCATTAATAACGTTTATTTTAGGAATGTATTAATCAATGGCTAATTACGGAGAAAGAATTAAACGTATCATATTTTCATCAAGTAAAAGAAACAAATGAATATCGCCGTCGGTTTTATCTCGTATCCAAGAATTTAAATTCTTCTTTTCTGATCGCTTCCTTGCTTTATGTCCTAAACCTCGAAGACAGTGCTTAATGACCAAATAAAAATAATTTAAAGATAAATATCACTTCCCAAAATAACACCCGAAAACTTTGCCATAAGATTATGGCTTCAATGACTAAGTAGACCAATTACATGGAAGAGCTGATAACTTTGAGCGCATAGTAATGTTGAAGTACGAAGTCGATTTTGTCGAGCCTTTCTCGCTTGTCTTTTGTTTCTTTCCTTTTCTCTTCCTCTGCTTTCAAAGTTTTTCGTTCCGATGGTGATGCGACATCGCCTGTTGGTACGGTCATGTGCTTGAGTTACAAACGATTTAGGCTCAAGTTCAGTGGCTCTCAGTGTTGTTTTGAGTTGGTCTTTGTATCTTCGGAGAGGGCAACCCCGTGAACTCCACATTCTATATGATCCATAATACCAACATCCGTCCCATTCACACAAATCCAATCTTACATATAGTGCAAACTCATCAGACACAAATACTTCCGAAAGATTTATATACAGAATATTTCTTTAGAATTTCTCAAGGACATATAAAAAGATGTAACATATTTTGAAGTTTAATCTTTTAAATTGTTAATATTATCTGTCACTATTTATTGTCTTTTATATTATCCAAAATTTGGTTAAAAATGGCAGTGAATTAGTTTCTTATTCTGTTAACTTTTCAAATAGTTCATATCTTTTAGATAAAACATGTCTAATTTTGATCAAACTAGACATGTCGGAAATTCATAATTTGATAGCTGCCCATGTTGACCGTCATTCATTTCTTCCTTTTTTCTATGTACCATATTCTTTCAGGACGTTGGCGATCATGGCTCTCCACAATTTCATGTCCTTTGTAGTTCTTAATAAATTTTGTCTTTTTTTTTATCTCCCCTAAACAGGGTTCCGTCATTCGTTATGTAGTTTGTTTTGCTCTGTCTCTCTTGCCTTCAAATTGTCCAATGCGTATCCAATTTTCCAAGCCCACTTTCCTCATTATGTGCTCTAGAAAATTCAACTGTTTCTCTTTTCTTTAAATATTGGTCGTTTTTCACATGGTATCCACAGCATCTTTCTGCCGAAGCACATTTCTGTTGCTTCATTTCTCTTTTTCATCTGTGAGGAGATTGTTCATCATTCACTGACATATATGAGAAATGTTATCATATAAAATTTCAGTAATCTTTTCTTTGCTTCTAACAGAAAGTTTCTCTTTCTTAATACTCAGCTTTTGGAAGCCTTATTTCATTATTCCAATACACCCTTAGATTTCAGTGTTGCACTTTCCCTCCTTCTTCAAAACATTTCCCAGTTATTTACATTTTTGTACGCGTTTGGTTTTGGTATCTCCAATTTGTAATTTGCATGTTGAGCTGTTCCTTTTGCTAACAACCATGTATTCCGTCTTCTTGCAATTGATATACCTCTAAATAAACTTGAATACATCTATGTATTAGTTGAACCATATTTTTATACGACATGCACATAGATAGATAGATAGATAGATAGATAGATAGATAATTTCATAGGCTGTTTTGTTTAGTCATTTTAATTTTAATCGGAAAAAATACCGTATAATGTTCGACCAATGAAATTTGTGGATAAGCATTCGGTCAAAGTGTATTGGTAACGAAAGTAATGGTGTGGACAAACCTAATAATTGCTACATAAAATAAATGCTTCTTTTTTACTGTATTAATTTGCTTTTAATTGTTTTTCCTACGTAAAATCTTAGCGTAGATATTGTTTTCTCTAAAGCTAAAATGAAGTTTATCGCATTTTTCAGTATTTTTTCTCATATTCAAAACTGTAGAATTACATCGAGTTCAAATAAGTAGTTTTATTCGTGAATATGAAACTTCCTTGTTCGACGCACCCAAACAAAGAAACACAAAAGATTTAAGAACACAGGTGTGGAAAAATGACAGACTGAGCTGGATAAGTATACTTCGAATCAGCTAGATAGGAGTATGAACAAATTTAGATAGACAGATAAACAGACATACAGCTCAAGAGGAAAGCAAGAAGTTGCAACACTCAGAAAATTATATTTTCACAGGAGGAATTTTCTAGCACGTTTTTCGCAATTTTATACCTTTTTTGAAAATATTCTTTTATTCATATTTTTAATTTAGAACATCAGCTTGAAATATACTGTTTTTTCTTACAAAGTCTTACGCAAATCTAATTCCTTTTTAATGTAAAGCAATTGGGGGTTTCCAGACAACTTAAGATTGAATAACAACGGGGTTTCTAATGAGACATGGGCCTGATGCCCACCAGATACTGAGTATTATGTGTAGAGCAGGCGATAAATTATTATTATTGTTATTATTATTATTATTATTATTTTTATTCATTGGTGCCTTAATGACTGCTTGTGACCTGGAAGCGATCATTTCCTTTTATTTGCCACGTGACGGCAAGCTTCTAAACATAGAGAAAGATCATACAAAATATATTATTAAGAATATTAATAATAATATTTTGAATGAAAATAACATTAACATTAGTTAATACCGAAGCAGCTATATTAGAATATTACGTAATTATATAATATTATTGCATAATTATAAAATTCATATAGAATAACATTTTTTTTTCATTAAGATCAAATAATTGCAGGGTGATATCTAAAAATATATTTTTTATAAAAATCAGACAGTTAAAATTAAAAAAAAAAAAGATTCTCGTCGATATTAATTAAATATCCCGTTTTTATAAAAAATAAAATTGACTGCACTTGTGTATGAAACAACAAAGATAAAAATGTAAAGAAAAACACTAAAATACAAATAATTTGTTTTGATTTTTCCCAAATATTAAGTCAAATCTAAGCGATTGACCCATAACTCCCCAAACGATATATTATATCGGTTATACAATTATTTCTGCCTCATCGTTTGAATTATTGTAACTTTTGTTTGATCTTTTTATAAGGAGATATAGTATTTTTGTCATTCACTAATATAGTGAAAATGCAAATAATCGGAATCAGGATGTTATGCGGGTCAAGTGATCGGTGTTCGATCTCAAGTAAATGTCAATTTATAAAATACTGATCTGAAAGCTAGGCATAGCTTTTCTTTTTGAAAATTTACAAAATACAACCCTGTCAAGTATATTTGTCTCCTTTGTATATATACAAGGCAAAGCAAAACGTAATATATTATTTCTTTTTTACCACTTATATATATATATATATATATATATATATATATATATATATATATATATATATATATATATATGCAAGAACGTTTTTTACAAGTGTTATAGTCAAGAAATACGTAGGTTGCATTTAGAATTTTACTTCTAGATTTAGAGGGTTACGGCGCACCAATGTGGAAAACTTGCCATTTTCAATCCCAAACTTCTAGAATAACCTGATCAGATTGAATAACTTTACCAGTATTAAGGTAACGTGAATGATATCCTTCGCAATTATACTGCTGATTACAATCTAGCAGGTTTTATTATGCATGTCAATGTTTCATCATAAAACTGATCTTAATCAACCGACGTAGTAATATTTTCAAGATATGATAAATATATTGTGCGTATTCAGGCTTATTTGTTTTTATAGAAATATTTACAATATCTTTTATGGTGAAAAGCAGGTTTCTTACACAACTCGAATGTCCTTAGCATATTACACATATGCAAAATGATATATACCCTGATCAGGCATCTCGTCTACAGCCACTTTCTCACAGACGTGCTGTGGCTTGCCTCTGTCGTCTCTACAAATATTTTCATGGCAGTTACACTGACAAGGTACTTTTTACTGGTACACCAACTGCATGAATTTAAGTGTGCTACTAGGTTGGCATCTTGGTCCCATCATTTCACTGACGAAACAGTTAAATGTAACTGCTACTTTTACTCCAACAGCATCTTCTCTCGCACTTTCCGACGGTGGATTACCTTCCTCCTACTTGTTTCCCTGATAGCTATAATCTTCAAATATTCAAATGTAATGTCAATCGACATCTTCTGATGCCTTGATTTTGATCCCCGTCTTTCTCTATATTCTTTCCTCGAACAACCCTTTACTCTTGCTCTCACTCTCCGTAACAGCTTGCGTGCTAGTGGCACTCTCGCCTTGATTGGGGAGAAATGCTTAAAAAAATCAGTTGAGGATGCATATATATATATATATATATATTTTTAAATTTAAGATACGTAAGGATTGTTTCAGGTTGTAAGAAGAAAACAAACTCAAAAGAGAATTGAGTTTTTTTTTTAATGAAATATGGAAACGTAACAACAAATAAAAAAAACTGTCTTGAGTATGACGATAAACTACATACGCGTCCTGGGTAAGACGATAAACTACGTCCAAAAACAAGGCCTCTGATCAGGAGGTTTTGAGGAGCGTGGAACCACCTCTTAATTGCTGGTTTCCCCACGTCTAAACTGACCCGGAGTGGTAGAACCTATTAGGGTCCCAGTTATGGGTAAATAGTTAAACACACAAAAGTAGCGTCAAAACACCACGAAAGTGTAAAAATAGGTTTTAATTCCAGAAGTACTTTGAAAATTATTATTACCAGCAATAAATTTCTGAAAACAAAATTACCAGCAATACAATTTTGAAAAAAAAAAAATAATACCAGCAATAAAAATTGTCGGCATTAAATAACCCATTAAGGTTGATATAAAACAAACCAAACAAGAAAAATCCGAAAATAAATTCAAGTGATAAATATAAAAAATAAAATGTGTTTTCGTATTTCATAAAATAAATCCAAAGAATTATCGTACATTTTTGGACAAGACGTTTCTTAAGCTGTACAGGTGACAACGACGAATCTTGATAGAAAATGCTCTTTCGCATTTTACAAAACTCTCTATGACTCATATATTTCAAAATGACAAAATGAATGGAATGGTTTCTCAGGTTCTCATGATATTCCCATTAAAAATTATTTTTATTTGCAGTGCTCAATTGAATGGGTGAATTTAAGGACATAATACTGCTTTGAACTGAGAATTCAATTTATGTGTAAATTCTTCTAAAATCGTGTAAAAAATTTCATGTCAGGTGACAATTTCAAGATATTAATTTTTTCAGACAATCTTTCTTCAAGTTTGTTATCTTGTGGTTGATTTTCCCGAAATACCAATTCTTCTACTGCTGATTTAGTCTCATCGTTAACAGCATCATGTAGTGCTGAGCATCTGGCATCAGACAAAGCCTTATTACTTCTATGATATCCAGTTCAGATGTTTTTGATGTACCTGTCAATTACGGCAAGATACAACTAACCAGGCATAAAGACTTCACAGATAATTGAAAGCTGTCTAACATGGTTCTGTTACACCTTTAGCAACTACATTAAATGAATTTGCTGTGCATGGCAACATAATGAGCAACACTGTATTTTTATGAAGGTTAAACTGTCTGCTATCATTGTTTCCGCTGACATTTGAATCATTAGTCTTATGATTGACTACTGTATTCTTCAGAACAGTTAAGAATAATTTAGTCGATTTCTGATCCAGTGTGAAAAGACATTTTTAAAACTTTCACTAATCAGTAAACAGGTCCCAAGTCTCAAACATGGTGGACAAACAGTGACCCTATACGCATGCATAATAACAGGCATTTACTCAAATCCTTCTTCTATGTTCTGCGTCTCTTAGACGATCATGGCTCACCACGACTTCCTATCACTTGTGGCCATTAGCATCATTTTCCGTTTACTAAGTATTCCGCCCCTCGTTCCACCATTCATTCACACAAGCTCATCACGCTGCATTCCTCTGTTATTCTAGACTTCGGTATGTCCCGTGTGGCTTATGCTTTCCAGGTGCTACTTCCTCATTTTGCGTCTAAGGAATTGTAACTGTATTTTCTTGATTCTGAGAATAAATATTCTTTCTGGAGCCATTTTCTTAAAGATTTCTTTTCTGTTTACTCTCTTCGTCTACAGAATTATCAATAGAACTACATTTCTTCTGCTTCCAGCTTTTTGCCCCAACGTAGGGAGATTGTCAAACATTCACATAAGAGGACAAATATCACATAGAAATTCATCATTTAGTTATTTTGTCTATGTACTCAACAGATATAGAAAATACTTAAGATATTTGATTTTTATCAATGATCACAGTCATAAACTTTTCATCCACGAGTTCAATTACTTCTGCACAGTTAGTTTATGAGAGATAAGACGTATGTCCATGTTTGTCGTTTGTATATTTACCAATCTTTCGAGCAACAAACGTGTTAGATTGACCTAGTGTGAAGTTACCCATTCATTGAATCTATTTGTTGATTTATTCACTGCAGATGGCATCAGCTTGCATACATGCAAAAAAGCGGCCACTAGCGATTGATGAATAAACAATCAGACTTGTTCCTTTTCGTGCACAATGCAAAGACAAACTGCAGTATCCGGTTTGCTACGCTTTGTGCAACTGCACTATTTATTCTGTATACCAGCTGCCACCTATATGTTGACATAAATGTGCACTTCTAAATTCAGTAGCTTCTTCAACGTAAAAACGGAGATCTTCATTAACATTACGTCGGTGTTCGGAATCAAGCTAAATGTTATTTTAAATGTTGATTTTAAAAGTAGGAAGTCCATATTTACTTGGAAAACATGGCCGACAAACATATATTTTGTTCAAGTTTTACTCATACATTACTAATATGAAAAGAGTATATATCGACGACAATTTAATTTAATTCCACGAATCAAATGTATCTTTTCCACTTGTATCGTTTCAGTGTCTCTCTTGAAAATATTAAAATAAAAATTAACTGTGTGGACAAAATAGTAGAATATTGAACATATATATGTTTGTAAATGTAATCAAAAGGAAATTGCAAATAAATCCCTTCCATTTAAATTTAAACATTTTTTTCAATTTAACAATGGTTTGAGACTATAAATACTTTTAAAAGATACCTTTATAAAAATGGACTAAGTCCGACAATTATCGTAATATGTTTATTGTTTACACGTTATTTTTATAGATACAAATATTTAAGTAAATGCTCTGTTTATAATAAACAGTTTTAACAACAGCCTGAATGTCCGAGAAATTTCATAGAAAATATGCGTTCTCCGATAGGAATCGAAACTCTATCCTACAGGGAACCGTCACATAGCCTGATGTGCTCTACCAATAAGCTCCAGAGGAAGCATCTGGATCGATTCCTGTCGGACGACATATTTTCTATGAAATTTCTCGGAAATTCAGACCGATAAATGTTGTTAATACTGTTTATTAAAAACAGAGCATTTACGTAAATATTTGCATCTATAAAAATAACGTGTAAACAATAAACATATCACGATAATTGTCGGACTTTGTCCATTTTTATAATGCATCTAGATGTATAAAAGTAAACATATTAAAATATCTAGATGTTAAAACAGTCTAAATTTATGCAATTAGATTTGTGTAAACCTAACTAAATGACACAACAATCGAGTAAATTGAAAAAAAAAAAAACAATGTTTATATACGTCAGCAGATTTTTTCCTTTACTTTTTCTATCATCATCGACAGAAGCAAGAATATTAGTAGATGAAAATCAAGAAGGTTTACCCAGTTGGGTTCGTTATATTCACTTACGCGAAATTACCCTTGGGAATGACATGAATCCATCTCTTCTCCCCCTAGATATGATATGAATAGTAGGACAGGCTATGTTCTACGGCATTGGTTGGCAACCGGTCTATAGCAGAAAGAAATGGCAAACTGCTGATAGAAAATCATCTACCTAATCAGCAAAATTGAAAGAGACATGAACGCCCAAGCGTGTATCAAGTATGACACCTAACTGTATTATTTAAATAAGTACTGATTATAACATAACTAGTGTACTTGTGCCGTTAAAATTGACGACGCGAAGGAATGTATTATCAGTAATATGTATAGTATTGTAAGCAATTTTCGTTAATCTAAGTACAATTTTGTGATTTAAAATAGTTCGTTCTTAACGTTACTAATTGAACAGTGTATAATTTAAAAACACTGAAGGAAAGATATCCGTATATTATCCGAAAAAATTACAACCAAAATTATGTTTACTGCAAAATTTCCCAGAAGCACAATATTTTTTTTGTAAATTTTGGAAGGTCTGAGTAATCCGTGGCAGCCTGTAGATTCAATCTGTAATTTCAGAGTCTACTTATTACTCGTCTTACCAAGAGCACCGTATCATCAGATATTTTTTAAATTCTTTTTTCTCAAGCTATTACCAAATTCCACAAGAAATGCACCGAATTGTAACATACAATAATTAAAGACAAAATAAATATATATACAGACTCAGTATCATCCAACCCACCTTTTTGCAAAAAAAATTATCAACCTATAATTTTTATTTGAAAAGATATTTTAAAATTAAAAATACGTAATAATTGCATTAGAATCCATTTTTAGCCATGTAAGCGTTTCGAAATTCTCAGAATTATAAAATAAAAACGGGCGGGAATAATTATTATTCCTCTTCCTTTTCACTTTTTAATTCTGCTGATAATTTACAAGCGATATATGTATTTTTTAATTTTCTATTCTCTTGAAATTATGTTCGAATTTTTTGGTGCGTAATTATTTTAACTTTTTATTATTCATTAATTATTGCAGATTTTAAAACCGAAACTTAACATCTATTCTTCTTTTTTTTACTTTACAAAAACAAATTTCAAACAAAATATCATGAATTAGTCAAGACCGTGCCGGCGCAAGGATCTCCGCCCCATCCCGAAATTATGATACGGAAAAATAATTTATGTTATGGAAAATAATTGTTTTATTCAATCATTAAAAAAATAAAATTTATTGTTTTTTTTACTATGTTACTAACATTAAACATGTAAATAATTTTAAATTAAGTTTTATTAAAGCAAAACTATAGCGAACCTTATTTTTTCGAAAATTAATTTAAATAAAATATAGTTAAATTCGTAAAACAAATAATCAACACGACTAATGTTACTCGTAACTCATGTTTGTCTCTCGTCATTTTTACTTAACTAAGGATCTTTTTTACCTTTTCAGAAACAAATATAACTTGAATTTGAGCAGGAGGCTCATCGTTATTTTGCGTACGTCTCCTCAATTATTACACACAAAAAAAATTTTCACACTGCCCCTCATTTGTTACAGAGACTATATATATATATATATATTTGAAGATATTTTTATAGGTACAAAATTTTATTATGGCGATAAAGGTATTCAGCTTAATATTACTAGACATATTAAAACGCGCGAAGCAACCGGTTTCGCTCCCGCTCATCAGGCTTGCAACGGAAGATTTTAATTTAAAAAACAGAAAATGTACACTAAAAAGAATTGTGTAGGGGGGGAAAATGAGCAAAAGGAGCTAGAGGCACTTTACATCGGGTCCCGCAAACCTTCCTTGTGTAAAAAACGTGAGTGTTTGTTGGGGCACGCTGTCATTTGCCTCTAGCTCCTATATATATATATATATATATATATGTGTGTGTGTGTGTGTGTGGCGTAATATATCTATAGATAGAAATTGCACTGGAAATATTTCACACTAAAAGGAAAAGAAAATTTTGGTTTCATTTAAATTGTTACTTTCTCTCTAACAAGGATTATATTCAGTATAAGCTTAAAATACCATTACCATCGCTACGGAAAAAAGAACAATAATTATTATATTCAAAATGATAGCTTAGAAACTGATAATAGAATGCATCTACAAGGTGCGACAATTAATTCTAGAAATCCCTCTGAGAAAGTATAATGTGCTTAGCTGGTCACTATTGACCGCTATCACCTTCACATACTCCCCCTAGGAAGTAATGCACTTCGTGAGATAATGATGCCATTACTAGAAACATTCTTGGAATCTCAGGAATGTTGGTGAGTTTGTATACTTTCATAGCATTTAACGATCTGTTTAATAGCACATTATCTCAAGGATTAAATCTGTTGAATAATGTGGATAGACTATTTTCGTAATTGACTTCTTAACCAGTGAGTCGCGAAATCTAAATATTTCAGTTTTCTCATTGCTGTATCCTCTGGTCGAATTTAAAGCGTTGATTCTCATTTCTTATACAATTCTTCTGCTTACAGCCGCACAGTTATTCTTATTACATAGAAATTTATTTTTTCTCTGTTTCCATATTTGCATCTGTGTACTTCTTGTCTCATCATACACCCCAATCTTAAGCTTCCTTGGACCACCTGGACCAAAAGACACGCTCTTCATAGCTTGTTCATCATAGGCTGTTTTTATAGGGCTTACTTTTCGTTAATCAGTTTTACCAATTTTACAAAAAGCATAATGCTTATCCGCACCACCACATTACTTTCATTAATTTTCTGCTAATGAGCACGTACATCTTCCTCTACTGCTGAGCAACGTACGAGTCATTGGGTTTGCCTCTCAAGAGAGGTTGGAACATATATAGACGTGCTCGGGTACAAATGTTATTCTGGCACATTACCGCAGCGACACACTGCTGATATAGTGGGAATCAAATTGTTCCACTTTGTATGAACTGTCGAGAAGGACGAAACGACTGATATGATTTTAAAGATTATTAAAAAATAATGGAAAAGCGAAGTCTACATTACGGAAGACCTAACGACTGAAGAAAGATATCGAATTGGAAGTGAAGATATTGAACAATATTGTTCTAACGCCATCTTCGTATATACTTTCAAGTTAAAACTCTGACGGCCTTTTAGGTTTAAAGTTCTATCTGTTAGATTTTCCTTCTTCTTCAAATTTTCCTACTTTCCTAAAATTCTATACTGAAGCATAATTACATGCTTCTGTGTGTGAACAATTTTATCTAGTGAAGCGTCCTCAGATATACATAAGTAGGCTTTTATCATATGACTTTTGCGACTTTACAACAATTCTTATTAAAATGGCACCCAGAAATTTCCTCTGTACCATGTGTTAATACATGGAGTCATTTTACGTCTAAGAAAAGCAAAGGACTCGTTAGACTGACAGGCACGCAAGCAAGCGAAAACGAATCTTAAACACGATGTAATTTTATTCACCGTACAAAACCATTGGTTCAATCCAAATGACAAGACGAGAAAAGACGACAGGTGTGGGAGACAGCTGACACTGAGATCACTTATTTCTCTTTTGGGTACATTAAAATATGAGCGGCCTGATATTAGTTTTGGAACGAAGATAAAGCAAATAATAATTTATAAATAATATGAAAAAAATCGCGTACTGGCCGAGCTTTTGAAATATCTTAAAGCTCATTTTCGGTACTGTCGCCATAAGGCAATGATGTCGGCTCATTATGGTACATGTACTTAGGGTAATTTATGGGAAGTTTTAATAGTTTATTTTTTTTCTTTTACAAATTCCAGAATTCTCATATATAAGAACACACACCCATTTTGCAAATGATTTTGATAAACACGGGTCGCTTGAATTTGATGCATGAAATTAGGTAAAGTAATTTTAGATGTAGATTGTATGACCACTGGATTTGGCTCAAAATGTAAGGAAAATATGTAGAAAGCACTTACTACCCTTCCGCTGTAATGGTCACTGACTTTGCGCCAATATATACCTAATTCAAACACGCACACACACACACACACATATATATATATATATATATATATATATATGTGTGTGACTGTATTTCGTCACTTTGCAATGACTAATTTTTTTTCCTATATATCTGTTTATCTATGTATATTCCTAAGTGCTGATTCGTCTGGCAAAATCAGTATTGATTGGAGCGAATGTCGTTTGCCAAATTATTGCTCGTTTTGGCTTTAAAATTATAGTACAAAAACCTTTTTTTATATATTTTCAATAGTGTATATATATATATATATATATATATATATATATATATATATATAGACAATATTAGTGGTAAATATACACATACATATGGAATTATATATACATATATGTATAAAAGTAAGTCCAAGAGAATATTATCCAGGTAGAACTCAATGTCCAGTAATTTAGCATGGGTTTTGAAATCGGTTTTTCTAGGAGTGTGTATGTGTATATATATATATATATATATGTGTGTGTGTGTGTATGTATGTGTTGTAGGTGTCTGGGAGGGAGTATAAGATTTTATCGCCTATGGGGTGTGTATGCCGCCAAGAAATGTATACACTCTTCCGGTATATCTTCGGACGTTTGAAAATACGCATATTTTCTCACTGAAAGCCTTCTTTAAATCTTCTCTCAGTTAAATTTTAATGCCCCCTCCACCTTTGGACCTCCCTGTCTCTCTCGTCTGTTACCCCTTTATATAGATCTCATGTCCTGCCACACTCTCACACATATACTCTTACTAATTTTTTCCCGGAGTTGTTTTTTCTTTTTGAATCTGTAGGTCTGATGAATTGGATCGTTTTTACGATTCCAATGGAATAAATTATGACCATGGAATATTAGTGTTCAAATCTTTTCATTATATATATATATATATATATATATATATATATATATATATATATATATATATATACATATATATATATATATATATATATATTAATCCGGCAGATTTTATCATTTAAAACGTTATTTTTTTTAGTGGAGACTCATGTTTGAATAGACGCTCAGTATATTAAACGGTGTATTGATTTATTTTCTTCTACCGGTATGAAAATTCGAGAAATCCTATTGAAGAAAAATATATAGGCTAACAGGCAGGATTCGAAACTACGCGCCCCTGGTGAATCGTCGGTAGATCCGACAAACTTTAACCGACTCGGCCACAAAGACTATTTTACGAGCGAGCAAAGTTAAATATTGCCTGGAAAAAAAACCTTCTCAGACTCTCGGAATATTCATAACTATCCAACCTCAAAGTGTTTGCATTATGTGCGTGTGTGTGGTGGCGGTGCGTGCGCGCGTACGCGTAATTATTTCCAAGTAGTATTGAAATTTCCTAAATTTGAACAAATCTTATAATTTATTTTGGAAGTCTCCTTGGACTGGCCTGCCCGAAACATTTCTTTTTGTACCGCATATATATATATATATATATATATATATATATATAATGTCGAGCAGTTAGAAAGTTTGCTTCCTAGGTTCGGATCTCATCATGGTCAAATCGCCAGGAAGTTGAATTCTTGATGTTATCAATCTGCAGAGGCCATCTCAGAGTGCGACACATGGGAAAAGTGAAATATCTCGTCTTGACCCATGTCTTGTGAGTGAAATTGGCTACACGCAATGTCTTATATTCAGACAGTTACATGTCAGTCAGTCAGTTATGTGCCAGGTGATCATTCGATATATGACTGACTAGTCTTTTTTTTTTTTTACCGCAGTAGGTTGTCATTTCTTTCTGCGGTAGACCAATTGCCATCTGAGGCTATAGAGCCAGGTCTGTCCTGCTATTTAGCCATAGCTGGGGAGAGAAGAAGAGGATTCATACCTTTCCTAAGGGTAGTAGCACGTAAGTGAATGTAATGGATTTGACTGGAATTCGAACTCGGCTATCCATTACTCCACCGTTACTCCTCAGTTTCATGTAGTCGGATAAAAAAAATACTGCTTAATTAAAAATCAGAGCTTTTACTCGAATATGAGTATCTATAAAAAATAATTCCTAAACAAAATAAATTAAAATATGCCAGATTTAATTCATTTCCTATATATATATATATATATATATATATATATATATATATATATATATATATATATATATATATGTTGAAAAGAGGTAAATCATCGTGGTTTCGACCGCTAGGTCTCATCAGGTGGCTGGGGACCAAGTGTTTCTCAAACCGCACCACACTACTATTATCCTTCGAAGACTTTGGAAGTCAAGAAGGGGAGTGGGTGTAAGCGAAAAAAATCTTCTTCTTCATCCGAGGTCGTATAGGCCAAGAAGATGCTTCCTTACATGTTCTGTTTAACAACGCCGAACTGTCTTTTTAGGTGTTTATCGTCACTGCCAGACAATAAAACAGCCAACGATTCCATCAGGAAGAAACTGTTTAAACTATTCAAGGAGTTGAATTTCGACATTACTGTCGAAATGAACAGAAAAGTTTTTCAGTATCTAGATACTGAAGTCGATTTATTGGCTGCTACACTTTGACCATACATAAAGTCAAACACTACATTGAAATACATAAATACTAAGTTTAGCCACCCGGCTAACGTAATTAAGCACATCCCGAGGTGAGTTGAATGCAAGTTGTTCAGGAATTCCTCGACGAAGGAAATTTTGAAGAAAAGAGGAGAGAATATATAGCAATATTCACTGCATTATTTTCGAATGAAGCGAATATATTCTTCACTTTTTTCAATGCATCTATTAGGAAAAATATGTGAAAAATTGTTTCGTATTATCAATGCATTTTTTGTCATTAGACATCGATATCTGTATGCGTATATATGCATTTCTCTACTACTCTGTAGTATTTACTATATATGTACATATTTTCATATATATATATATATATATATATAAATCGTCAGGCCACTCACGATTGCGCCTAGCATGAAACAGACTGTCGCCTCTAAGTGTTGACTTCTATGTTCACTTTTATATTTATACACACTCTATCTCTGATATTGAGCACTTTATCCCATAAATATAGCACACTTTAAGACTATATTTCTTCACACACACACACACACACACACACACACACACACACACACACACACACACACACACACACATATATATATATATATATATATATATATATATATATATATATATATATATATCATGGAGTCTCCCGTCGAGTTTCGACGTTTGAGTGTCAAGCATCTCTGTTAATAGGAACCGACATCCAGACCCCACCCCACATATGACTTGATTACAGGCTTTGCGCAGAACCGACCACACGTTTTGAAGAACGTTGTACCACAATGTCTCCAAACGACCCTCCGCAGGTCTTGAATTTAGAGCTGTCCTCCTCCTAGACCAGTTGCCATTTATAGAACCCAGTCTGTTCTGCTGGGGGTTGGGTGGAGAAGAAGTGAATTCATACCTTTCCCAAGTGAGTGTAATGCATTCGACTGGAATTCGAACTCGGCTCTCCTTAATCCGAGCCGCTATCAATTACTCCACCTTACCTCCTACACACACACACACACACACACACGTGTGTGTGTGTGTGTGTGTGTGTTTGCCTTTGTGTGCCTCTGTTTCATTATGGGTTTTTAATATAAATATTTAAAATTGCTTTGTGTCCCATGTATCTAAAAGGTATAAAGGCACGTATAATGGGAATATTAGCACTTCTAAGTTTATTAATTCTGTAAACGTCATGTGATAGGTTAGCCAATACGCGCACTATTATTTACATTAATTTATTTCCTATTATGACTAAAGAAAAGCTAAAAGAAGATGTGTCTTCGGATGACAAGCCTCATATTCCATTTCATTTTGTAAAGGCTTTGTATTCCCTGCTACATAAAGTTGAATATGACCGGTTGTAGCAAATTTATATTCTTGTAAGCTGCACTCAGTCAACCTCAACAGGAAACTCCCTATGTAATTTTGGGTGTATATTAAAGGGGAGTGCGGTAAACGAGCGCCAGTATTCAGCCATTACGCCAACTACAACTACGAAGTCAAAAGTACTCTGCTGATAATTCTTATATGAAGGAAACTTGAAAATACAAACTACGCTGAAATTCATTGCACTCTGGGAACGGCGCCAATGTAATGCACAGAAGAATCTAATTGTTTAGATCCTAACAGAGTTGAAGTCAGTACTACATTATTCATAATATATCTCAACGACATTTCCGATGTTATCAGTTCTCGATTCGGTATTTCTGACATAACTATTTACTTCTGTTTCCATGGTAATTATGACAGGTTCTATAAGGTCAAATTAACAGCTGGTCCCGAAAATTACCTTCAAACTCTTATTAACTGGAGCAAGAAACGGCTTTTTAATTTTAACGAAACTATCCTCCTTTATTTGTATAAGAGCGCCTTTTTTTACCTTCCATCAGAATGGCTAACGATAATCTCTAGGAGAGTAAATCATTGCGTCTTTCCTTGTGAGATGAATATATTGAATCTATTCTTAGGGTCACTACTATTGTTGGTTCACTTTGTCGGTCGAAAACAGTATTTCTTCTCGAATATATATTGCATATCTATCAGTTTACCATTACTCAGTGCATCGCCCATTATAACGCACCGGGCGTGATGCTTCTACTATGTAGTTAGAGATTGTTGACAGTATATATGCAACGATATTGGTCCAGATCTGATATCTCGGCTACAGTCGCTTTCTCACCGCCATAACGTACGTTCGCAGTGGCTTTTCTACAAATATTTTAATTGTAATTGTTTTGATTCACTATCTTCTTTGGTACAGCGTCTTTACGAATTTAAGCGTAGTACTACGGTAAATGCGACACTGAGATCCCTAGGCGTATTGGGATGGCCAAGGACACATTCCAAAAGCTGGGCAGAGTACTGCGAGACAGGATGATCTCTTTAGTAACAAAGAAAAGAATACTGAACTGTTACGTAATATCTTTTACGGCAGCGAAATTCCGACGATTTCCTCAAAGATGAGGCGGGTACTCTTTGACAGAGATGTAGTTCTGCAGAGGGATGCTGGGGATATGGACCGAGCGTTTGAGCAAATATGAGATCTTAGAGAGTTTGCAAAGAAGGAGGAGGTTTATACTTAATATCAGGAAGAGGCAGCTGAAGTTTGTGGGACACATAATGAGGAAGGAGGACCCGGAGAATCTAATACTCACGGGTTGAATAGAGGGAAAGAGAGACAAGGGTAAACAACGGGTGACATACCTGCGGACTTATGCAAGTGGATGACAGAAGGAAATCTGAGGGGGGAGGAAGCAGAGGGAAGGAACTTGTTGAGATCTGCAAAGGATAGGCAGATGTGGAGAGCCATGATCTCCTACATCCTGAAAAGACATGTCACATAAAACGAAAGATAAACTAGATCATAGGTTTCATCATTTTACTGTTGCCATTACTAGATGTAACCGGAGGCTCTATGTTAATAATTTATACTCACTTCCGGTTTCTTAGTTTCCTGTTAAGTACGATCTTCAAAAATATAACTGCAGCCTGCATCGTTGTCAGCTATTTCCTTGAATCAGCGTCTTTCAATGTTCTCTCTCTTTCTCTTCAAGGTTTCCTCAATGTTTTTTTTTAACTGTCAGTAACCCTAAGTGGTTTTATCGACTTGCTCGAAGTGAAATGATTTTAAAAATAAAAGAAAACACTAAACATATGATTAAAATTTGAAGAGTCATGCTATCAGTTGCTTTACAATGACACCAAGTAGTTACTTTGAATGGGAAATATAAAAAATGTATAAAACCAAGATATAACGTAAATATAGGAGTCGAGATCATCAAGTCAAGTCAAACGATCCTTTGTATAACTGCATAATATGTGATTCGCTAGGACTACATAACGTTTTGAATTCATAGTTTTCCTTCTTCTAGACCGGCTGCCAACCCAGTCTATCCTTCTATTTACCCATAGCTGGGGGAGAAGAGATGGATTTACCTTTCGCAAGATTATTAACACGTAAGTGAATGTAATGAACTCGACTGGAATTTGACCCTGAGTCTCATGGTCGTAAAGCGAATATTCTAAGCACTCGTTCACACTCAGCATAGTTGCATTATGTAGTGGTTAGCCGCTCCGATTCGTGTATGCCTGCCGGCAATGACTTCCAGTTAATCCCTGTTGCAGACGCCTGCTCATGCACATTTTGTGTTTGTCCAACACCCACAGAGTCCACCTGTGATATTTTTATTGCAACTATACTGAGTGAACCTTAGTTACAGTTTTTGGGAGAGACCACATTATCTGGCGTGATTAACACTCTAGACAATACCAGTACACTGAAACTCCCCGGTCACGAATAGTTCCGTCGCCCCAATTTCACACACAAGGCTGGGTCTAAACTTTGGTATGTGTTTCAGGTACTTTCTAAAGGTGCCGTACGCTAGAATCGCCTCTACAGGCCGATAGCATCAACAAGTCTGCTTCATTACAAATCGACCCTAGTGTGATTCGAACCGGGATTTCATGGTCAGAAAGCGAAGGTTCTAACCACTCGGCCCTTTATTTTTCGAGCACTCATAAACATAAAACTCTACGTTCGCTTCTATTAATATTGAAACCTTTTCCTCTGTAGAATTTTTCTTTTCCTTATGTTAAGTCTATGAAAATTGACACGACTTCCTTCTATTGTCGTTGTCACCTCAATCCATTACTAATTGCTAAATTCTGAAGTTCAGGTGGAAGCATTTAAGGATTTGCACAATCAGAAGACAGTTCAAACTCAGGCGACAAAACGACCTGTTTCGGGACTATTTTTAAGGATGAAACAAACAGGCCACTTTTCCAATTTTTTGTGTGACAAATTAAAGAGGTGTCTGAAAACTGAGTACGTTATTCGTCTAAGTGAGTACCTTATAATTAATGATATGTCTGAGAAGTAAGTACATAGAGGTAAAAAAAACAAACATTAGAGCCATTAAGTTGTTTTACATCTATTTCTTACCACTAAAAAGTTGGAAAAAATAAACCGTGTCTATAATATTAATAATAACTATGAATAATCACGGTAAGATTTAAAAGAGGTTTGAAAACAATTGATGAAATATATATATATATATATATATATATATATATAAATTGTGTATTTTGACAGCAATCCATATTTTATGCAAGTTTCGTTGGAAATGACTGACAAGATGTGGTGGTTGAGTTTTTTTAATATAATTTCTCATGTGTGGGTATATATTTTTCTTTTCAGGACATAAATTTTACAAAAATTGTCCGGATGTTTTCCAAGTGTTTTCGGCTATACTTTTAACGATTATCAACGAATTTTATTTTACTTTTAACTGAGTACAATTATTGTTTTATGCATGTGTCTAGAGTTATAAAAATGTTTTATTTTCAAAACTTATATATATATATATATATATATATATATATATATGTGTGTGGTGCTTTGATCTTTCAGCTACAGATTGCGTCGATGACTAAGCAAAATAGTACCTTTAAACTAAGCTATTTGCAAAGAAAGGAGATGGATTTTTAACTTATTAATCCGTCACATTTTTATTCCTTACCATCATCGTAGTGGAAGCCCGTATTTGAGTAGAAGCTCCGTTTATTTATTAAATGGTATACAGGCTGCGATGGGTAAATTGTCGTCAATTTATATTTTTAATCTCACACATGCGCGTTGTTTATTTTTGTATTTGTCGACTGCGTAGTATATTTGGGTAAGTCGGGTACCGTCTGTGAGAAAAAGAGCACCATAACTCAATTCACTCCACCCGAAATGTGAAAACGGTGTGTGCTTTGATCCTTGAAATTCGCACCAGAGGCCCTAATATGAATATTTCAGTGAGTTTGGGTATCAATCTGAGTACAGTGCAGAAGATTTGGATTGAGTTGGATAATTCTAATGGTAATTACGAAAATGTTTGGCGTGATCACTCGTGATGACGACGTAATGCCTCCATTCATCCTTGCAGAGTGTTCTCAGACTGAACACGGAGGCAGCACTACCTCCTCAAGTATCTTTAGGAGGTAGTGCTGCACGGGGTAAAGAGGGTGGCTGCTGGAAGATCCTATGTCTGGCAACAGGACTCTGATCCTTACCACACAAACAGGAGAACCCAGTCATAGCTGTCAGACAATTTCTGCAACCACATCACCCCTTACATCTGGACACCTAACTCCCCAGAATGCGACCCCCTTGAATAGTATGTATGGGGAGCAGTTTAGTGAGAGACCAACAAAACTCCTTGTAACATCAAAGATGAACTGAAGGCAAGGATTATGGTAGCATTGATAAACTTAAACAAGGAGACCGTCCCCAAAAGATGTAGGTGATTTTGAAGTCGTCTAAAGGCCAATGGTGATTTTAATGAATAAATTTACTCCTAAGTGTTTCAAGATATTCTAGTGTAATTTTCATAAATATATCTCTTAAAATGAGATATCACTATTATTTCAATTTTGTGTAATTTAGACAACAAGCTATCCATCACACCTTCTTTAATTTCCATCTATCGGCCTGAATATTCGAGAAATCTCATTAGGGGAAAGTATGCGGGAGAACACATATTTTCCTCTAAGATTTCTTGAATATTCAGAACGGTCAAAGGAAATGAATATATTATTTAGTAAATAAACTGCGAATCTACTCAAATATATATAAACTAAAAATAACTTTTAATTAATAAAAATCTGTCGTATTCATAAATAACATTTCATTCACTTCCTTTACAAATTGGTTTGTTTACGTTAAGATTCAAAATCCAACAGATACGTATAGTTCAAGTGTCAGAGACAAATATGTATTTAAAAGTGTTATTCGGACTGTGGCTGTTCATCGACACAAACAATATATATAGGTGACTATACTCGTGTCGAAAAACCTTCGAATTCTTGATTTAACAATAGCCAAATCAATCTCGAAGGAAGAAAAAAGGTTTTAAAAATGAAACAGCCAGTGACATGAAAGTCTGTCGAAAATAATTGCACAGATACAGTGTCAAGGTCCAAAGAGAAAACCCGATACGAGTAAACAACTAACTAACTGAAGAGCTCGATACAAACGTAGAGCAGACCTTAGGTTTGACTATATACATATATATATATATATATATATATATATATATATATATATATACATTTAAGGATATTTTTATTAAAGCAATGCAAAATATTTTTAATAAGAATACCGTTAAAATATTATGCTCTACGTTTGTATTGAGCACCTTTTGAAAAAGTAAATAACAGAAAACTGCGGTGTCTAAATTTGTTCTTTCTCTTCATTTATATATATATATTAGGTTGGTGCAAAAATAATGTCGTTTTTTGACGTTCAACTTCATGTGAGAAAACAACATTATTTTTGCACCAACCTAATATATACACACACACACACACATATATATATATATATATATATATATATATATATATATATATATATATATATATATACACACAGTGCTGTTCGATAAAAGTGACTCACCTGATATTTTACATAAAAATTTTTTCGCCTATTGTTTTTGGGGTCAAACTAATTTTAAAATTTTACTAATATAGAGAGCCCTTCCCGACCACCTAGTAAAAAAGTTTACTCACCCCAAGGTATTCTATTGATAATTATAATTTTGGATATAAATGAGATTTAGGGAAAAACTCAGTGCAAAAAAGTGACTCACTTATTTCCTGCATCTAGTGATCAATAGAAACATAACCGAACAGCTTTAAATAAAGAATAATAGAAGTATAGTTTATTTATAATAGTTAATATAGTTCGAAATATTTAATAATCTATGGGTCCTCCTTTATTTGGAATAACCTTTTCAACCTTTTTTGGCATTGACTTCTGGCAAATCTCATCTCCAAGCATTGAATTCCATTCGGATATGAAATTCACAATCAAATCCTCTTTGTAACTCAACTGCTTTCTCGAGAGCCTGTACTTTATAATGCTCCATAAGTTTTCTATGGGGTTGAGGTCAGGAGATTGGGGCGGCCATGTCATAACACTCACCTGCTTCTCATCAAAGTATTCCTTCATCAATTTTGATTTGTGACAGGGAGCATTATCCTGCATAAAAATGAGCTTGGTGGGGTGGATTTGCACCCTTTCAGCAGAAGGGAGCAGACAAGACTCTAAAATTCTCTTGTACTGCTCGCTCCTGAGGGTCTTTTCAATAGGTTTTAAGAAACCAGTTCCATGAAAAGAAAAGCACCTCCAGAACATTATACTGAACGGACTTACTGCTAAATTCAAAGAGCTTTCAAAGCTTCTTCGGGTCTTAGATCGCTTAACCTTTGAATGTAGCTCAAATTTCGTTTCATCGGAGAAGAGAACATTTAGTAAAATAAAAATCAGGTGATCACTTTTATCGCACAGCACTCTCTCTCTCTATATATATAAATAAATGCATACACACACACAAACTCACACACACACACACACACATATATATATATATATATAATATATATATATATATATATATAATATATATATATATATATATATTTCAGTGCATATCTGTAACAGGACAATATGAATAATCACAAACGGAATACTTGTTAAACGACGCGTTTCGTGATCAGAAAATCTTCAATAGGCAAATGTTCATAAAGTCCCTCAGCACGAAACACATCGGCTAAATTTTCCTTTCGTTTATATATATATATATATATATATATATATATATATGTATGTATATGTGTGTGTGTGTGTGTGTGTGTTTGTGTGTGTATACACACACACACACACACATACACAAACATAGGTGAGTTCTTGCGTATATAAGTGCAAATAGGTAACTTACTAAATATATAAAACTTGCAGGTATTTCTGAGTAGTTATTGTAATATTTTAAAACGTTATGTGTTGATACTTTTAGCATTTGCGTTGTCATATTTCTCCATATCTTTCATAGCTTCAACTTATATTAGTCTTCTTCTATCACTTCCGGTCTATGTTGTTCTGTCATCCATTTATAGAAGCTCGTTATGTAGTTGGCTAATAAGCAAGTTCATTTGTAATCCTTTTTTCTTCTTTTCTGTCCTTGCCTTCAGTATATCATGGAAATACCGCATTCGTAAAACCTTTTTTCATTATGCCGTTTTTAATCAATTCACCCAACCCAATTTGATAAAAGCGACTAAGACACCAGAAAGAAATGGCGTTAGGGCAATAAATGAATGGGGCTCAAGGAGCTTGAATATGGTATTACATTTACATTTTTGGTGATCGTAGTTGACAGGAAAGAAAGACGCTGGAAGACAGATCTACGAGCGTGGCATAAGCTATTAGCATGGAACTTACGCTTAGACCTAACAATTTCAACAGTGAAATTGGGACCTAGCTGCCAATCTAGAACTACGTTTAAATTCGGGAATTTGATGTAACAAAGATGAAAGATCATCAGATCAATTTCTATGAAAATATCTATAGAGAACGACTCATCGTTTTGGGGGCGCTAAAATTAACAAACCGTTTCTTTCCTCAGTTTCCAACAGAAAAATGTCCAAGCAAATCCCCCAGTCTTTTTCTATGTTCCAATTACAAGTGACTTTTTGTCTTCATTTTCCTTTGCAAAATTATTCTCCTGATATTTTTTTTATTAATATTACAAAACCGTGAAAATTATTTTCAATAAATAAATAAACCGGTGTATTTTAGTAACAATCAAAATTTTATGTTGATCTTAAGAAATTAATCTTGTTATCTGTAAATCTTATTTTTTTTTAAATAGAATCCACCCTATGCAAGACAGTAAAGCCACTAATAACAATTGACATTGCATTTAAATTTTTGAAGATCAATCTCGTCTGGAATGAAAGATGCTGGAATTGAGCTCGATAAGTGAAAAATAACTGTTAGCATAGAATTTACGGTTACATCTAGTCAATTCAACTGTAAATGGATGGGAATTTTTGCTAATCTAGTGCTGCACTTAAATTCATATAATCTAGGTAAAATAGCAAACAGCTCATCTGAACAGTTACCGTGAAATATTTATAGAAAAGACGGAGGAAGGCAAATTTATGAAGTGACTGAAGTCGAGATGCCAGTTCAGGACTAATAATGTTGCTGATTCGTCTTTGTATTTTATAAAGAATCTCTAAATATAAAAAAAAAGATTCTTGATAAAAATCCAAAAACGAATCAGGAATACTAGTAACAGAATATTATTTACAGAAATTAGGCTCACATATGTAAACATGCCTATATATAAAGAAGAAATAATTTGTGGAAACATTTCGTTTCATTAAAAATATATCATTTAAAAACATTATGTTTTGTTTTATTTGTAATTACACCAGAATCAATATATCTAGCCTCTAAAATAAATGGCTTCCATCTCATGTTCAAAATCTTTTTAAAAATCAGACTTTGTTGTGATCTGTTGATATTGGCTGTAATAAACTCATAGCCAAAGCATATTGAAACAATATCACGTGATGAACAAATTTGTCCTTATTACGTTTTAAGACAAGCAAGCTCTTCATTGTTCAGTATTAAGTGCTGTGTCGATGCACTCTGTATGTAGGCATAGTGTGGGTTAAGTACCAAAATACTGTTAACAATTTGAAAATAAATTAAAATAATATGAGGCAAATAAATAAAACTAAATATTTTCTAACTATTGTGTGAAGACCTCGAATGACACATTTGCGAGCAAATTCACTAACAACTCGTTTCAGATCCAATCACGTCGCTGGTGTATCATGATGAGACACGTTGTATTTAAAGCGGGCCGGTACAACAAAACAGTGACACGGTTTCCTAATCTTCACACAATGATTCCGGCTTAATAATGTCTGGCTCTTTTTCAAAATAGATTCTCTTATTAATGAGTGGAAATGAGGCAACGAGCCTGTCAGGTTTCCTTTCTGAAAATTTGACTCAGGTGTCCATTTCCTTACCAACGCATACGAAGCGTTTCGCATTGTATGAGCGGAGGTTGATGTCTCCGATTGGTTACAGGTAAGTAGATATAATAAAGCTTAGATTGAAGTTGAAAACACCGTTCAGGTGAGTTGATGGAATGTCATTGTATAGCATTCACAGTTGATTCTGTTGTGTTTTCAGGTTTTTCGAAAATATGTGTATGCAAATCCGCCATACGAACATTTACGTCACATACATAGTTATATTTATTTATATATATATATATTCAGTTCACCCGGAATTGTTAAGAGTTGATAGCTAAAAGTAACGCTAAAAGATATAATTGTCATGATTTTTTTTTTATTCTGTCTTACATATCTACAATTCGTCCATTCTTAGACTATTGCTGCCGCATATGGTCCGATTCCCCTGCTATTTACCATGGGTCATTAATGAAATCAAAAGAAGAATCAGCAATGTTACTGGTCTTGATCTGGCAGCTCGGCTTTAGTCACATTCCCGCCGGCGTAAGATTGCCTTTCTGCGTCCTTTCTATAAATACGTTCACGGTAGTTGTTCGGATGAATTATTCGCTATTGAATTGTTCATATGGGGACTAGTTAAGACTTTGTAGAGCTTCTGAGTCATTATGGTGGATGAAGTAAGAATGGTAAGTACGAATGCTATGTTTTTGGTATGTTAGGAATATTGTTGCATGTTTGGGTCAGTGTTTGTGGCTAGCTAAGTTTAACTTTAAAACAGTAGAAGACCGTCCTTGTCGCCATTCCCCATTTTGGCCTTGTGCCAGATTTTGTATTTTTGCAAATAAATAACGCTCTTCGCTATGGTGCCTAGAGTTTTTGAAATTAAACGCAGTACTAGACTGGCGTCGAGAACTTATCCGTTTACAATTGAGCTGGCTAGATGTAGCCGTAAGTTCTATGCTAACAGTTTGTCTTCTCGCACTTCTCGCTTGTGGAACTCCCTTCCGGCTCCCTGCTTTCCAGTCAACTTTAATCTGCACAAATTTAAATGCAATGTCAATTGATATCTGCTGTCCTCCTGGTCACTCTTTTCTCCCGCTCATTATTAATGTTTTGGTTCCTAATTCTTCCACACCCTTTAACCGCTTGTGTCTTAGTGGTTTAAATGTCAGAGATCCGAGTTCCAATTCCCGTTGGGTTCGTTATATACACTTAGGCGCAAATACCCTTGGTAAAGATATGAATCCACTTCTTCTCCCTACCACCTAAGGGCTAATTATTAAGCCTCTTATCACTAAAACTTTATAGTCTTCCAAAAACTATTCTTACTATCTGAACATATTTAACCTGCAAAGGGTTGATAGGCCTTAGAAAACGGTTCAACCAACAAACAAAACTACATGTTTCTGTTCCTTGGATCACAAGAAATAATTATTGATATGATTGTACGCAGTTGATGTTTGCAACATCCTGGCATTTTAAAATTTAAATAACATTGCATATTATAGACGGCGCCATTGAAATATGTTCATATTATAAATGACGTCATGTTTAGAACAGTTTTACAGAGGTTCATAACAATATCAATGACTATATACATACATATATATATATATATATATATATATATATATATATATATATATATATATATATATATATATATATATATATATATGTATATTTTTTACGTCTCCTAGTCGCATGCTGTTCTTTTTACGCCCGTGAGAAGTACTCTACAAGTCTGTCTTGCTATATATATAAATATATGCATAGTTGGAGGGAGAAGAAGAGGATTTACACCGTTCCCAAGGGTATTAGCACGTAATGGATGTAATGGATTCGACTGTAATTCGAACTCGGTGGAAATTGAGTTCAACACTCAGAGGCGTTAAACTGCTTCATTCTAAATGCAATGAGACCTGATGATTGCGTTTAGCATGAAACAGTCTATCGCATCTGAATGTTGACTTGAATGTCCACTTTTATATTTACATAAGCTCTCTCTCTCTCTCTCTCTCTCTCTCTCTCTCTATCTATATATATATATATATATATATATATATATATATAAAATTCGGAAATGTTTTCCATATAAAATAAGTGCAGACCCCAGAATTAATTTTATTGATATTTTATTATTTTTATTTTATTACTCATTTATCTTAATTCCTGACATATTCAAGATTTAATAATTAAAAGCAAACATATTTTCAATAGAAATATTTCCGTGATCTTCAGTCAAATATGCAAAATTGGAATATATTTAAAAAATACACACACACGCAAAACATATATGCACCTAGATACAAACAAAGTTATATATATATATATATATATATGTGTGTGTGTGTGTGTGTGTATGTATGTATGTAAAAGCAGACGGAAGCTTACCAAAACTTCATCTGCAACATTACTATGGAAAATACGACCGTATTAGTCTCATCAACACGTAAAAAAAAACGCTAATAATAATCGAAGCATTAATGGCAAAAACAACGCACAGTAATATCAACTATGTACACGGCCACATGTACGGACCGTGTTTGGAAAATAAGATAAATTACTATCGCTATTGATAAATATATACATAAATCTACATTTTCAGTTAAAAATTATTAAAAATATATCTACATCCGTGATAACGGTTAACAGAATAGCTGAAAGCGTTCCAATATACAGAACTGTTTTTACACATTTTATGCCCCCCAAAAAACCCACTTGTATGAATGCAAGCAAAATTTAATAAAAACCTTAATCACAGTACATTTAATGAATTTACTTTCGTCAAACTTTATATAATAGGAATTGCTGCCCAAATAGACAATTTACATATTAACACACACACACATACACATACATACAGACGCAATTTTAATTCTATTTCGGAGTCGGGACCGTGGCTTTTTATATGTAGCAAGGTTCCTTTCAACAGGAAGCGGGTAGAGTTGTTCTTGACGCGTTTTAGAACTATCGCCTGCGGCGTCAGACAGACTTAAACTTCCCCACACAGATACACTCATGTAGACGCTCACATACACTCCTATTGGCCTGGGTCTTTGGGTTCTGTTTGTGGACTCACACACGCACAGACACACGCAGACACACACACACACACACACACACACACACAGATTTGGATTTCCATTCTATGTAATATATATATATATATATATATATATATATATATATATAAGTAATGTTTATTTAGGCAAAGAAAAATATTGAGTTTAATTTGAACAAAATTTCCAATTATTATTTTTCAGTATTTATTCTCATATTGTAAGTTAATCAAATAATACAAGGTAACCAAAAAAAGTTCTGTCCGTTTTTTGATTAGTCATTGAATGAAGTTGAAATATATACGAAATGCGTGTAGCAATTGTTTTCAAATTCGGACAGCCGGAAGTAGGAACATCAGACGTTATAAAAAAACACGCGCACCGTGCCCGGCCATCAGTTATAAGCCGGACAACTGTGAGAAGGATGGAAGTGTCTAGAGATCTCGTTCGGGGCTGTTTGCTTTACGACTTCAAAGTGGGCTTATCAGCAGCTGCATCAAGTCGCCGCATATGTCAAGCGTTTGGGGATAGTGCTGTGGATGAACGTACTGCAAGGCGTTGGTTTCGATAATTCAAGTCGGGAGATTTGTCTCTCCATGATGAGCCTCGCAGTGGACGACCACAGGTCTTGAATGACGGAGTCTTGAAGGCGGCCATTGAAGAGGACAGTAGTCTAACGTGTGGTGAACTTGCAAGGCAGTTCAACGTTTCCGATGAAACAGTTAGACTTCACCTGTACCGCCTATATAAGCTGTACAAACTGAGCAAGTGGGTTCCGCAAATGCTGTCGGAGGTCCATAAGGGACAACGAGTGGCAGCCTGCGTATCGCTGCTTTCTCGCCACCGTACCGTATCCTTATTAATTCGAGTGCTTACCAGTGATGAAAAGTGTGTTCTGTACGAAACTCCCAAGCGTTCCAGACATTATTTGTCTCCTCGGGATGCTGCCTCTCATAACGCAAGATCGCCTGTGCACCCACGCAAGATTATGCTTTGTGTCTGGTGGACAGGTCGTCAAGTGGTTCATTATGAACTGCTACTAACGGCCCAAACGGTCACTGGAGACCTATACTCGCAGCAATTGAAACGTGTGCAACAGGTATTGCAACAGAAGGATCCAGCACTCGTCAATCGTAAAGGTGAGCTTTTCCTCCATGACAACGCCAGGCCGCATGTCGCGCGAGTGGTCAGGGATACCATACAGCAACTTGGGTGGGAGATTTTGTACCATCCACCTTATTCACCTGACCTTGTGCCATCCGATTACCACCTCTTCCACTCCCTGGATAATCATCTTCATGGGATATCCGTGAGGGCTTTGCACAAGTCTGCTTCATTGATGCAGACTTGTGCAAAGCCCTCACGGACTTCTTTGCGTCAACCCCCCCCCCCGCCCGAGTTCTACCGCAAGGGCACTGAACAGCTGGAGACACGTTGGCAGAAGGTGCTGGACGCCGATGGCGATTACTTCGAAGATTAAATATAAGTTACACATACTGTGAAGCGTTTTCTTTTTTTCCTTTAAAAACGGAGAGAACTTTTTTGGTTACCTTGTAAATGTGTTCATCAAACCAATTTAACGTTAAGGATTGATTTAATGCGCCAGATTTATTCCTGTTTTATTTGTACCAGGGAAAATGAGATGTTTGGTATTTTTAAGTAATATTGTCATGTCTTAATTCCTTTACTGATCGTTACAAATTACATGCATATTAAAATAACGCTGTATACGTTGAGGTCATGTTAACGCACACCCAGTTATCCGTATTTGATTACATTCCTTATTGACTCGGAAGTGGCCATGAATATAATTGTGGTCTTTCGTTTTTGTGACGCAGTCACAAGTATAATTGGCATGCTTAAATAAAAGAATTTCGAACTTTATTTAGGATTTATGTTTTTTTTTCTTCTTTTTCTTTCACAATCAAAATAAACTGTTATTTTATTCATTCTAACTTCCCTTAGTCTGAACATGACTAAGTATATTTTATAACATTCCCCAGGAGAATTCTATTTTTATTATCAAAGTATACGTAAATTAAAATATATAGACCCATTCACTAGATTAACAGTTTACATTGAAAAGTTTTACACACATCCCTGTCCAAAACGGAAATAATTGTCTACACATATAATTCATCTATAAAATCGCATTAATAGCTGATTTTCGATTATATAAAAATTATATCATATATATATATATATATATATATATATATATATATATATATATAATATAACAAAAATAGTTTTTAATATTTTTGTTATATTATAAAATTATGTATATTAACTGTTAACAGTTAACTGTTAAAATATATCATTCTTGAAAATGGCTAAATACATAGCCGAAAGCACTCGGAAAAATATAACATTTGGACTGTTTTTGTATAATTTATCTACTGAAAACGAAAAAACATTATATGATCATATGGGAAATTATTTAAAAACTTAATCAAACCTATTTGTCTGCCTGTTAATATTGATATACTACAAGACATAAAACCTATTATATATATATATATATATATAATTATATATATATATATATATATATATATATATATAATATAAATCTATTTAAACCCGGCGGGTGAAAAACCTGGATAGCACAATTTTCAAATAAATTGCCATCCGAGGAAAAATGGAAAAAACGAAAGCACCAGAAACCTCCGAACTGGGCGAAAGAAATCGTTCAGAACCTTACATTTCTGGTTCAAAGAAAAAAAAAGCCATTGAGTAATTAGTTAAAACGAAAAGTTCTCAATACAGTAAGTAGAGAAAAAGGATAAAGTAACTCCTAACGAGACAGGTAATACCTACCTAAGTTTCACCACTTGGGATCATTAGGTGATGAATGTGGTGAAACCTAGGTAGGTAGTACCGGGTTCATTAGGACTTACACACACACGCACATACCCACACAGAAACACACACACACACACACGCCCACAAAACACACACACACACACATATATATTGAGTATAAAAGAGAGAACAGTGATTTCAATATGAAATTTAAAAAAACAAATGCTAATATTTTCGGTAGTTTATAATAAATAAAAGAAATCGAACTGAAGTTTTCAAAAAAATTATTTACGTCATAATTATAAAAGATATTTTGTGTTCGATGGTTTATTACTTAGAACAGAATATTTTTTTTCTTTTGTTTTGCTTTTTTCAAATAAAGAAATTTTCACTATTTGCCCACTCAGTTTTCGTTCTTTATTAAATCACAAAATTAATCAGCAGCCTCTGAAAAAAAATTTAATTTTACTTTTTAGTAGATTATTTTTCTTTTAACTTTAAGTCATGCAACAGGATTGGTCAGTTTTCGAAATGAACGGCGTCCTTAAGTAATTTATAGCTGACTAAGGATCGCGAGCACTCACCATTTATTTCCTATACTGGGGGTAACAGAAAAAAATTTCAAATCGTGTAACAGAAAAAATATTCACTTGTTAGATTAATTTTGAACCGTTGTATCTTAGAAATGATTAAAGATATCTTACTGGTCTTCTCCGAGGTTTTATAACATATATTATATATGTTGTAAAAATTTAATATAATTTATATAGAACTCTACTTTGAGCAATAAGAATGTATAATTACTCCCTAAGTTTAAAGGAAGAATTGTGAAGAAATCGATCATACACGAAAATGACATGTTCATCATTAATTAATCCTAGGTAAGAATCTCTAGCTCATGAATAATTTAAATAAGCTTTATTTAAACCTATCTAAGCTTTCGGCTTACACAAGTCATTATCAAAGATGACAATTACATTTCAATATATTAAACGATATACGGACAAAACAATAAGGATAGTCTGTTTTTGTTGCATAAAATATTTCCAAGCAACGACAAACACATATATAGTAGACGCGGAAGCGAAAATCGCACCGCAGCTCGTGACGTCACACATGACCACGCGAGAATGACAACGAGAAGATTTATGTACGGGAAGCCGTTGGTATAAACCAATGGCTTCTGACATCAACTATAGGCATTTAAGAATATTTGTGGAGATTTCATAATTTATAATTCCAGGATAATTTTCCAACTCATTCAAGATGATCTGTGGCTCTCTAACCTTGTAACTTTCTGTCCTGGAATAACAAGGCTCCTTACAGGTTTCTCGTATGATTTCATTTTCATGTCTTTTTTCCACTGCTCTTTGGACTGTCATAGCTGAAATTCCTCTCTAGCGTCCTAAAGGGCTTATGAATTGATTTGGATTTTTTCTAATTGATCTCTTTAGATTTAAGTTGAAACAATGACCCCTCTTCTTGTCGAGAACTCCTGATCCAGTTTCCCTCTTTAATGTTCCCTCCTTTTTAAATTTATTCACCATTTTCCCGATGGTTCTTGAATGGACTTTGAAGATGGAAACCAGAGTATGAATGTTGGTACAATTACTAAAGGCCTGAATGAAGTTTTCCTCTCAACATTGCTCATTTGGGAAGACAGAGGGTCTGACTCAAAACGATTTTAACCGGTTCTCTTTTTAGCTGGATAACTAAGAGGGTTTGTCAATGATTCTTACGACAAATGGTGTCAAAATAGCTAACCGTCTTATCTGAAAACATGGAAAAAAGAAACCCAATTAGTTTAGGTATTTGTTTAGATATTAAACATTTTGTGAGATGGATAATTATGCTTTTACACTTGTTTTTGGGATATGGATTCATGAAGTAAAAGTTGGTATACTGTCTAATTTCTATTTCTATTGCATAAAATGATTATATTTTTCCTGTTTTCTCGAATTGTTCTTTTTATGTTATTGTCGATTATTATTTGAATGATCTCCCACTATAAATACCGTCCTTCCACATATATAATATGCATTATTTTCTAAAAAAAATAATACGCAAAATTAGGGGCCCGTATTATGCACAGGTAAAAAAAATATCAAAAAAATTGTCGTTTCATCGGTCAATTTCAGTTGCGAAATGACTACTCACCTCAATTGCACAGAAATTGCCTCATAATCAAGACAAATAAATCTCATTAAATTGATTTTTTGTTCCTTTATTCATTTTATTCTTTGTTAAGTATTTCTCAGGCCAACTCTTATTCTGTCTGCTTTTAAGCACAACTCGATTTATGTACATCTAACTTGAACTATTAAGCAAACTCGAGTTATGTATAACTAACGAGAACTACATACAGATCCGGTAGATTGCACATTTTGTCGAACGAAAACAGATCAATGAGTCTGCGCAGTAGGCAGAAATATAGGTATTTCCGTTTCCTTTTAGAATTGAGATAATCGGAAATTTTGATAAGTATCTTCAATTACAGCTTGAAGAAGAGTAGAAAACGCTGACCGTAATGAAATTGGAGAGGTACAATTTATAGGGTTTGAATACCAAACAAGGGGTGCGTATTATGCGTGAGTAGAAGGATTTTTCCAAACTTTCAGCAGAATTTTAGTGGTGCGTATTATGAATGAAAGAAAGCGTATTATACATGGGGAATTACGGTATGCCAAATTTTGAATTATGTTTTTCTTATCACATATTTTTGGATAAATTCAATTAAAAATGTTAAAATTTAATGGTTTCTTTTTTTTCTTCTTCATCTTCTTCTGCATCTTCTTCTTATGCATCTTCTTTTTCTTGTATGTTTAGTGACCATGCAGGAAGTGATTGATCATCATCTTCCACAACTTCCTATCTTACCTCTTAGTAATCATTCGTTCCATTTATTGTTCTCTCATCTATTTACACAAGTACGTTAGGTAGGTTATTCATTGTTTTCCGTCTGTCTCTTTTGCATTCAATATATCCACAGTGTGTCAAATTCTCCGAGCCTTCTTTCCCCAGTTTATATTCTAAAATGCCAACTCACTATTTCTGATTTTAAGTATAAGCTAACTTTTTCGTTTCCAGTGTTCTTAAGACTTTCTATTTCGTAAAATCTAAATCACAACTTTAAATCAAAATGAACATCTATTAAAGTGTTTAGCTATCTATGAAAAACTTAAGAACCAAACCGGTACTATAAATAAAAACTAAATTCAAATTTAAACATTTTTGCAGATCTACACTATTCAATGAAGAACATAAACGAATTCTCATGTTCGTATATAGATACCACACACATAATAAGTACTTAGATACATGAGTGAATTTATCCTTTTCTCACTACATGTACTTATAGATACATTTGGATGCAAATGTATTTGTCATGTGTATGTCTAACAGATGTGAGTAAATAAGATGGCCGTGTCAAGGGTAAGAAAAATGTGAAAACCTTTTATATAAATAATACGAGTAAACATTTATGTTTGAGAGAACGTTGAAATGCTTTGTCTTGTCGTAATGTCTTCTAAAATGTGAGCAAAAAGCAAAAATAACAAAGATTAAGAATAAGGGAAAGCGATTAATTGAAGCCGTGATTCAGTGAAGGAAAAGAATTGTGCAAGAGAAGTCCATGGGTAAGACGCAGGGAGATATGAAGGGTGGGAATAAACTGAATAAAAGAAAGTATAATATAGCTGAGAATTTGACAGATTAAAACAATAAGATTGTAGCTATCTCGGAAAGACGAAAAGATAGAAAAAAATGGCTAAAATGAGACGAGGAATAAAAGAAGAAATTCAGAAAGACGTAAAAAGAAAAGGGAAAGTGACAGAAAGATACAGATATGCGTTAAAAAAAGATGAAAAACAAGAGCTAAGGGCTAAGTAAAAACCTTAATCATGAAAAGATGATTTCAATAGAGAAGGAAAGACGGTAAGATAATGTAGGGGGATAAAAAGGAAAAAAAAAAAAAAGATTTATATGGGGAAATCATGAAGAAGAAGAGAAAGAAAGACGAGAACACTTGAGAGACAAGAAATAGACGTGTCCTCTGAATGGCGTTATATCCACAATATGTAGCAGTCATAATCATAGTTAACATTTTACGGCAATTTCCTTTCTTACTGTTGCGTGTCAGGCGTAAGCTTCTGAATTGCTGTTGAGTGTTCAAGCATTTCTAAATTTGTTGCGTCATTCTTATCCTACAGTTTATTCTTCTACATTTTACTTGATTTTTTTTTTTTACTTTCTTTTGCCTTCATTGTTTTTGTTTCAGCTGCATTCAGTTTTGCTTTTGTTTACTTTTCTAAAAAAAACAAAATGGACGCAGAAGAGATCTTTATGTTAACAGCGTTTATTGTTTTAGGCTTGTGTTATCTTTTTTGTTTTTTTTGCTTTTTTCATGATAAGTCAGATGTAGATATTCAGTCTCAGCGCGCATGTCTCAGACAAGGCGATTTTAAAATCATTTTAGTATTGTTAGCTCAATTCCCCTTCCTACTTTTTGTATACTTTTCTATTTCTTTCTATTTGTTAACTTCATCCACTTTCAAAATGTTCAACATTACAGTGTTTTTACCGTTTAATTTTAATCCTAATCTTAAATAGAATTACTTTTAACTATTTATAGCCTCCCTGTACTGGATCATAAAGTTTCTTAAGAAAGTGGAAATTTTCCAGAATGACACATTGCGATTAATGACCAGCAATCGTCTAACAGATCACATTAAGATGCAAGCCCTTCCGGACAACAACTGTTCTGACCATAATCCTCCCTGTGATAAAGTTGTTTTTCGACCTACGGTGACTGTTAATAATTAAGTATAACTCAAGACTTCAATGTTAAAATAAACGGTATTTAATTACAACCGCAAATAAATACTTAACAAGAACAAAGAATTAAAAGTCAACCCAAAATAATTAATCATTTCAGTGAATACCTTCTTAGAAGCGCGGCTCATCTTAACTTCCCATAAATCCTAAATCAAAACCCAAATCATAAGCACAATAATTCACAGTCAGTAGCCTGACACCGCTATTTATACACATGGCGGAAAATATATATTCATGTCCAGAGTGTCACGTTCGAACCTCGGTGTCGGTAGTTACTGATTTTATTCTTATATGACAACTTATATAGTGATATCAAGCGAAGAAAAGGAGAATTATAAAAAACATATCCATTGAAGGGATGGTTGCTGAAATAAAAGCAGAGAAATCCAGTGGAGAAATTGAGATGGCAACATAATTGGCCATGACTCGATACTGAATTCTTAAAGCAAGCCATCCCGATACGTGAACTCTGGATAGGAAGAAGAGTCATGTGAGCGCATATTCTGCTATAGACAGTTATGAAATATATTTTGTATTATAATATATACTGTTATTATATGTGTTACTATGTATATATTTATAACTATCTATAATAGCAATAATATATAATAATAATATATTTTTGTCTTCCCACCTGACTAATTATTCCTTACAGCGAAGCGATTCTAGAGAACAAGAACTCGTTACCAGTTTTTGTTATTCGTGGGCCAAATTTTAGCAACCTATAATATGCAGAGGATTTGGGCACCTCGAGGTGGTGTAATGGTTTACAAGCTTGTCTCGCTAGAACAATTATGACTGAGTAGTGAGTTCAATCCTTACTGGGTGCCCCATACTTTCGGCCTTGTGCCACATCTCAGCTACGCTTGGAAAATCACTATAATATGCAGATGATGCAGTGTTGATGTCAGACAATGAAAACTGAAGGAAATCTTCGAAAATATAGTATAGTGGGAAGAAATGACTAAGCAACAATTGTAAAAACACAGAATGTATGGTTGACAATAAGATAAACAGCCCAGGTTGCGTGCTACGAATTGGAGATGACAAAATCAATCATGATCAGAAATTCAATCATGTAAGAAAGATTTTAATAGATGTCGGATAATATGACACCTAAATCCGAACGTGCATCGGTATAGAAAAAAAAAAGAAGCTGTCTCTCAAAATCAAAGTAAAGCGTTAAGAAACAGACGAATTTAAAAAAAAAATTAATTACTGTTTAATAACAGTCGCGTTATACGTCAATTAAAAATTAAAAGAACGTATTAAGCAGAGAAGAATTTTTACAAGGAGCGCTGAAAAATCTTCAGTCATAGAAGCTTAAAAAAAAATCTGTTTAAATATTCAAACATTAGGTGGGGCGGGTTTGGAAGGGTTTCTTTGAAGAGAATTTCCAGCGCACCTTCGGACTGTGTGCTGCTGAAAACTTGTCGAATAGAACAAAGTTCCAAATTCATGAAGCACTTCATGATCGTGAGACGAATTTTTCAATATTACTTCAGAATGGAGATATTCATGCGCAGGTATTCAGCTTAGAACTGATTTAAAATGTTGCATAATTGTGGCTTGTGACAGTTTCATTATAGATTTTTTTTTTTTTTAAAGAATTCCAGTCACACCTGTTTGAATTTCTGGGATGACGAGTTATGATCATTTACACTATTTACCTGCGAACTACTGTCATCATCATTTTTGGTTGTTATCACAAGGTTTCCATTTGGGCTCCGGTCTTCAACAGGTGTTATGTCGACCTGAAACTTACAGGAAATTCCCAATTTATTCTCTCGTTCTATTTTTCATGAATAGAGATATCTCGTCTAGTTTTTATTTTTAGTACTACTCAGAGTCTCGGGTATGACGATAAACGATATCCGGCAGTAAAGTCCCTGATCGAGGGATTCGCGGGTTTGAGGAGCGTGGAACCATGTCTTAATTGCTGTTGTTCCCAGGTTCACCCTAAACAGGGGTGGCAGTAACTATTAAGGTTCCAACGATGGGAATTTCTGTTTTGAGTTTCTTTGATCGTTCACTAAGAAAGTAAAAAAAAAAACGTTATGGTAAATATATCAGAAATATATTTATAAGAAAAAATGACCAATAATAATAAATTTTTATAGGAAAATGACGATTAATACAGCACTAAAGTATAAAAATACATTTTTTTTATAGTAAAAATTACCAGAAACACATTTTATGATCTATAAACTATACATCTCATAAACATAAAATAATGAAACTATAAAATAATGTACAAACTATCTGGAGTTCAGGCCAGGTGTCGGCAACCAACGGCAAGCGTGCCAAACACGGCACACCAAGCAATTTCCAATGGCACGCAGCTGCAGATGACAAAACGAAGTCTGAACCAATAACTACTACAACGCAAAAAAGAATATTTAGCTGTTTCAATGTTAATATATACTAAAGTATATATACTATACATTACTATATAAAATATATAGTAGAACAGGTATATTGACCTTGATTTGTATAAAAATACGGATGTTGTTTGCACACTGAATGATTTTAAACCGTAAGTCGACACATAGGTAGCAAAAGGTTGCCGACCTCTGTTCTAGCTTAGCATATTTAATACTGGGACGTACAAATTACACATATTTAATACTGGGGCGTACAAATTACACATATTTAATACTGGGACGTACAAATTACACATATTTAATACTGAGCCTACAAATTACACATATGTAATGCTGGGACGTACAAATTACACATATTTAATACTGGGGCGTACAAATTACACATATTTAATACTGGGGCGTACAAATTACACATATTTAATACTGGGACGTACAAATTACACATATTTAATACTGAGCCTACAAATTACACATATGTGATGCTGGAACGTACAAATTACACATATTTAATACTGTGAGTTACACATTACACATATTTAATACTGGGAAGTACACATTACACATATTTAATAGTGGGAAGTACACATTACACATATTTAATACTGGGACATACAAATTACGCACACGTCTCGTAGGTTGCAGCAATTTACGGCAGTTTCCACTGAGTTTAAGTACACATACTTAATGGAACTCAGATTATCACCAAATCCAGGAACCAAGGCTTGAATACATTAGGCTATTGTCTTCTGTGGAGAAATTGGAATCTTAAACCTGACTTGCCTGCTGGTGAGTGCATGTGTTATTTGGCATGTCTGTCTGCACTAACTAAAGATTTTTTCTTTTATTTTTAAAGCTGCTGCTACTGTTGAAACCTTGCTGTCATTTTCCTTTATTTCTTAATTAGTGGGATTTCTGTCATTGTGCATTTTTTCCCAGACTGACAAATCCCCTGGGGCGGTTGCTAGGGGGGATGTTTTGATCAAGTCACCACCTCAGAATGAATGGCTAAACAAATCTAAAAATATAATATCTGCCTCTTAGACGACAGAAAAACGAGACAAATCGGTTTGCATGTTCTTGAAAACTTCATATATTTAGGCAGCAGTGTAAATAGGAAAAATATTCTTGATCCCGAAATCACCCTCTAAATCAAGCATAGTCTTCTGGACAGACGTCTATAGTCTCAGGGTTAGATTTCGGTTGAGGCAAAATTTAAAGTTTATCATACTTGCGTTTTGTATTCATTGCATAGGATTCCTTGGTAACTTACCAGTGAAAAGTCTGGTAGGATTTCACTAACAGATTCTCCGCTGTATATTGATTATCCGGTAGCAAATATAGGTGAATGACGTTTATATCCTCGAATGCAGTCAGCATTCTGGTATGAACTATACTGTATTTCCGTAGCCATGGTCCCATGTTAGTTATGAAGAGCGATAGAATTGGCTGAACTGAAAAAGAACTGCGCACAACCCAGAAATTGAGATATAAAGATTGCATCAGGAACACACTGAAGAAATTCAACACGTAAGATGGGCTGGAAAAATCTAGATCTAGATCGTTCATCTTGGAGGAAAGCAAAGCACAATGGTAAGAGAGATTTTGAATAGAATCGTGTTGCGCATAACAGACTCAGAAGAGTTATTCGTAAGAATCATAATGTTAATTTCCATAAAAATGTTGCTACAAAATTTGATCTAATGCATTGAATGTAGTCGCTTCTGTTTAAATCGAGGGAAATTCAATCCTCATCGAATACGCCACAAAGAGGCATTTACTACTGCCAATAACGTCCAACGTTGCCACATCTGTTTAATATAATTTAACACCCTATCAGGAATAAAAAGTTAAATCCCGATGCCCACATTTGAGGATGGGCCAAATGACGGCATTGATTGAAAATGAATATTCCGAAAAAACTCACGAACATTGTCGTCTACCGAATTTCTCTCAGGAAGCATGTGTTAAACTGTGGTATGGTTGCTATACACTTCCAAAATAGTACCATGCGTTGGGGACGCTTTATAATGAAGAAATCCTCTGGTTGACTATAAGTAAATTCGAACACGGCACCCATGGTCAGAATGTGAACCATTCCACCCATGCCCGCTTTTGTAGAATGTATTATTCTGTCATATTTTAAGCCTAAAAAGCACTGATTCCAATCTATATACTCTACTTTGGTATACGCTGCATCAGTAATTTATTCAACTGCTAGATTTTCAACTAATACATATATATATATATATATATATATATATATATATATGTATATATATATATATATATATATATGATGAAAAATATGGAAAAGACAAAGCAAAATCCGAATATGCAAGTTTACTGTTTTAATTTTGTTTTACTGTCGACGTCAGACGTTTCGGTCTAGTAGACCATCTTCAGGACATGGTTTATTATAAAACAGAGCATTTGCTTAAATACTTGTATCTATAAAAAGAACGTTAAACATATCATAAATGTCTTTAAATAAATTATCAGACTTTGTCCAATTCATATATATATATATATATATATATATATATATATATATATATATATATAACATAATCTATGTTTCAATTATATATATATATATATATATATATTTATATATATATAATTGAAACACAGACACACACACACACACACACACACACACACACATATATATATATATATATATATATATATATATATATATATATATACATATATATAATTGAAACATACATTATGTTTTTTTTAATATATCAGACTCAGTAGGGTATAACATGCTTAGAAAACACTGACACAACAGCAAGATTTACACAGATCCCTGTTGTGTAAGAAAATCTGTCATTTCGTAACTTCTTCTGTTCATGAGGAAATGTACCTTTGTTTACTTGACGACTCGTCCCTGGAGAAGTGAAATTGCATAAAACAAGAACAGAAAGGTAATATATTCAAATTTATTTTAGAGTAAACGAAATATATTGCCACAAGAAATAAATAACTTCCTCATGCATAAAGTAGAAACATTTCCATATTAATAGAATTATATATTATCTGTAGATACATATATAGCATGAAAATAATTAAAATGAGAATTTCAGTATCTTTCGTAAATGATTTACCAACATAACACGTTGTTATAAAGACTTAACTTTTGTCTTAGCCTAACGGTAGGACTTTTTATTTCTCGGGGAAAATTGCATAATCAAAACAGATATAATTGGTTATTATTAATGTGAAAATTAGATTTTACATCAATGTATATCTCTTGCCAATAATATGTATTGGTGGCCGTGCAAAAATGTTTTATCTTTCGACAAAATTTTATTTTGTTCTAAAGCATTTTTATTTTCTAATAAGTGATAAAGAATGCGTAGTATTACAAATAGTATAAAATCACAGCTTTCAATGTAGTGTCTATTCGTTAATGACTCCACATAGGAAATAACCCACTTTTCTGATTTGAATGGGGGTATTATTTCTTTTCAGAGGCAGAAAAAGGATGAGAAAAATAACAAAAGACTGACATTGAGTAAAATCACTGTGCAATGAACTGTGTGATATTATAAGAAAATTGCAAATGACGGAAGTATAAAGAAACGAACAGTCCTAAAATGTAAACAGGCTATTATTGTTATTCTTTTTTATCAGGAGTTTGTCTAAAATCTTAGAAAACAAGCTGGAAGTTTTTCCATTGAGTGCAAAGAATTATTTACCATAAATGAATCAATATATATATATATATATATATATATATATATATATATATATATATATATATATGCATGTTTCATTAAAAACGACAGACAAGGTACTACGGTTAAGCTTTTTATTTAATTTTTCTTGTTTTCCAACAAGAGCTTTTTTTGTTGGACACAGAGTATGGAGAAATTGTCCAAATGTATAGTTCCGAGCGCTTTCGGCTATACTTTTAGCCATTATCAAGGATGATTTTTTTCAGTTTAATTGAGTGTATTTGTTATGTATGTTTTTAGTGTGTTATAGAGATGTTTTATTTTCCGAACACGGTTTTCACATTTTGGCCGTGTTCGTAGTTAATATGGTTAAGACTTTGATTTTTCTTTTTTATTACTATGCCTTCCATTAATTTTAATCCTTTTTTACAGGTGGATCAGGTTATTATGTTAGTTTTTCTACTAGTATGTTTCTAATGGAATCTAGTAGGTTTGTGTGTGTGTTTAAATGGGTTTGAATAGATCTCTGGTGAGATAGGTGTAACGTAAGTCGTCTGGATAGGCATGTAGTTGTGTGACTGAAGCAATTACTTATGCGTTCGGTTTGATCAGGAACACAGTTCCTTAAGGGGCATTTGAACTCATAGATAATGTTCGTTAGTTGTAATTCTGATTTAACTGATGTGTTGTCATATTTTAGGATAAAGTTAACCGTTTTAAATTTTTATAGTAGATAAGTAAGTTGATTTTTTTATTCTGGTCAGTTGGAGTAGTATATTTCTTTATAATATTTCTATGTTGTTTGTAGTTAATGTGCATTTTGTTTTTGTAGAAAACATTTATGTAATCTTTGACTGTATGTTAACTATCGTTGATATTTACTTTGGAGAGAGATAGTCTAATTTGGTGCTCTATAATGTGGTTAGGGTAGCCATTATAGTCTGTTTTACATTATTGAGTTCTTCAAGGAAGAGTAGTCGAGAAGATGAATTCTGGTGTGCTCTTTTTAAGAAGTTTTTTTATTACTGCTATTTTGTATCTCAGTTGGCATTCACTTTTAATGTTAAGGTAGCAAGGGTTTCTGTTAGTGGCCTTTTTATATAATGTGGTGATAATAGTGTCATTACTATATTCTACGAGAACATCTAAGAATGGGAGTTTGCTTTTTGACTAAGTTCGTAAGTAGAGTTATTTTCAAATGTTGTCTTAAGTGTATCTATTTCTTTAGTGTTATTTGCTAAATTAAAAATATCGTCTCTGTAGTGGACATATATTTTAGGTTTACAGACATGTTTAAATATCATATTTTCTACATGGGACATGTAAAAATTGGAAAGGCATGGACCGAGTGGATTTCCCATACTAACACCATTAGTTTGGGTCTAAATGTTGTCATTATGGTCATAGAATGGGACTTTGGTTGTTCATGCGTGTAGTAATTTTTTGAGTATAGATGCTACGATGGACTTTGGAGGGATAGAATTATTAGTATACACAGAAGTGAAGATAATGTCAATGATTTGATTGACGGGGACCTTTGTAAATGTGTTTTTCAAGTGACGCTATGATAACTAGGTTTGGGTTAGTAGATGGATTTGGAGGAATTCCTGGGTGGATATGATGCTGTAATTGGTGGTTAGGTATGGAGTGATGATGTCGTTCAGGAATTTTGATAGCTCGTAAATAGCTGTTGGTATCTGGGAAATGATCGTTCGTAGCGGGTATCCGGTTTTAGGGGTTTTTATATTTCCATATAAATGTCAAGGTTGGTAGTCTCCAGTGATTTTTGATTTTTGATTTTCAGGTAACTAACTTCCGCCTTGTGAGCTCTTATTAGTTTGTTGACGGACCTTTTTAGGGTATCCGTGGAGTTTCTATTCAGTTTGGTGAATTTAGTTCGGTCGTCGATAATGTTTTGTAATTTTTTATGGTAATCGGCTTTATCCAAAATTGTGCATGCATTGGATTTTTCAGCTCCTAACCCAATCTCAGGCGAGTGCAGAGGATTCGGAAAGAGTTGAATGATATAGCCACTCAACATCATGGTGTTTTGAGTGATTATTAGTAATGGCAATGTTATGCCTTCTTTCATCTTCCCACAGAGACTCAGACTCAGACTCAATACGGGGACCGACATCAAGTACCTTGAGGAAGTAGTGCTGTCCTAGGTCAAGAGAGTGGGTGCTGGAAGACCCTATGCCTAGCAACAGGATTCTGCACCATGCCACACAAGCAGGAGAACACTCATGGCTGTCAGACAATTTCTGTAACTGCATCACTCCTTACATCTGGCCACCTAAATCTCCACTCTGCAACCCGCATGATTATTATATGTGGGGCGCAGATAAGCTAGAAAAAAAAAACTCCTTGTAACACCAAAGATGAAGCGAAGGCAGGAAATATGGCAGCATTCACCAATTTAAACAAGGAGAACGTTCAGATGATTTGCAGGAGATTCCGAAGTCGTCTGGAGGCCGTAGTTGAAGGCAATTGTGATTGTCTTGAATTAATTTACTTTTTAGTATTTCAAGGTATTTTTGTGTAATTTTGGTAAATATATCTGGTATATGAGATGTCAATGTCATTTTTATTTTTGCGTAATTTAAACGACATTTTATTCATTGCATCCTGTAAAAGTATATATAACTCTATGCACACACACACACACACACACACACACACACACACACACACATATATATATATATATATGCATTGAGGCATGTTTAGTTGAATAATTAGACATGTTCCATCTACTTATTTTCAATTAGATCCCTTCATATTCACGAATAAGCTTTTTGGTGTCGTTATTGAAGAAGTAGTAAAAGTTGCTGTGTTGATACATATTTCTTTTATTCAGAGTACTTTCGACATAGCACAATGTCATCATTAGGGTATTGTTTATTGGATGCCAAATATTGTAGTGCTCATTATTGTTGAAGACAAAATTGTTGGGAAAAGTAAAATTTCTTACTTTTGGAGTAAAGAACGATGAGTCAGTTCGTGATCGCTGACACAGTTTAATGGGAGGTAACTAAGTATGGTTGTGGTGAGATTTTGAAACGATTCAATCGATAATAAGTAGAGAAAACATGTCTAAAGTATTCAACGAAACATCTTTCAAATATGCTGACAGAATATACGCATACATATATGTATATATTTGTACACATATATATAAATACGTATACACAAATATGTACACGTACACACACACATATATATATATATATATATATATATATATAAGTATTTAAGTAAATACTCTGTTAATAATAAACAGTATTAAATAACATTTACCGGCCTGAATGTCCGAGAAATATTTATAGAAAATATTCGTCCTCCGACAGGATTCGAACCTGTATCCTATACGGAACCGTCATATAGCCTGACGTGCCTTAACCGATTCGGCCACTAAAGATCGTTCGGTTAGCAAGGTCGAATTTACTGCTTATAAACTACAATCTTCCATGAATATCTCACGTACATTCATAACTGCTCATGGCGTATCAAATGTAAACAAAGTAAAGTATATAAAGTTTTCACATAGATGGTGATATATTCATATGATTAAAATTTTCTATGTACATATTGCTTCTGAATTGGTTATGCTTTCTACTTCATCAATCGAATGTCAAATTTCCTCATTCGTGTAAAATAAATTTTTTGTTTTAATACGATCGTACAGAGATAGTCATTACTGGACACGTAGGCAAAACAAACACTTCTCCTTACACACCTAAACATACATGAGTTAATAGACGGAAATATCAAGAATCAGAAAGTCTTAGTGAATGCAAGAGAGTATATCAATGAAAAACCGCTGTCTTCATCTTTCTCTTTATGCACCCTGTGTGAAGCATAACTTGCTCAAAAAACAAAAAACAAAAAAGATAAATTTTCAGTCAGAACGCAATAATCATTCAACGGTTCAGCTCTGATATCTCCACAATCATTCATACGGCTTCTATTATTCTGGCTTTCCCCACCACTGTGTTCTGTTTTGTTTTTTTTATAAAGATTATCTTTTTTTTTTCTACACTCTACTCCCAACTCCTTATTACTTTTTTTGCTTTATCTCTCTATTTTTATTATTCTTCATTTTTCCTTACTCAACTGTCTTACTCTCTTTCATTCTTTATCCGTATCTCAGCAATGATATGATCATCCTTTCCTTGACATTGTCATCGCAATACACATTGTCATTGTTGTTTCTGTAAGTGTTATAAAATTTTGATCTTTAATCACGAGCAACTATTTTAATTCCCTGCAAACATAGCACTGTTACCGAACGAAATTCCAGGCAACATTTACAGCCTAGTTATTTATCAATGTGTGGATACCTGCACTTTATCATTTTCCTCTTCGTTAATTTCGAAATTTTACTTATTTCTCCATATATTTCACTTTACCTTCTGCTAAACGTTGACTCAAACTAATTTCACGAATTTTCCTCCATCGTTAAAACATTGCTATCAACTGTATACAAACAAGAAACCATCAAACAAAAAATATGCTGTTTTTTTTTTACCAAATACCCAAATATTTAATTTGTCCGTAATGAAGTCATATCCTTCATTTTATTTTATATTTGTTTTGTTCAGAGTGAACGTCTTTATATTTTTAACAATAGTATTTTGATTAAAGTAGCTATTAGTAAACTTAATTGCCTATTGTACTCTCTTGTAGTTCTGTGTCCAGTTTCACGCAAAATCACCATTGAATAATATTTCACTATCAACTGATTCAAGTTTACATGTATATTGATTTTTAAGAAAGGGGTAATAAAAATCATCGTAATGTAAATAGGCCTTGATGATCTATTTAAAAATAGATATAAAGAAAGATAGTGTTTCGAACCAAATCCGTTTGGCCAGTGTATTTCTGAATGATAACGCTTTTAATGTAAACAGTCTTTGGAATTAAAGTGCTCACTATCAAGAGATGAAACATTAATAGCAACACTTTTTCAACCGATTTACAATAAATTTTAGAATTAAAAGGGAACAAGAAATTTATTTGGGAGGCCGAACGTTTGATTTGATTTGGTGTTAAGAATAGAAATATGTTAATATACTCGACATTTTTTTTCTATTTGTTTTGAATCACGAATATTTAAGTTGTATAGTAAAAAATCGAGAATATAAAGTTTTGGTAAATGGATTTTCTAGGCTTTTCAGACAATTTATATACAATCAAACCCTTTGGGCCAGCGAAAGTATAAAAATTATTAACCAACAAAAATGATAAAAGTGAACACATTTGTCAAACAAGGATAAAAAATCTACAAGGAAAATTCTACAACAGCTGGGTAGCGGCAAAGAATATATTTTCATAAGACATTACGAGTCTGTTCGACGCCCAGAGATTGTCTCGTTTTTGTATATACCGTAATTCTCCATGTATAATACGTCTTCATCCATAATACGCACCCCTAAAATTTGTGCTGAAAATGTGTAAAAATGCTTGGTATTGAAAACTTATAAATTGTACCTCTCCAATTTCATTAAGGCCAGCGTTTCCTACTCTTATTACAAAAAGTGGTTTTAAACATAGAATAATATCATTCTAATTTAGTTTTATGATAATTCTTATTTTATCCTACATTTGTAAGTATTGTTAGGTACATATGATTATATTTGACATCCTTATGGAGTCGCAATCGCCGAATGTTAGTGTCAAATTGTCGTATGTTTGTGGTGAGTAGTCATTTCGCAACTGAAATCGATCGATGAAACGGTAGTTTTTTTTAAAAAAATTTGTGTAGCTGTGCATAATACGCACCCCTAATTTTGCTTATGAATTTAAAAAAAAAATGCGTATTATATATAGGTAATTACGGTAAAACTAATGAAGATTTCTTCTTTTACCCCTTCACATGATGTAGGCGACTACTCCACAACTTCTCATTTTTTCTATGTCTATGCAATGTTTGCCTCTCAAAATTCTTCATCTCTTGTTCTGACATTTAACCATACCTCTTATGTAGGCTATCTAGCTTTTTGCTGCCAGAATGTCAAATTCTGCAAGTTATCTTTTCAATGTTCCCTGCAAATTTAAACTGACCCTTTCTAAGCACTGTCCTTTGCGTCTTCATTTTCAGCAAAACTTCCTCCTTGCTCATATATTCCATCCCTAGAGCTCTCAGCATTCTTCTGTAGAACCAACTCTCTGTTATCTTAATTCCCGTTTAATCTCCGAGAAGAATTGACCAACGTTCACTGGAGTTCTGATATTACTTTGCAGGTCAGTATTCTTTTCTGTTTATTCTAATTAAATATTCGTTTCTTAAAACATTACTTTTAGAAGATATCTTTCTCTATTCAAATGAACCTTCGTATTTCTGTGTCGCATTTTCTGTTGTCTATTATGACGCTTCATAGATAGTTGCATTTATATACGTCTTGAAACCGACGTCACCATTTTGTAGCTCGGACCTTGGGCTGTTACTCTTGATAATGAACATCCGTACAATAGATAGTTATTCCTTTTTCTCGTCTTCTTTGCTATCTTGTCTAAGTGGACATGTCGTCTATTTGTTTGTATCTGCCATCAACACTGTGTCATCGGTTTTATGATGTTACGAATGTGTCCATCGATAATAAATCCTGACAGGAATTCTAGTTCTATGAAGATCACACAATGTCAAAAATCATCTACAGCTACTGTTAACATTAAATCGGTGCCAGTTATCGGGTTATATTTAAAAGATTTTTTTCAGTTATAGTTCCTATAAAATCAAGACTGTATAGCGTCGATATTCCAAGAATGCTTTTAAGCAGGTACCAGTCAAAATGGGAAGGCTACAAATATAAATTCTCAGATTATTCTTTGAATTATGTGCATCCAAGCTGAAAAGTACTCGGTCCGACTTTAGAGAATATTTTAAAATGTTTTTTTTTTTTTATTTTGATCATGCCGAGAAATTGTCACTATCCATCCTTGTTATATTTAGTGCTCCAGTATCTTGGCCCTCTACCAGATTCGTTTCGCCTAACTGATTTAAAAAAAAACAAAAAAACAAACTTATTCTGCAAAAGATTAATTGATTTCTAGTAGACCGACATATAAAATGGTGGAATGACACTCTTGAAGAAGTTAAATTTGATACAACAACACTGTTATTTCATTTAAAGAAATGAGGTACAAATATAATGTTTCCCCCAGCTGGTTTGAATTTAAATGCTCAATGACAACGGCATTCTTACAAGTGGTTTTATCATAACATTTAATCACATAATAGGATTTATGAAAGATATGATAACGTGACTTTAACAGTGAAAACCTGATAACTACCATCTATCCGCAACAAGTATATAAATAGTAAAATGGAATAAACAGGGGCCATAGGAGAGGAAATTCTATTCGAATCCTTTGGCCTTTTCGTGCAGTTGAAATGGACAGAAGAAATTGGTTTCTGCTTTCCTAGAAACTTTCATCTCTTGTTCACCCATTTATTTCCTTTTCAAATATTCTTTCGAATAAAGCAATTATGCGATATATTTTGACAATTATATCTGTAGACATGGGTCAGCCGCCTCAGAAAATAAAGTATTTTGAAATTCAAACCCACGCAAAACGAAAAGCCGAAGATATATTTTTTCAAAGTATAGGCAATATTTTAAAGATATTATTTCAAAATTAAATTAAATTAAATTTTCAAAGATCATTTTGCGGAATTCCCGAAATAAAGCTTCGCTTCAGTTATTCTGTTGTCCATCATTTGTCAGTTTATATAACGGATAAAGTTAGTAATGCTATTTTATTAAGAACAAATATTACAAACTCAGAGAAAGGTATCAGTGAAAGAGATCTAGTGAATAAATTCATAGCTAGAGACACTAACATTACTTTTGTGATGTAAGCGAACACTCGTTGCCACTTTTGTAATGTCGACGAATACTTGTTGTCACTTTCGTATTGCTCACTATAGTAGAGCGTTTGTACAACTATGGTAACTATAGTAACGCCCCCCCCCCCAAATAACAGTGTCAGAAGCCTTCAAATATGAATCGCACTAACAGTACTTGCTCGATGATTCTCGCTCGGAAAGTAACCACCGAATAGTGATCCGAATAACAATCCGTATAATGATGATATTCACTAAACGCCTCACGCGGTCGGATGCGGCACAAGGCCGAGTTTATTGTTGGGTATCCGAGCCCATAGGCTTAGGCAAAAATTCTCGGTAGACCCCGTTTTTACGTGGTCTGATAACTGTCTTCCGAGACAACAATCTGCCCTTCGACATAGCTTTGGGGATATTCTCTGTCCGGAGACTCAGAGTTTGACCAGCACACTACGAAGTAATCTGTATAGGGATGATATTCACTAACCGCCCCACGCGGTCGGATGCGGCACAAGGCTGAGTTTATTGTGGCGTATCCGAGCTTGTAGCCTCGAGCAAAAATATCCCCGTAGACCCCGTAAAAACGGAGTCGGGTAGCTGTCTAACACCCCCAGACGAGAATCTGCCCTTTGACATAGCCTCGTCTGGGTTCCTCTCTGCCCGGAGGCAGTGAGTTTGACAAGCACACCTCCGAAGTAATCCGGATAGTGATCCCTTCGACGCCTCACTAATTCACATATAGATATATTTCCTTTACCATCACGTGATCTACTTATTCAAAATGGGATTGCCTGTGTTTGCTTTCTGGTGATCTGTGTTCAAAATCCAGTGTCGACAGCGACACTTTATTCCTATATAATACATACATTATTTTTAAGCTTATCACCCCAAGCAAGGCTGGAAGCCACTAGCACGTAAGGGGTTACAGAAGGTTTGGAGGAAGAGCAGATAGGAGTGGTTAAGGAGAGGATCTGGAGAATGATAGTGGGTCGATCAAGGCAAGGGGGTTACAGAAGATTTGGAGCGAGAGCAGATAGGAATGAAAGGTGAAAGGACGTGGAGAAGGGAAGTGGATAGATCAAGGCAACTGGAGATGTCGATTGACGTTACACTTAAATAGTTGGAGATTGTATTTGTGAGGGAAACAGGAATAAGGAAGGGAGTTCCACAGGCGAGATGTGCGAGACATGAAGCTATTGGTGTATGCACATTGATATATTTCAAATTCCAAAGGTATGATTAAGTGGTATAGCAAATATTATATATGGAGTGAAAGATGTGTCTTTTTAACCTACTTTAAATATACTAAGATGGTGACTGTCATCGTGTCGTGTCGTCGTAGATAGAACCAAAACGTTAGGAGTGAGACAAATATCATGGCAATACTAGGTTCCCCTGAACATAGTATATCACTCGAAAGATGACAAAAGCCTGACAGCTGATTTGTCCTCTGTCCTCGCTTTAACAACACAATGGAAGGAAAACTGGCTAGTCGTATTCAATACCCCACAAAACAAACTACTAACTACTACTCATTATCACCGAGGGATCCTGGACTTTCGTCTATCACAAGATATTGGGTATTCTCTCAAGTAAGCCTTGATTTAATCTCACTCCGGACCTCAAATGGAACTCGTATAGACGATCTATTGCTAAAATATGCTTGAAAAATAGTCGAATCCATTTAGCAATTCACTAAGTAGCCTACTCCTCCTACTATGATGTCTCTTAGGTCCAGAGTCAAAAGATATCTATCGTAGTCGTGCTCATAAAACTCTCTTACTTCCCCTTCCTTGTATTTCAATCAGTAGCACTCTGTATTAATGGCCCGTGAGTCTTGTATTGGATGAATTTTCAGAAAAAGTTTTAGTTCAACCAACTCTAAACAACTTAGCTAAATCCTACGACATCACTTACATTGAGATGAAAAAAAATCATTCTCTATTTAATCCATTAGCAGTTCCACTCGGGTAGCTCCTTACCAAGAACTGTTGCACGTGGATCGTATGTTTGTGCCTGCGTTGAGAATACACCCTCTTAATGTTTAATGTTTGTAAATTCAGGACAGTTGTAGTGTTTTTTTCTCTTAGAGTAGTGTCTAAGTATGCCAAAACATATAAGCATATAACAAGAAGTATATTCTCTCTTGCAAACACACACACACACATATGTGTATATATATATATATATATATATATATATATATATATATATATATATATATATATATATAGTTAATTATATTGTTTGTTAATCAGTATGGATAAATCCAAGGTGGATATAATCCAGGGAGCTCAGTGTAAGAACAGAGCAAACATTAAAAACACCTGATAATTATGCTCCAACCCAATGCATACACACACACACACACACACACGTATATATATATATATATATATATATATATATATATATATATTGGGTTGAAGCATAATCAATAAGAAAACACATATAACATCATCAATAAAACAACACGGATATGTATATTGATAATCATGCACCAACGCAATATATATATATATATATATATATATTGGGTTGGTACATAATTGTCAGGCGTTTTTTTTAGTAAAATATTGTTAAAAAACCCCTGATAATTATACATCAACATAATTCTCTCTAACCTAACCTGATTGTTATTACAAACACTTCTACTTCTTTTGTACATATTCAGTTTTTTTTTTTTTTAGGCGTATCACCCCAAGCAAGGCTGGAGGCCACTATCACGCAAGGGGTTATAGAAGGGTTGGAGGAAGAGCAGATAGGAGTGGTAAAGGAGAGCTTGTGGTGAAAGAGAAAGACAGTGGGTCGATCAAGGCAAGGGGGTTACAGAAGATTTGGAGCGAGAGCAGATAGGAATGAAGAATGAAACGATGTGGAGAAGGGAAGTGGATAGATCAAGGCAACTGGAGATGTCGATTGACGCTACACTTAAACCGTTGGAGATTGTATTTGTCAGGGAAACAGTAATAGGGAAGGGAGTTCCATAGGCGAGATGTGCGAGACATGAAGCTATTGGAGTAGAAGAGACGTCTACATCTAACAGTTTCCACGGTGTAGGGGTGGGAGCGGGATGCCAGCATCGTGGGGCGTTTAAATTCACGAGGCCTGGGGACAAGCGAAAGCATCTCCTCGGAGCAATTACCGTGAAAGTACTTGTAAAAAAGGCAGAGCGAGGCAACATCGCGTCTGTGAGAGAGCGACTGCAGACGAGATGACAGATCAGGGCCAATCACGTTGCCTATCCGTCTCTGGATCTTATCAAGAACCCTGAGGCATATCTGTGTTATTCCATACCTGTGTTCGAGTTATTCCTCATTGGTTCTACCTAGGACCATCACCGTGGTACAAGGAACCTGGACCATAACAATATATATGGTTATGTCCATGTGTAACAGTCATTCGAATTTGAAGACTATTTTATTTCATCGCAATTAATGTTAGCCTGCAGCGCCGAACGTAAGCCGCCAAATCCGGCTATAATGTCATTTTAAAAAAAAAGTAATACAATTCCTAAAACTGAAAATGAAAATAAAAACAGCAACAACACAAAGTCCCAAACAGTACACATCTGACAGTTTGTCATGCATATAAATGTATACATTTTACTTATAAAAAAAACTAGAGCTGATGAGTAAAAACGGATTTCATATCCGAAATCAGTACCCTAAAATTAGGTTAGAAAACCTATTTTCATGCTTAGTTAATTTATTTGTAAGCCAGTATTATTAAAGTAAATTTTATTGCAGATACAAATTAAAATACGTGAAATTAATAATAAAATTGATAATATTGTCCATGCTTGGTATGACGATAAACTACGTCCAACAGTAAGGTCTTTGATCAGGAGATTTTGATGAGCGTGGAACCATCTCTTAATTGCTGGTGTTCCCATGTCTACACTCTCCCTGGGTGGTAGCACCTGTTACAGTCTCAGCTATGGGCCAATAATTAACCCCCAAACTGCGGCCAAAATATCATGAAAGTGTAAAAATAGGTTTTAATACCAGAAATACTGAGCAAAAAATATTATTACCAACAATAAATTAATAAATAATACAGAAAGTTATATCTGTCTATATTCCTGAGATGAGGTATTATGTACCGTATTTACATTAGTCGGACTATTGTCCTCATCTTTCTCGCCATATTTGTCACAACGTTTCTCAAGGACACATGCCACAGTGGATAAAGGCGTTGGTTAGATCCAGTGACAGACCCAAAGAGTGTGAGTTCAATACCCGGTTAAGGCAGTGGAGAACTTTCAGAGGGAAAATTAGCAGGAGATAACTGATAACTGACATCCATCAAACATGGCACGTGGAACTAGAACAGTCTCCTTCAGTGATCGAAATAAAGGGTTCGGTTCGAAATTCCAACCACCTGAAGAAGGCCGGAGCGTACAACGGCCGAAACGTTGTGACAAATATGGCGACAAAGATGAGGACAATAGTCCGACTAATATAAATACTGTACAGAAAGCTATATATTTGTTTGAAAAAATATTACCAGCTACACATTTTTTGAAATAAAAATTCCCAGAAATAGATTTTTGAAGAAAAAAAAATATTACCAGCAATAACAATTTTGTTGGCATCAAATAACACATTGAAGTTGATATAAAACAAAATAAAACAAAACAGAACAAACCATAATATTGTTACCACATAACTTTCTATCATGAACTGCACTTAAAATGGACCTAAAGGCAAATGTAAATGATATGGTGATAGGTTTTGAGAAAAGCAGCGCATAAACTTGCATGTAGGTACTAGTTAGAAATACTTTCACGTTGGGTGACCCTGTCCGCTTAGGTTGTTAGCAAATATTTAGATATGATGCCAAAATCCCCTTACTATTGAAACCTTCCAAATTAAGAAACTTTAAGCATTAAGTCCTTTCCGACACACGGTAATAATGCTTTCCCAATACTCTAGGTTATGCACTGAGATATACAGTGTCTCAGCCACTACGGTATATATCCCACTGATTTTGGTCAGGCAACTGACAAGCAAATGTATTTTACTGAATAGGATACTTATTATTATTATTAAATTATTATTTTCTTTCAGTTGCATGCACATTTCCTTCCGGGCCCCAACCAGAGACCTAAGGTCAGAAATATCACACAAAATTTACATCGATAAATAATAATAATAATAATTTTTCCTTGGATTTCTGGTGTGTACGCATTTCTTTCCGGGTACCGCCCAGACATCTAATGTCAGAAATGGCGTCATGACATTTCCCACTGTCCAATTTAAAACACACACACACACATATATTTTACATAGATAAAGCCCTTCGTGTGCAGTACTCGTGAGAACAATTTTTTTTTTGTATTTCTTTAAGGCATGGGCCTCCAGGAATCCCTTCAATCAGTCTACTGGAACGTTTTTCAACCAATCCGAGGGATCCAACTACAACAGTGATCCAGCTACAACAGGGATTGTTGATGTTCCCATGTGCCACATTTTTGAGATATCGATTTCAAGCTCCTTGTATTTTGATAGCTTTTTGAAGATCTTCAAAGATACATTTGCATTCTGCAGAGACTATCATATCAATAAGGAGGCAATTTGTTTTTGTTTGAGGTCTCTAATAACAATGTCTGGGCGGTTAGCTTTGATTGATCTGTCTGTGTATATTGTGTAGTCTATAAAATTGTTACAGGTCCTATCTCCGTTACCGGGCCTGGGTGGTGTCGCCGGTTGTAATTGGCCTATATTTTTTTACAACTCTAACGGTGATTGCAAATGCTTACTTAGAAATGCTATAAGAGATTGCCATTGATAACATACCACTACAAATCAGACGAGCAGGGTATTTCCAACAGGATGGTACACCGCCTCATTTTGACCGTACACTTCGCGCTTGTCTCGATCAAAGTTTCACAAATCTTTGGATAGGTCACAGCGGACCGTTGGCATGGCAAACACACTCCCCTGATCTGACACCCTGTGAATTCTGATTACTGGGAGCAAGGTAAAATAGAGAAACTGACGGGGAACATGGTTTACATAATTCAGGGTCCGAAGTTCTCGCATAAAAGGTACAGAAATCAAATAAGAAAGATACTGTTAGAGGATTCTAACGGTCCACCGCAGGAAGAGGAAGAAGTGATGGATACGATATTCGACACATTCGATATGCAAAGGCCTCCAAAAATATCAGAACCGCGAAAATCGACCAGGAAAAGAAAATTTACAGAGCCTTTGATGATAAATCCAAAGAGAAAAAAATATTAAAGACTCCTACGAGGTAAAAGCTTTGGGAGGGGGGTGTTATGGGATCTTACCTGTAACGATACAATGAACTCTTCCTGACACTATAAAGACTGCGCCACTCAAGAGAACAGAAGTGTAACGAGTCGAGACAGAACGAGCCGAGACAATAGTTGTTCACTATAAACCAGACTGACAGTCATACTAATACTTTCAACTTCTTGTATTATTATTCTGTTGAATATATATTTGTTATTCCTACTCTTGTGTTCGTGTTGTTCTTCCTTGGTCCTAAACTTGGACCATAACAGTGGTGCGAGGATATTGGACCATAACACTAACTATTAAGCATAAGGAGACAGAATATATGGTTATTAGCAAGAAGAAAAAACAACATGCGGATTTTTGTTTGACAAGCTTAGGACAACACAATTAGCTTTAAAATTTGAAGGGTTACCATTAATATAATGTGATAGTTGAAGGACCTATTCATTTTAGTTTGATTTTAAATAGAGAATTCTAAGTTGTTCTGTAAGTGCGTGATTGTTTCAATGAAAATAACATATTTTGGTATATTTTGACAAATATTGTTTCGCAATTGGTACAATTAGCTTGAATGTCACTAGACACCAGACCATGTGGACCTGTGTCACTTACCAACCTTATTTAATATCTGTAGGCACGTAGCCATCATAATCTAGTTGCCTACTAAATTAATTAAAAACAGGGCAATGAACATAGATAAGAAAAACGCCTGGAAGAAGAATGCATTTTATTCCAAATACTGAAAGTTATTTTGTCTGGATTCGAACTCAGACAAATTAAGTAATCTGTACAGTATACATTTTTCACTCGAAAAAGGTACTGTGTAGGCCTGATAGATTTAAATTCTTAGATGCGACAATGTGTTGGATTCTAATAGTTCGTTTGTTTGTGAATGTGCGTATTTGTATAGATGCATTGTACTTCAGCAGTTGTGAATTTTGAATGCGTATACAGGCGAGCCCACTGAAGAAAATCTGTTTATGCACGCATGCGTCATTCTGTAGATATGAGAGCATCTTCAGTGGAAAGAAACCTTTTCAAATCTCTGGATTCTTCGTTAAATCCAATCAGATCATTTCTAATCCAATCTAACCTTTTTGTCTGTTGCTTTCCATTTTTCTGTCAGTTTTGTAGCACTGATTTCTCCTTGCATGTCATTTCTTCTTCTTCTTCTTCTTCTTCTTCTCTCTGCAAAACCAAAAAAAAATCTCTTATTTTATCTCTGAATACTACACTCACATCAAAAAATGTTAAAAAATATCATGAATTTTGAATGCTAAAATAACATTTTTTCATTCATATTATCTATACTTATTACTAATATTTATGAAAGATTTTACAGAATATACCTGCAGTGCTGGTATTGTTCCAGTCCACTAATAGTTATACATACAGTTTTCATTATAGATACTGACAAGTGTTTCACTTAGTAAGCAAGAACATCAGGTGTACTAATTATATATGTATTAATGGACTCTCCCGTCGTTTTCGATGTATGAAATGTCAAGCAACTCAGTTCCTAGAAACTGACAACCAGTCTACCCGCACAAATCATTTGATTATAGTTGTGAAATCTTTGTGCAGAACCAACCACACACTTTGAAAAACTGAATACTGAGACCTGGTTCATCGTGTGCGACAAGGTCATCCAAAGACATTCTGCAGGTTTTGAATTTGTCCTTCTCCTAAACCAGTTGCCATCCAAGGGTATAGAACCTAATCTGTCCTGCTATTTACCCATAGCTGTGGGGAGAAGAGGATCCATACCTTTCCCAAGGTATTAGTACGTAATTAGTAAGTGAATGCATTGGATTCGACAAGTCCTCACCAATCGCTTGTGTGGGATTTCTGGCGGTTTACTCTGATTGTCGTGAAATCCTTTGTTCGTCAGATTTAATTTTGTAACTCAGTGAGATTGTTTAAAAAATTGATATATAACAATTTTACAGAGTTGATAATTTATAAGATATACTGAAAAGAAGCAACCTCCCACATGTATTTTTCCGATGCCCTAAATATGGACGGGTCTAATAGGAATTCAAATCAACTGGCGTTCTTATGCAGCACTTTGGCTTATGGCGGATTATCAGAACAAAGGTAAAGATGGACAATAAAGAATTAAAGTTTTATTTTCGAAACAAAATACGTTCTGCAAAAACATGGCGCATAAAAGAAGAAGAAAAAAAAGAGTGATCTGTTCCTTTTCTTTGTCCACATCCAATTATTTGTTATGACCGCTTTTTCTTCGGAAAAATCAACTAACTCTCCTAGCGTCACTATATTTCTGTACATGTTTGAGTATCTATTTGACAAGTGAGACTGTAATGTAAAAAATCATAATACTTCAATACAGAGATATTGACAGATACTGATTCCTTTATTTCTTCCATCGGGGTAGATTGATTTAGTTCCAAGTTCCATGCCTCTTCTGGATGTCTCAGTATAAGATATCATCCTTTAACTCAACTCTCTGACATTTTGTTCAGGTTTGCTGTAGCCAGATATTGAACTCACAACTTTCGGCCAAGTCACTGGATTCAACCAATGCTTTTATATTTTAGATTGTGGATATTTGTGCAACTATATTCAATTTATCTTGGAAAAAACATAGTCGTCCACGTTCTGAAGAATACTTTGTAGCGAATAATGGAAAACAAAAACTGCCCGGTTGAAACTCCCAGAGCATTTGGTCTGAAATATATTAAAATAAAAAGATAACGAGAACCCTTTTTTTAAATAATGGTTTGCTAAAGAATGATGCAGTATAAAGTTTATTAAAAAAAAACAAAAAAAAACAAAAAAAAACAATACAGTTCAATCCCTAACAACCGGACTAAGAAGGCCTTCCGGATATGAGGGATTCCGGATATGAGGAATTGGTTACAAAGTCCGGATATGAGTGGTTATCTTTAGATTAAAATAAAAGAACTGAAATCAGGTTTAACATTTATTTGCAGTTTTTTATAGTAAACAAAATAAGCTAATGGTGAGTGAAATATAACGGAACTGATTTTAAGAAAAAAGAAATAAATTATGTAATGATAATGAAAAGTCATTAAATTAAGTATGCCACGTACGCAAAACAAATAATATAACGAGAATTTTTTAATAGTTGTTGCATGATGATTCTTTCTCTTCTAATTTCATTCTCAACTTTTTCTGCATTTCGTTTTGCTTTTATTCTTGAATTTTTTTAAACGAAAGACACTTTTTAAAAACTCTGCGTGTGTTATTGCAATCATCATAGCTGAATGCTGGCATTCTTTCCATAAAACTGACAACCTTTTCAATAGCTTTTTCAATTTCAGTACAGGTTTCGTTCATGTTTTTTATTTCCTTGTTCATTGTATCAGTGTGGACAGTGGAGAATATTTTCCTTGGAAGGTTTTATATCATGCAATGTTGACTTTCCTATGTTGAACTCAGCCATTAATTACAATGAACTTTCACCGGCATTTAGTCTGTTTAAAATTTCCACTTTTTACGATAACACCAAAATTGTTATTTTTCTCTTATTCCCATCATCTTTTACATCAACACAAGCCATTAGGGTGAAATAAGCATAAGCAATTAACCATCTTAAATTTCCTGAAAAACAGAAATTTCAAATCAGTTACATATCACCAAAATAGCTAAAATATAAACATCAAAATCATGTCCGGATATTCGGGATTCCGGATATGTGTCACTCCGGATATGAGGGATTCCGAATATGAGGGATTCTACTATATTTGCAATTTATGAACTATGATTGTACTTCTATGGATATATTTTTTTTTATTGTATAAATTATGTTTTTCTTTCTTTTATGCAGAACGAAAAATGCTTTGAGTATAAAAATAAAGAAAACAGAGAACAGTAACATATTGGTGTATATATGCATATTGTTTTAAAGCTAGAATTTTTCAACGATGAATATTTACATAAATGTCTCAGTTAAATATAGTACTATTAGAAATTGCGTTATCCGAATAAATGTGTAGCTACCCCCCTTAGAATTATATATATATAGCATAAATCTTTGTAAGAAATTACCGTACCACGTACATTCCGATCCAAAGATGTTGTTTACATACCAATTGATTTAAAGCCATCATATGTTAAATAAATTGTCGACGTTGAAAATCTATGAAGCATATCGAAGTGGCGTGTTGAAGAAGCGTGTCGAAAATATATAACGTAAACAAAAAATAAAAGCTAATTAAGGCAAGAATAAAGCAACTAAAATGGCTGTACACATCTTAATTGTTTCTTCATTACCTTCATTGCATTGTTCTATGTTTAGGATTCATTTTCTTTCAACCGCCATAAACGGAAGCTCACGAAGAAAATGCAATGGCCTTCAATTGCAAATAAAACAGACAAGTACCTAAAAATTATTTCTCTTGTCTTAACTGCATTTTTTAAAGGAGTTTATATACACTGCAAGCTTAAGGTAAAGTAATATGAAAATATTACAAGGTTACATCAATAAAGATGAAGAATGGCACAATCTCATTCCTTGTCAATGCACATGTCAATACCTTGATGAATATTATTCATGCAGAATATAATTCTGCGAAATGTGCCTAATTTAATAGCAATGTCTCAGACAAACGTTTCTTAAATAAAATGTAGCCATGACGTTTTTATATGAATCTCTTAATTTCAAATGAAAATAGATCAGCTATATAATGTTTTGCTGAATCAGAATAAATCTGTTGCATCGATTATAACGAGCAAGATTAGTTTATGCATAAAAAGTGTGAAAACCAATTGATAAAAAGGCACGTGTTTTGAAAAATGTATTTTTCCATTGAAAACTCTTCTTTTGAATGTTACTTAATAACTAAGAGTATTGACAAATATCTGAGTTTTTTATCACAAACATGAATAATCCGAAAATTGGGTGTTGAATTCACGAAATAATTGAAATGTGCCATTCTGCATATTCGCATTGCCTAATTATTAACAGTTTTAAACAGCCATAATACTATATTAAATCTAAAATCTTTTTTTAATTAATAGAAACCCTCTCTCTATACTGGCCATCATAGAAAGATCTGGAAAAAGGCGATCTTTATAATATCAGAATTCTGATGTTTAGTCACTATATATTTTGGGAAATAATTAATGCCGGGAAATTTTCAGCATCTTCACAGATATTGCACTAATCTTAAATGGGTACCAAGGCCAAATGTAGTAGATATGACGGTTAGAAATAATGAGTCGCTATAATTCCTCAGTTGGATGATCTGATGCGTTAAAAATCATTATACAAAATTCTGAATTTTACATTAGCTCGAAAATGGACCATTTGTGATAGTACACACAAATAAACAACCACAAAAACGAAACAGTAAATTTACCAAACTTAGCTTTGTGTAATTTGTTTAAACATGGTATCTCTCTTCATGACGTAGTCGATAATTACCCGCAAAGCTTCCGTTTCTTTATTACCTGCGGCCAACAGGTTGTGAATATGGCAATGAATATGAGGATAACAGTCCGAATAATGTAATCATAATATCTCATCACAGAGATATAGACAGAAAAATAAAATGTAATTGTATTTTGTAAATTAACTTAATTGAACAAAATGTTTACTCCTTGTTTCCTCTATCTTGTGCCAGAGATCAGGCAGCCCTAGAAATTCACCCATCAATAATTGTTTTAGCTTCTAACGCAAAGATCCGTTGAAGGGGTCTTTTGTTATTTCCCTGGCAATAGAATGTTTTATTAAGACAATTCAGCAAAGTCATTCACAAATGATAACCTGACGGTGCAATTCTGAGGAATATGGCGGAGGCGTGAAAAAGTCCAAGTTAAGATGTCAAAATATTTGACTAGTCGCCAAATTAACGCGTAGTCTAGCATTATCCTATATATAAAGTATTTCCCTTTATACCAATTTATATATATATATATATATATATATATATATATATATATATATATATATATATATACCCTTTATATAAAGTAATTCCGGATGAATTTCGACGATTGCAACAATTTGTTGTTTAAATGGAAGTAGTATATGTTTCAATTAAAATCGTTTCACAAGGAGTTCAGTCCTCCCATAGATAAAATATCACGCAATTTGGGTGACTATTGAAGTTATATTTGCTGTATGATAACTTTTTCTATGCCTTTAAATTTCATCATTACTCATAATGTCTTTCAAAAATGTAGTAATCTTGTTGCTTTTACTGAACCACATAAAAAAAGTTCATTGGTTTTTGTTTTACAGTTAACTTATTTAGAAGCTACATCTCGAAGTGACTAACACAAAGAAGATGTTACAGATGCTTTTCCACGATTTACTTAGACATTTTCCTTGACTTGATGATTTAAACTGTGGTATAATGTCCTATAATAATTTCTTAACTACATCGCTATTTTCCTGTATAGGTCTACCCGACCTTTCGTTAACGTTCAGCAATCATCTTTAGCATGAATTCTTTTTCTTTAATTACGTACCTAGTGCTTTCCCAAAATAGGCAATCATGACCCTCCACATTTTCTATGGAACTGTTACCCGTTTGATACCACTTTGTTCTGCCATCAACACATAAAGCCACATCGCTTAGGCTACTCACTGATTTCCTCTACCTTCAAGATGTCATTTCACCTGTTTCTCCAAATCTTATTTTGTGTTTCAATAGCATTTTTTTAAAGAATCGACCGTAGTAAGGATCATCGAGTCAATGGGAACGATTCATTCCTTAGGTGCATACTACGTGCTTCGCCAGGGCTGCCTAAAGTTTTTCAATTCAGAGTTTTCCTTCTCTTAGTTCGATTGCCGCCCAAGGCTATAGAACCCAGCCTGTCCTGATATTTATCCATGATATGTAATGGGAGATTAGAGAGCTTGTTTTAATAGAAAATGTGGTGGAGTAATGGATAACGGCTCGGATTGAGGAATCGGAGAGCCGAGTTCGAATTCCAGTCAAATCCATTACATTAACTTACATGCTAATACCCTTGTGAAAGATATGACTCCTCTTCTTCTCTCCCAGTCATGGGTAAATAGCAGGACAGACCAGGTTCTTTATACCTTGGATGGCAGCTGATCTACCGCAGAAAGAAATGGTAACCTACTACGGGAAATAATCTGTACCGTCATTCATGTATCAGGAGATACATAATCGCCTATGCGCGTATCACTGACTGACATTACCAAACTATTCATCAAAGAAACAATATAATAAAAAAAGAAAATGGCAACTGGTCTACCGCAGAAAAAAATGGCAACCTTCTGCGGAAAAAAAATCTGCCTCGTCAGTCATGTATCGAAAGATCGCCTAAGCATGTATCACGCATGGCACATAACTGACTGACTGAATTGAAACTATGCCCGCTGTTATGTCGGCTGTCGCAGCATAACCAAAAGCGATCTTTTTCAGGGTTTTAATTTATACTAAACACGCCTAATCTTATTCAGCGGCAAACACAGCACGAACTATTTGTATGACCAAATAATATATCGCACACATCAACTTTTCTTCGCAATCTGTAGAATTAATGTAAACTTCCATCTGTATTACTTATTGAGGCTTTTTTTCCCCGTTCGTTATGAATTATAACCGGTACCTTTTCTTCACGATAACCCTTTTTTTTAATACCCGGATATAAGAGACCCGGATATAAGAGACATTTTCTTTGGTCCCAAATTAGAGCCTGTGTTAATAAAACAAAATAGACCAAACCCGGATATAAGAGAAACCCGGATATAAGAGGCTTCTTCTCCGGTCCCGACAACTCTTTATATCCGGGTTACATTGTAGTTATTTTTTGCTTTTATCCGATCCTTTCAAGTTTTACTTCTTTCAATCCATATTTGTTTATTATATTTCCTATACCTTTTTTTTGTGTCGTCTTTATACTCTGCTTCTCTCATCCGTACATTTTATTTGCCTCATTTTGCAACAACATACAATATGTCGTCTGTTACTTTTCTTAAATTCAGTATATTCAGCTCCGGGCATTGTTTGTTTTATTCTCTGCTTTAAGCTTCACTTTTTCCGAACCAATTCAATTTTCTTTTCTCTCCGTGACTTAATCTTGCCATAGCCATTTTCAATTTCTTTTCTGCCTTTCATTGCCTTGTTACTTCATTTTCACACACACCCCACCACCCGTTTTTGCACACCACCCTTCTCCATGTCTTCCCTGTCTCCTGCTTTCCTTCTCTCCTCTTTCGTTTCAATCACTTCATCGACGATTCTAGGCGCCGGAAAGATTTCCTTCCTCTGTAAGTGATCCTCTCCCTTTTCAGGTAAGTCTCATCTACAGGCGACACGTTTGTTAACGTTTACCGGAAGAGCACCTCCGTTCACCGGAAGTGGTGGACGTGATGCTAAGAGGAGATGATGGGGCAGCATGGTGGTCAGGACGGCGGAAAATGTCAGGCAATTTAATTGACAGAATAAAATTGTGTGTGTATTAGCAAATATGATCTCTCTTTTTTTTTTTTACATGGATGTATGTTACAATCAGGATTTTTCTATCAATAAATATGATTTCATATATAGGTGTAGAGGACTTATACATGAATATGTATATTTGTACTAAAAAATCATGTATGAAAGTGTATATCAGTAGAAATTCGTACACTTATATGCAATTATTTGCATGCATGCGTAGAAATGATTTTACTCGTATCTAAGTTAACCTTTTGAACACTATGCGTGAGACGCCGATTATAATTTCTTCATATATATATATATATATATATATATATTTCGAATGAAGATAAAGACAAACATTGTCCAACATTTGCATTTTTTTTTTTTATTAAGTTGGTCCTTGATCTAAGATTTTGGCTAACATGAGTCATCTTCAGAGTGGTTATAAGGACATTTTAACAAAGATATTCACTGTCGAAGATGATATTTTTGTGTTGCCATAGAAGATTGCTATGCGACAATACCGGTCGCGGAATATCAGACGCAGGTCGCAAGTTCAAGATGATAAACATCTTATCTAAAAACCTGAAAAAAAGAAACCAAATAAGCTTAGTGGATTTTTAGATATTAAACATTTTGCGGAAGGAACTATTATGCTGTTACACCCAGTGCATTCATACATTATATATATATATATATATATATATATATATATATATATATATCGGTCGAGTAATATCAGACGCAGGTCGCAAGTTGAAGATGCGGTGTATATGTATATATATGTATTTTTTAAACTACAATTTTCCATGATTTTCTCTCGTACATTAATATATGCTCGATGTGTATCCAAATGTAAACAAATGGCGTCACGCATTATAAAATGGACAAAGTTCAACAATTATTTAAAGACATTTTTTATGTTTATACATTCTTTTTTATAGATACAAATATTTAAGTAAATGCTGTTTATACTAAACAGTAATATAATAAACAGTATTAACGACATTTACTGGCCTGAATGTCCAACAAATTTTCATAGAAAATATACGTACTCCGACAAGAATCAAACCTGTATCCTACACGGAACAGTCATATAGCCTGACGTGCTTTACCGATTTAGCCACATAGGAGCATTTCGGTTAGCAAGGTCGATTTTACTGTTTTTAAACTAAAATTCTCCATGATTTTCTCTCGTACATTCATATCTAATCGATGCGTATCCAAATGTAAACAGGTTTACATTTGGATACGCATCGTTGAATGTACAGGAGAAAATCATGGAGAATTGTAGTTTAAAAACAGTAATATATATAAATATATATATATATATATATATATATATATATATATATAAGCGATGGAGAAAGAGACTGTCTACAAAAGGAATATTTTAAGGTAGCATTGGTTTGCTAATAAGGCCAATTATGGTGCAAAAATAATGTCGTTTTTTGACGTTCAACTTCATGTGAGAAAACGATATTATTTTTGCACCAACCTAATATATATTATCTTCATACACCGGTCACACATTATAACCATTTTCATTACTATGTAAATCTGTCATAATAATTTCTCTCTTAATTCCAAGTTGCAAATGGTATTCATTAATATATTTGCAAATAAGAAATACTAATTGAGAATACTGAATCAATTGAATATATGTAGATATACCAGAATGTCTGGAACGCCTCGAAGCATCATGGCGATCTAGAAAACTGGGTTGCCCTGTTTCGATGTAGATAGTCAACCAATAAGAGGAAAATTTATTTCGTGCGCGTGAACAGACACAATCTCTCTATTGATATTGAGCCATTACTGAGCTTTTGTATAGTTGGACATTCGCATTCAGAGGCACTCACTGTGCTAATATTTCAGAATTCCAATATTCAAATTCTCCAAGCACTCTTTCCACATTGTATGTCCATGAAAATTCAACTCGTTCTAGTACTTTTTTTTTATTTCTGTTTTCTTTAAACCATTTCGTTGCTCTCATGTTCCGTATATGGCACCCTCAGCAACTTTTTTTTATTAGAATCACATCTGTTATTTCAAGTCTGCACTTCCTAGGTGAGGAAATTATTAAAGATTTTATGTGAATTGTTAGCAGAACGGGGCGAAAAATGAACTGCACAGTGTGAAAATTTAATTCATGCAACAAAGTAGAAGAAATTGAGGAGAGCAATCAACCATGTTTAGCAGTAACATGGTGTATAAAAGAAGAAAAAAGAATTCTGTTCTTTATTTTTTAAATATCCATTTATTTGTTAATATGGTGTTTTTGTGAACAAGCTTGAGAACATGCATGCTTATCTGCGTCAATGAGAACGCGTGTATTTATATAGAATATACACAATAGTTTTAACACTGAGACTTATATGGAAATTTTTGTACTTTCCTGTTTTATATTATACAGTTTAGATTGGGGTTTAAATGATTTCAACGTTACTCAATAGAAATAATGTGAAAGGATATTGAATTCAGTTTTGTATTCATTGTATGTCGTCAGAAAAATGTTTTTTGGGGCATGAATATTTCGACAGCACGTAACCACATTACCAAAAGTTAATTTGATTAAAACACACAATAGCTTTAATTTACGATAATATCAGTCAACGCTAAATATACACATTAAATGCACTTCAAATCATTGAAATCCTTTCTTTTTAAAGTGTCACATTCTTAGTGCTTATTAAATTTTAATTACAAACACAAGATATATTACAGCATTTTTTAAATGTATTTTTAATTTTGCTTTGTGTTGACGATAATGGTATGAATATCCTTAGTGTTTATATATATAAAACAATAATAAATAGACACATATATATATATATGTCTATTTATTATTGTTATATATATATATTGTCTATTTAATGTTGTTATATATATATATATATATATATATATATATATATATATAACAACATTAAATAGATAATATATATATATATATATAACAACATTAAATAGATAATATATATATATATAACAATAATAAATAGACAATATATATATATAACAATAATAAATAGACAATATATATATATATATAACAATAATAAATAGACAATATATATATATATATAACAATAATAAATAGACAATATATATATATATATATAACAATAATAAATAGACAATATATATATATATAACAATAATAAATAGACAATATATATATATATATATATATATATATATATATAACAATAATAAATAGACAAGAACAATAATAAATGGACAAAAAGCCAGAAATCTTTAAAATAACATGCAGCAAAGTAACACTAATAATTTATGCAATTTTCGAAATAAACAGATAAGGCCATGAAATGGAGCTAGTAAAACAGAAGGTATAATTTATTAGCAACAATGTTCAACCCCTGAAAAGACGTTCAAGAAACACTGTTCAACCCCTGAAAAGACGTTCAAGAAATACTGTTCAACCCCTGAAAAGACGTTCAAGAAATACTGTTCAACCCCTGAAAAGACGTTCAAGAAACACTGTTGAACCCACTGAAAAGGCGTTTGGTAGTTCTGGTCGGGTTTTAAGAGTAAAGAAATGTGGAAAATCACAAACGTTAGACAAGTGATGAAAGAATGATTGTGAGAGTTTCGGTAAACAATCCAAAATCAGGAGGCGGTATATCACTAAATAAAATGGCTTACCCACTGGACGAAAACGGAGATGTGTCTCGCGTGTAAAATACTCCCAAAAAGAAAATGGTGACTTTACGATTCGTATAATTTTAAAAAAGTTAAATCTCGGAGTCAGATACTTTCGCGGGAATATCTTTCCACCTATGCAAATTTGATTTGTTGCTCAGTCTATAAAAAAAAAGTTCTTCAAGAGGCGACAGGAGTGTGACTTTAAAGGTTGGGGGGGGGGGAAGATTAGGGAAACTTATTACAAGCCGGAAGAAACTGATTGCAGACAGAAGAGTGAATGCAGTTTTAACAGAGGTTTTAGTTGATGCAGTACACAAAGTATTACGATAAAGCAATTTGAACGTGAGTATAGCAACAGAAAAGACTCATTAACCAAATTAAACATCAGAACCGAAGACTGAAGCGGTCAAACGAACATATCTGGAGAGTGATAAAAAGTCAGTTTTAGTGATGAAGAATAAAGAGAGTTACATTCTAATGCAAGACAACATGTAGCGGGAGAAGTTTAGAAAAGAAATACAAGATACACCACAACGATGGTGGACACGTGTGCACCGTCTTTGAGGTGAGGTTATGATGTGAGGTTGCATCAAAATCGATGGTAGAAAAAAAATTGGTAAAACTTTGTGGAAAACTAAACAGCGAAAACTATATTAGTTTTCTACAGTCTAATCTTCTGCCAGACTACGTAGATAGAGAAATCTTTCAGCGTGACCAGGTCCCTTGCCACATATCACGTGCAACTGCAATAAAAAAGATTCTCCTATTTGAAGATTTTCAACTTTTAAAAGATTGGCCAATACAAAGTACTGATCTCAATATAATTGCACTATTGCGGTGGAAACTGAAGAAACAGTCATTACAAAGAAAAAGCACAAAATCCCCAAGTGTGTGCGATTACTGCCAAGAATTGGAAAATATTCTCAATGAGAAAATCTGAACCGTGTTCTATTCAATGACATTGCGAACTGAGGCAATTTTTCGAGCCAAAGTTCACGGCACTAATTACTAATTTTTTTTTACTTATTTTGCACTTTCTGTAATGATGAAGATGATATTTGTAAAAGAATATTTTCCTTTTTAGCTGAAAAGAAAAGAGCTGAAAGGTGAAATTTTGGCTTCATCACTATTTTTATGAAGTCCAATCATACAGCATTTTTCTGCACCCCTCAAAATAACTTAAAATATACTAAGAAAAGCAGACTGCTTATCACTCGATTTGGGTGTAAAATTAACAAAAGTAATTCATTTACCAAGGTGGGCCAAAAGTTTTGCACGACAGTCTATATATTTATCTACCCGTTAATCTGTCTATCTATATTTGTACCAGTTCACCCCATGCAAGGTGATAATGACACTAAGACACCGGGAGTGAAAGAGAATGAAAAGACTTTTTAGAAGGAATCGGAAAACCAATTCTTAACAGGGAACAAGGGAAAAAATCCCTCTCCTGTTCAAAACAACAGGGAGAAGTGCGAACAGGACAATAGGCGAAACTATGTACTCCCGTAAACTAGAGGTAGTGTTAGAGAGAATTATTTGGAAGATAGACTTTCTCGAGCATAGAATGAAATATTGTCTTAATTATGCCTGAATCTGCAGTCCTTACATTTTCTAGGCGTCGATAGTTTCATTGTTGCAAAATTTATTTTTATGGGCCGTGTCCCTTCAGTAAGTAGGCGATCATGGCTCTCCACTTCCCCCTATCCCTTGTAGCTCTCAATAAGTATCGTAAATCTGCCTCCTCCCCCAGACAAAGTTCTGTCATCTATCTGCTTAAGCCCGCCAGCTATGTCATGCGTTGCTTTCCCTTGTCTATCTCTCAATCTATTCAACCTGTGAGTATCATATTCTCCACGGCCTCCTTTCTCATTATGTGTCCCAGAAAGTTCAGCAGCCGCTTCCTGATGTATAAGGTTCCTCATTGTTTGCATCCTCTCCAAAACCTCATCATTGCTCACACGCTCGGTTCACGATATCCTTAGCATCCTTCTGTAGAAACATATCTCCGTTATCTCGTGTCTCTTCTTCATCTTTTAGAAGACCGTGCAACATTCACTGCCGTAAAGGAGGATAGATTTCACGTAGCAACTCGGTACTCTTTTCTTTGCTACCAAAGAAATCCTTTTGTCTCGCAATACTCTGCCAACTTTTGGAATGCATCCTTGGCCATTCCAATACATCTACGGACCTCAGCGTCGCACTTACCGTCCTCTGTCAAAACACTTCCTAGATATTTAAACTTACGCATTTGCTTGATGTCACCGACTTGTAAATCGTATTTCGGGCTCATCCTTTTACTGATAACCAAGCATTCTGTCTTCTTGTAGTTTATGCTAAGATCCTTTCTTATCGCTCTCCTTCGAATACCTTCTGTAGGAGGTTTTGTAGTATTTTTTTCGTGTCTGCTATCATCACTGTGTCGTCTGCGTATCTAATGTTGATAAAATTGTGGCCGCCAATGCTGAATCCTGGTAGGATTTTAAAAAAATGTTGCAAAATACAGTATTAGTAATATTTTCGCATCAGAACACAGACCATATGTAGAATAGCTAATCTAGTATAACTTCTTTTCCGAATTTTGAGAAAAATGTGTAAATTTTACTAATATATGCGAAAAAAAAGAAAAGAAAATATAGGGTATAATAAAATTGAAAGAAAAAACTAAAATCCTCTTAATAGCTTAAAAGAATAAGAATAAGAACAACAGCAGTTTCTGTAATTAAATCCATCACGTTAAATACTATCGAATTTTCTCATTGGAATATCAGAAGAAATTGAAAATGAAATAAAATGCATTGTGATGTAAACCAGAGTAGAGTCGAATTATATTTATTGAGATTCGTCGTTAATTCTTCTTTCTGCACGTGTGACAACGTATCCATCATAATGACTGACAGTGACAGATGAACAAAATATATAGTGTTAGATTCATTCTATTAGAATTTTATCATGAAATAACAGCTGGAAGTGGCAATCGTAATTTGAACTAGTTTTCTAGATAATACGTAACTTTCTTTATATTACTTATATATTATCTGGACCAGTGACTTCGTTCAGTGCATTTACTTGTACTGACCTATATTTAATCGAAAGCAGACATCGTTTTTCGTCCAACAATTACGGAATTTTTATTTTTCATCATTTCACCCCAAGCAAGGAAATAAACCCACTATGATGCGAGGAGTTACTGAGTTTTAGAAAACACTATTTACATTATTCAGACTATTGTCGTCATCTTTGCCGCCATATTTAGTACAACGTTTTCGGCTGTTGTACGCTCCGGCCTTCTTCAGGTGGTTTGAATGTCGAACTGAACCCCTTATTTCGCTCACTGGGGTAGACTGTTCTTGTTCCACGTGCCATGTCTAATGGATGTCAGTTGTCAGTTATCTCCTGCTAATTCCCATCTCCAAGTTCTGCACTGACTTAACGGAAGATAACTGATAACTGACATCCATTAAATATGGATAATACTTCATATCAGAAGATGACATTGAGAAGCAAAATTAAAATCGCAAATAAAAAAATAATGATGCTTTTAGTAAAACATCTCGTTAGGTAACCAGTTTTTAGGTATATAGTGTCTCCTTTATATATATATATATATATATATATATATAGTATAGTTGTGTTTTCGACGAGGATTTATATGTATATATATATATATATATATATATATATATATAAATCCTCGTCGAAAACACAACTATACTTAAACATGAAAACAATAAACAAAAACTAAAAATTCTTGAAGCTATATTCATAAAATAGTTGAAACCTAACCTGAACAAAATAAACTATGAAATCTCCACAAATATCCTTAAATGCCTATAATTAGTAACAGAAGCCATTGGTTCATACCAACGGCTTTCCATACTCAATACTCATCGGATTCACTCTCGCGTGGTCATGTGTGACGTCATGAGCTGTGGTGCGATTTTCGCTTTCAGCGTCTTATATGCACGTGTTTATCGTTGCTTGGAAATCCTCCATGTAAACAAAAACAGACTATCATCAATTTCTTGTTCGTGTATTGCTTAATATATTGTGTAATTGTCATCTTTGAGAATGGTTTATGTAAGCCGAAAGATTAGATTGGATTAAAAATATGTATCAATATTGTGATTTTCTTTCATTGTTTAATGATAATGTTATTAAGCTTATCAGACTATATGAAAAGAACTTACATAAAATATATAGACAGCACTTATCTATATTATTTAATGAAACATATATATATATTATGACTTTTAAATTCTTTGAGAAACATAGGGGCGCGAGATATCGTTGCGTTTTCTATAACAAACTAGTTTTTATGTGAGTGGGTTGTTATCGTACTACACAACCCCCGACACGGAGGATCAGGTTTAGATTTCAGAGTCTGTCTTACTATTTACTGTGGGGAGAAGAAGAAGATTCATAACTTAACCAAAGGTATTAGCATGGATTCGACTGGAATTCGAACTCGGCTCTCCGATTCCTCAATCTGAGCCGCTATCCATTACTCCACCGTGGTTCCTTTGCTTGACATGAAATGTCTGCATTTAGATTTAAATTCATGTTTAATATTAACAGCTGGATAGAAGCGGAGACATTTCTCTTTTTACATTTTTCGATTCTACCCCAACTTACTAAATCCACACTTGTTTATTAATTTAGCATAATTTGTCCCTTTAAATGATTTTCCTACCATTTATTAAGAATCCCATTTATTGCATATTGGGAAAATTTCGACCCCTTTATTATTTCCCTCTTGTATTCAGAGCTTAACTGTAAGATTAAGTAAAATAGAAACAGAAACATTTGTGGATGTAAATAATGTTATTTTAATATATTTTCTTGTTATACGTTATTTGTATAGACACAAATATTTAAGTAAATTCTCGGTTTATAATAAGCAGTATTAACATTTACCGTCCTGAATGTCCGAGAAATCGCATAGAAAATACATGTTCGCCGACAGGAATCGAACCTGTATCCTACAGGGAACCAGCATATAACCTGACGTGCTATACAAATTTAGCTAAAGAGGATTTTCTGGTTAGTAGTAACGTTACCTATTTAGACACGATTAAATTATTTTTCCTAACTTCAAATATTTTAATAATTTCGTTAAATAAAGAAAAGCAACCATATTAAATTTCTCCGACGCCCACTGCTTTTTTGTAAATTAACCAATTTTCATTGTTATATGGAACGAAACAGACCAGAAACTTGCAGCTTAGAGGAAAATGAGAACAGCGTCCGAAACGTCATTTGAAGAGTAATCGAATAAATGCAAGTTTACTAACCAAAAGAAAAAAAATGATTGATGTTTCGATTTCCACTATAGCGGACTGCAGACATCGGTACATATCAACAGTTGCTTTAAACCCAGCTTGTTGGATAATCAGAACATGCAATATATATACACATATAGCTGTGCGTAATTATTTTTCGAAATGGAAAATGGTGAACATGTATTGCGAAAATCAGTCTTGAATCTATTCTGAGTGGGCCAACAGAGGAGCGAGCGTAAGCATGTTAATCCCCTATATTCGCGTGCACTATCAATAGATTTGTATGCCAAATTTGGCTTTGGCAACCAAATATCTATTGATTCTGTATTTGTACGTAAAAAAAAGTAATCTCTGAAATTGCATTTTTGGGAAATTAGCAGATGTGGATAGTGCTAAGTACCGAAGGCTGGGCTTTTCATATAAACATTTCGAGCCAGCTTACTGTTTCTTTATAATATAGAAAATATGTTGTATATCCCTTGAAAAACCCCGAAAATATTCTGAAGTATATAAGTAAGGTTCTTACTCATCTGTAGAAAGATACACGGGTAATTTGTTCCCGTCCAAATTTATTCAAATACTTGCTCGATGAATTTGATATTCATGTAATTAAAACAAGTAAAAGGGCTTAATTCGCGAACTTGTTTGATACGGGATTGACTGACATATTTTGTTATACGGGTTATAAAATTTTTACAGGTAATTTAAAACCAGGGAATATTTTTACATAGTAAGAGGTTTTTTTTTTTAAATAATGATTTACTAATACAAGTCCTACTAATTTTTCCAATGGTATTTTCGCTTAACGGGGTAGTAATGAATAACGGCTCGGTTTGAGGAATCGAAAAGCCGAGTTCGAATTCCAATCGGATCCATTACATTCACTTACGTGATAATACACTTGTAAAAAGGTATGAATCCTCCTCTTCTCCCATCCACCAGCTATGGATAAGTACAAGGACGGACTGAATTCTATAGCCTTGGATGGCAACCGTTCTAGGAGAACTCCCTGAATTCAAAACCGGTCTGGGAAGGGTTGGGTTCCGTCAGGCTATCTTGCTCAAGAAACACCACTTCTACTGTGGCTGCAATGCATATGCTGCCCCTACCACCCTGATGGGTCACTGGATTCGCGATTGCGATCGCGCGCGTATATAACGAACCCAAATAGAAATCATATCTCCGATTAACAATTCTGAGTCGTTATCTATTACCCCACACGGACATCCAAACTTACAGTGCCTGCTATTCCCAAGTGGTTACCCATCTAGGTACTGACCAAGCTCGACGTTGCTTATCAATTAAGTTCTTAAAGGTTTTCTTACGAGCACTGGTGTTTTGACGTGATATGGCCGTAAACTTCTGAGAGTGGACGGAGAAGCTATTCGATTTTCATAACATCAATTTCGTGATAACCTATATTCCTTAAATTTATGGTTTCGAGGAAATGAAAACTGTAGGTCTTAGTGAGGATCAACCTTCATCCAACCTCGTGGACTGGCGCTGCAGAATCTCAAATATCTGTGCCAAATAATAGAAACCACATCACTTGAGGATATTTCAACAAATTAAATGGACAGCACATGTAACTCGAACAGGAAAAAATTAATAATCAAGATGTTGGCATCCCACGCCGCTAACCCAAACAAAAGATTAGAAAGTAATCTCCCATCAATATTGAAAAGGGCGATAACAGTTAATGAACTTGAGAAAAGTCTTTTCCTGTAAAAATTGTTTCAATAGATAGATTTTATACATTTCAACTGGCTGGCTCGGTCAATGAATGTTGAATGTTTCCTTATAAGGAAACGGCCAACATTACTATTGCCATTATATTTTCCATTAATATTCTGAAGATGAATGTAAGTATGTATGTGGCATATACACAATTTGACCAGAATTTAAACATGAAGTGTTTGTGTTCTAAATCCCTTCGCACATAAAATTATTCAAACGATCAATGATTTTAAGTGTCGGGGCAACACCGAGCTAATCACTAATAGAACTATCAATGGGAATAGAGTATATATGTGTTATTCTAAGCCAAGCTAAACACTCTATCCCGAAGAATTAAATTAACGTCGCATATCTTGTGACAGCAACGATGAAGATTTAGAAAGAAATGTTTTATTGCTTTAGATGAGAATATTCTGGACGGCACAACACTATTTTTTCCTAATTCACCACAAGAAAATCGTACACTATTATCATTATTCGGACTATTGTCCTCATCTTTGTCGCCATATTTATTACAACGTTTCGGCCTTCTTCAGGTGATTGGAATTTCGAACTGAGGTACTCACTGGTCTAGTTCCACGTGCCATGTTTAATGGATGTCATTTATCAATTCCCCTCTCCAAGTTCTCCACTGCCTTAACCGGGTATTGAACTCACTCTCTTTGGTTCCTGTCACTGGATCTAACCAACACCTTTATCCACTGTGCCATGTGTCCTTGAGGACATCTGTGCATGGATTTCTGGGTATTATAAACCTAATGTCTTCAGCAACCATTTTTTTACAATAGTCCGAATAATGTAAATAGTGTACATAATACCTCATCTCAGAAATATAGAAAGAAAATCGTATTCATCAACAACTACCAAAATCTTAGTGGTTAAGACCAATAATTTGATGTGTCTGTTTCCACATTTCTTTCGATTTGAACAGAATTGCGGATGGTGTAATGGATAATTTGTCGGAATGAGAAATCAGAGAAACAGATTTGAATTCCAGTCGGGTTCGTTAAGTTCACTTAATGCGCAAATAGATTTGCCTGATTCCCTCCTCCTAGCTATGGGCTATATAGTAAAACGTGTGTCTGTAAAATGCATTGTTATTTTCTTAAAAAATGTTTCAATGCAATATTAATTCAAAAAAAAAATTATTATTCTTAAACAAATATGTTTCGGCTTTAAGTAACAGAGAAAGTGGTTGGTAAGCCGTAAAAATCAATCAATCAATCTTACACAAATTTTCTACAATTTCTTTGTATCTGTTTTTATTTGTTCTTTCGTTCCATATCTATGTTTTTAAGTTTAATGATTCCCATAGGCAAAATCTTTCTTTTTGTCTGTGATATTCTCGTTGTTTCATATTTGCAGTCCTGGTCCTACTCCCTCTGTTATTATTTTCATTCTATTTGTCGAGAGTTCTGTCTTTCTTTTTTCTTATCATACAATTAATTATTTCATTCTTTCCTCTCTCCCAAATATTTACCTACTTATTCTCCACAATATTTTCTCATTTTCCCAAATATCTCTAAAATTCATCGGTTTTGATGGTTTTTTTTTATTAACGATTTTAATCATTTGCCTTCTTTTCACTTGTTTTTTTTTTTATTCCCTTCTCATTTCTTTGCTTCTCCAATTTCTTCGTCAATTTTATATTTGTTTTTTTTCTTTTCATTTTCTAATAAAGTTAATTTGCAACTTTCTACCGCAGTAAAAACGACGCAATCATGCAGTGGCTCGGTCATTACCAACCCGTCACCGACCTCTTGTTGTGCAGTGTCGCCCATGAATACAGCAGCCCACCAACCAAGACCTCAAATATTTCTAATGATCCTTGCAAAAAATAAAAAAAAATAAAAATACAAAAAATACCCAGGTCAGGTTATTACGTGCATATTTTTAAAATATTTTTATGGCATTCAGCATCAAATGGAATGAATTTCCATCTTCATATTTTTTTCATAATTATCAATACTTTTCACAATGGCATATTTTAGAAGTCATAAGAGTTAGCACCTATTAGGAGGGATCTTTTAGTGCGCCAAGGTCGACGTGAATGCGACACAAGGCGGACGTTTAAAGCGGGTTTGATGGTAATACGGTGCTAAAATTTATCAATCCCACTCGGCAATACCCCCTTTTGGTGATGTCCCTGGCACACGTTAATGAACCCATCCCTTTCCAGAAGGAGATGTACTGCTTGAAAAGGATGCACCCACCCCTCGGACTTGAGTTAATACCTGTTATGAGGGCGATTACATTTGGGTATTATTTTAATTTAAATATTAATAAAACCGTACAGACTTCGAATAATGAGCATTTTTCACTTCAGAAATTGGGCTAAATTAATGTAGTTGCTATAAAAAAAAAAAATTTGTAAGTAGACTTTCTTTAATATTCTGTTACTTTATAACGTATTTCGCATCGGTAAGCAATATCTGCGTGAGGAGTTCAAATCCCCGCCTAGTCACTTGTGTTCATTTTAACACATAAAATCAGTCTCTTCTTCTCTCAGCAATATAACTTGTTAAACTTTGCGCTCTAGCCTTCGCTGGCTATCTATCTCTTTTTTAAGCATTACACCCAAGCAAGGCGGGAGTGCCAATAGTACGCAAGGGGTTACAGAGAGTGGGAGCAAGAGTAAAGAGGCGTGATAGAGAGAAGGATGGAGAATTAGATCAAGGAATCTGAAGATGTCGATTATAGCTATCAGGGAAGCAAGTAAGAGGAAGAGAGTTCCACAGACGGGAAGTGCAAGACATGAAGCTAATGGAGTAGAAGAGACGGTTACATTTAACAGTTTCGACAGTGAAAGTTTGGGACTGTGATACCAACCTAGTCGCACGTTTAAATTCATGCAGTTTGGGAACCAGCGGAAGTAGCTCATCGGAGCAGTTACCGTGAAAGTATTTGTAGAAAAGACAGAGGGAAGAGTTTGTGAGAGAGCGATTGTAAACGACATACCAGATCAGGGGCAATCACATTACATATCAGTCTCTGGATTTTGTCCAGGACCTTAAGACGAACAGAATGAGCTCCAGGCCATATATGGCAGGAGTATTCCATGCATGGTTGATTAATGGAATTGAATGATGGACTCGGGCGAGAAAAACTTTCTGGCGCAGCACATGGAACATCACTTCATTTTTTTATATTTGTTTGAAAAAAAACATTTAAGAGGGGGCGTATAAGGATAAAGAAATGATAGGAAAGGCAAAATCGTGACAGAGTGAAACAATAGTGCTTGTTGATAGCAGTTTGGTGAAAGAATGTTGAAGGGTTGAGGTAATGGCTCGAGCCGAAAATTTGTTTTAAAAACGACAGCAACGTGTGGAACATCACTTCTTTCTTTTTTTTGTAAGCGGCCTGTTTTTTTTGTTCATAACCATTTCGGTTCTCACCAGTGGAGGTGCAAGTAAATGCACCGAAACAAAGTTGCATCTTTAGAGTGAGTAAATTGTTTTTGTCTATATGAAAAAATTATAATAATAATTATTGCTCTACTATAAGTATTGAGCTCTGTTTTGAATTAATACTGTGAAAGTTAGAATGTATATGTTATTTTCGTTCTCATTACATTCAGATATATATATATATATATATATATATATATATATATATATATATATATATATATATATATATATATATATATATATGTATATATATATATGTATATATATATATGTATATATATATATATATATATATATATATATATATATAAAGATATTTTTGAAGGTGCAAAATTTTATCACAGCAATAAACGTATGAAGATTAATATTACTAGACATATTAAAAACGGGCGAAGCGACCGGTTTCGCTCCCGCTCTTCAGGCCTACAACGGGAGATTTAATTTAAATTAAAAAAACACAGAAAATGTACAATAAAAGGAAATGTGGAGGAGGAGGGAAAATATGAGCAAAAGAAGCTAGAGGCAAATGACAGCGAGCCCCAACAAACACTCACGTTGTTTACACAAGTAAGGCTTGCAGGACCCGATGTAAAGTGCCTCCAGCATCTTAAGGTGAAATAACGAGTTTTAAATTAAATCTCCCGTTGTAAGCCTGATGAGCGGGAGCGAAACCGGTTGCTTCGCCCGTTTTTAATATGTCTAGTAATATTAAGCTTCATACGTTTATTGCTGTGATATATATATATATATATATATATATATATATATATATATATATATATATATATATATATATATATATATATATATATATATAATAGGCCAGTTAATAAAAATTGATGCCAATTTTTTCTCAATAAAATTGATACTTATTATATAATAATAACCTTTTGACTGAACGGAAGCACGAAGTGATTGGTTTTAAGGTCGGAAATTTTGAACACGCTTTTGTTCCTTTTCAACGATGTGAGGAATAAACAATGAAGTGGAACTTACTCTTCCGAGGAATGTTGTTAGTTGGCGGTCTCCCTGTGGATATTATACTCTCTGAGTAAGCCAAATCCCCGTTTGAATTTATTTTGAAAATAAATAATTTCACCTCCGATCTACTCATTTCTTCTCGGCAGCTGAATGAAGACGCTAAATGCACGCATCTGAAAGCATCAGCATTATGAAATGGTTGATTGAAGTTTACAGTGACAGGTATTTGTCGATGGTGTCCCTGGTGGTTTTCTTATACAGTGTAATCCGGATATAAGAGACCAGGATATAAGAGAAACCCGGATATAAGAGAGATTTTCTCTGGTCCCAAATTAGAGCCTGTGTTAATGTATATATAATAGACCAAACTCGGATATAAGAGAAACCCGGATATAAGAGACTTCTTCTCCGTTCCCGACAACTCCCTTATATCCGGGTTACACTGTAGTTATTAAAGTTGCAATTCCCTTCCCATTTCTCCAACATAATTTCCTTCTTTACATCTGTGGCAGAAAAGCAGATACATAAGGTTTGGGTGCATATATATATATATATATATATATATATATATATATATATATATATATATATATATATACATATATATATATATATGAATTGCAATGTTTGTAGAATTTAATTCTTAAAAAGTGATCAATACAAAATAGAGGAATATACTATTATTATTGTGTTTATTATAAGAGATTATAATAAAAACATGTTGAAAACGCTACACAAAAGCTTTCATGTTTCAATACTATGATTGTACTTCTTCAGGCGATGGTAAGTAACTGGTGATTAAATGATTTTTAAGGAAATTTAAAAACAAAGTTTTACCTGTTTTCCGAAAGTTAAAGGTGGTGGGGAACATAAGGTCGAAATTAAAAATAGAATTGTGGATATGTCTGGATTAAACAATCTGCGCTAAATAGAAAAGTAAGCTCAGACAAATTACTTACAAGTTACTCGCCTGAAGAAGTACAATCATAGTATTGGAACATGTAAGCTTTTGTGAAGCGATTTCAACATGCTTTTATTATAATCTCTTATAATAATAATGATAATAATATATATATATATATATATATATATATATGTATATATATATATATATATATATATATATATATATATATATATATATATATATACACACACACGCATTCATTAATTCACGGAAGCTCTAATGCATATATATGTAGAAAGTCAACAATCATTGTTGCAGCAACAAATCTCTGTATAAACCAGAAGTTACACCGTCGTTTGTCAGTTTTATTACTATAGTTTATGAAGAGTGACAGCCATGCGTTCAGTATCTACAATAATAAATGTAATGAATATTGAAATTAAGCCAAACAGGGCTCAGCTACGATAACAGAGAAAAGGGCAACCCAAATGATTTAGAAACTTCTTTTTTCGCTCTCGTTGAGAAAGTGCCTTCAACAATGGTGACTTATATATTTACTTCACTTGTAAGTCTCCAACAATAATCTGAAATGAATTTGTTTTATTTACCTTTTGGTTTTGTCGGGTCTAACACTAATAATGAAATTTCCGGAACAAGAAACTATCTTTTAGATGCAATGCACATTCATAAAATGGGTGATCATAAATTTTTTCAATTATTTATCCTTTGTGGTCCTAAAAACTGTTTGCCGCTTATTATCCTTCCTAATCCCTGTTCTGTCTTTCATTTATAGAAGCTCCTTAGGTAGTTTAAACAATGTTTCCCTCTACTCTCTTGCCAATATTATTTCTTGCCCGTTTTATATTCTCAAAGCCTTTTTTCCTCATTATGTGCCGAATAATTTTCAACGTTAAAAATTCTAATTGCAAATATCCTATTCATTAACTTTTTTAAACTTTTTTTTTCTAAAAGACTTCTTGTTAACACCTTTCGTCTCACTTTGACACACCGCTTTCTGTATGATCACAGAATTTAAGCAACGTTGGTCTGTACTTTCTTGGTGGACCGCTTGGGAATACTAGGCCCTGTAAGTTTGGGTGTGGAATTGTTGTAATGGATAATGGCTCGGAATCGTTAATCGGAGAGCCAAGTTCGAATTCCAATTGGGTTCAGTTAGCAGCTCAGATTGAGGAATCGGAGAGCCGACTTTGAATTCCTGTCGAATCCGTTACATTTACTTACGTGCTAATACCATTGGGAAAGGTATGAATCCCCTTCTTCTCCGCCAGCTATGGGTAAATAGCAGGAGAGACTGGGTCCTATTGTAACACTATTTAGAAACGGCAGGTTAATTAACCAATTAATTAACCACAGAAGTTAATTACGGGGATTACTTAAACCGATAGATATAACGAAAGACATACTGAGCGATAACTTAGACCGATAGATATAACGAAAGACATACTGAGCGATGTTCTTTTTGTTTTGTTATTTTCCCGAAACAGGGGATCGGTGAAAGGGATTTTTTTGTTTTGTTATTTTCAAGTGCGAATCAAGATAATCATTTTTACTTTCTCGCTGAAGTTTGATGCTGAGATATGCCAAATTCTCTGCGAGGACAAAGGAAGGAAAAAGAGAAAGAAAAGAAAGAAACAGAAGGACAAGACTTAACAACTTAGATGATAAAAGAAGGAAAAAGGCCACCCACAAAAGCGATGTTGTTTTGGGTAGTGGAATGGCGAAAATTCTGATGGTCATTGTCGTAAAAATTAGTTGATGAATCCCAGAGCTTTTGGGCAGATAAAACATTTACTGTGTCATGGTGGCCAAGACTTGTGTTATCGGGAAATGATTTAATGGGTCCTCTGCCGACCGCACACAGAGTCCGGCCCTGGATTGAGGAGAGGTCGGCTGGACAGGACATCTGTGTTCTGTTGAAATTCGTTTGTGATAACAAAAGCCATGTTATTGTATCTTTCTTAATTAACACAATTTCGCCAAAATCCCGTCCACTTAATGTTGGCGAAAAACTTGATTGAGGAATTCCATATGCCGTGAAGTTGGATAAAAATTGAGATTATCATTTGACGCCTATTGGCCGAATAGCCAGGCGGAGGTGATCATGTGACGCAGGGAGGAGGCCTGCCACCGCCCATTGAGAAGATAGGTATGAGATGTTACTGCGAGGAAGTGGGAAAACCGTTGACGCCCTCTAAAGTATGGTGAGATACCCATATGAGAGCAGAAGAGGGTGGGAGTGGAAGAAGATTTCCAAAAATGGAAAATGATAAATATTTCTGACCGAAAACAAAGGAAATCCTTATTGGGGATTTGAAATCAACGTGGTGGCCACACCACGTCCGACCCCACGCCAGGTTTTGATCGGCGTCCATATAAGCAAACGTCTTCGGGTGTTTTGTACAGTGAGAGGCAGAGTGAGTACAGTCAGTACAGTAAGAGAGAGCAGTGCAGTGCAGTGCAGTTCGCAGAGAGATCCGGTCGAGCCCAAGACCCAGGACTCGGAGGATAACGCCTCGCACAGGTGACCGCACGATTCCATGCCTTCCGACTTAGACTTCTAACCAAGAACTAATTCGTTGAAGTCCGACTTTAGATTTCCCACCAAAGCAAGTTTCCGACTTAGACTTCTAACCAAGAACAAATTATGGAAGTCTGACTATATTTTCCACCAGAGCCGACTTTATTGAAAAACAAAACAGATATCCAGAACTAGCAAAAAGTGGTACAATCCACATTTTTTTTTCTTCGGGCTGGGAGAGAAAGAAAGAGACGCACTCCTGTAACTCAACAAACCGACATAAAATTAATCACTATTCCTAACCAGTCGCTCGCCTTGAAGTTGTTGTTTGTGCTTTTGCTTTTTTTTGTCTACAATTATTGTGCAGTATCACCTTGACCCGGATTCGGCTGGCACTACGGCCCGACGTCTGATTGATCTCGTCAACCTAAGATCAAATCACAACGTGGGTGGGTTGAATCGAGATCAAAGCAGTTGCTTCGGTGACCAGGCGTTGGAAGCGAGCCGAGTACGACAAGTTAGTGCTAGAACTCAACAAGACTTCAACCGATGTCCCAGGGTTAGCCCGTCACAAAGGACCGACGTCACATATTGGCGTCGTGGCTGAAAGAGGTCGGGTGTCACACTATAGCTTTGGATGGCAACTGGTCTACCACAGAAAGAAATTGCAACCTAATGCGGGAAGCAATCTGCCTTGTCAGTCATGTATCGAAAGATACATGATCGCCTAAGCGTGTATCACGCATGGCACATAACTGACTTATATTCACTTAGGCGCAAATACTCTTGGTAAAGGTATGAATCCACTTTTTCTCCCCCTCATCTATGGGTATATAGCGGGATATACCGCGTTTTATAGCCTTGTTGTAACGGATAATGGCTCGGAATTGTTAATCGGAGAACCAAGTTCTAATTCTAGTTTCAATATATTCACTTACGTGCAGATACCCCAGGGAAATGGCATAAATTTACCTCTTTTCTACCTCCTATGGGCTAATTAGTAAGACTTGTATCAATAAAATATTATTAGCTAAAAAGGAAAAAGAATGAAATTCTTACTAACTAAAATATTTCTGGTTTTAAACAATCTGGTGATCAACCGTAGAAAACAAATCAATCAATCATATTTTGTCAACATCAATCTAGGCATCATTCTATAGAACAATGCATCTTTATTCTTCATGTCTCTCTTCATCTGTGAGTAAAACTGCGCATTCACTGCTATATAGAAGGACTGATGCAACATTGCAGTTTAGCACCCTTTTTCTTATTTCTATTCAAACCATTTATACAATGTCCACCGTCTAAAGGCCAATTTTTGCTATCCCCAATAGTTATATTTTATTGTTTTTCTTATGGGTTTATTACCTCATTCCTCAGTTCCATTACACAATTTTATCAGTTACCTCGTGAAATAATTGGATTAAAGTAAGGTTTTTACTCGTCACACAATATACAGATTTATAACGGTAAAAATATAATTTCTAAAACGTATAAAGTGATTTACCTGCTTGAGTTGCTCTTTTATTTCCACGAAAACACGTGCGTACGTAAATTACTTAAATATTATCTGTGCAAAATTTTGAATCTATGTGTCCTAATTAGCTTCGTATAGTTGTCTGTATTTGCGTCGAAAGTATACATTATTTTTCAGTGTTCCAATTTCAGTTAGTGTTAGTTATATTCACTTACGCGCATATACCCTTGGGAAAGGCATGAATCCACGCCTTCTTCCCCAGCTAAGAATTGTATCACTAAATCATTATTATTTTTTTAAAATCTTACAATAAAAAGAATCATGCCTTTAAAGTAAACTGCAAAGGTGTTGATAAACGGTAAAAAATGGAATCAATCAATAAAACAATCGCTTATTCAACCACCTATGTTTCACACGCTTTCACCATCTTTGAGGCACATTCACGACCCCCTCCTCCCAGAACTTGATATCTTTCTGGTTGATGTACTCGTCTAAATGGTTGATATAGGATCCAGTGAATGGAAGTTCTTCCCATTAAGAGAATTTAGTTGGGATAAAAATAAAACCAGAAGGAGCAACGGCATTTGTGTACGGCGGGTGTCTTAGGTCATCACACCCAAGTATTAATTTCTGCCGTTGTTTTCGATTAGTCAATTCAATATATTTTAGATTGATTGCTCGGTTAATTAGTCCCATAAGGAAAAGCATCTGTCTGAATTTAACTATTGACTGTGAGGTAGGATTTCAAAATATAAAATACTCATCCACTCCCACCAGAATCACGAATTACTCTTCCGATATATTTTGTCTTTTTGAGTGGAAGACGTCGGCTCATTTTTGTGGTGTTTGAGCCGAGAATCGTAGGTGGATATGTAGTTCATTAATTTATTTCTGTTAAAACGTGAAGAAAACTATCCTAATGGTAAACCATGTCTTTAGGTGATTTAAGTGCATCACGATGTATATATAATATATGCGGATTTGAATTTTGATGACTTTAAAATTAGCGAAGCACTCACGAAAAATACTTTTAGTTATGGCACCGTTTTAGTAAACTTTTTTTTGCTGTTTTATAGTATTTTTTTTATTTATTGTCGTTAAAAAAATCAAATGCTAGAAATGCTTCTCATTTTTGTCCATTTTAAATTTTGATAATAAAAAAAATTCAAAATCCACATATGAATCGTATAGTCATATGCGTTAAAATGTTACATGTTATATATATATATTATATATATATATATATATATATATATATATATATATATATATATATATATATATATATATATATAGAGAGAGAGAGAGAGAGAGAGAGAGAGAGAGAGGAGAGAGAGCAGAGTTCGAATTCCAATCGAATCCACTGCATTCCTTGGGTAAGGTATGAATCCTCTTCTTCTCACCCACCTATGGGTAAATATTAATTAGATTTGGATAGCAACTAGTCTAGGAGGACAGCTCTTAATTTCAAAAGCGTTTGGATTTGAAAGTCTGATGAATTGGGTCCGTTTTTACGACCCTCGTGAAACAAATTATTACCTCATGAATTTTTACTGTCAGTGGCTTTATAATAATAATTATTGCTCTGTTTCTAACATAGAGCATTCCCTGTATTTATATTCTTTTGTAAATATGCATACTGATCACTAATATTATCAATATCTATCTATCTATATATATATATATATATATATATATATATATATATATATATATATGTATATGTGTGTGTGTGTGTGTGTGTGTGTGTGTGTGTGTAATGATGAAAACAGAGACTTTAGAAATCCATGGTATTATTTCTCAAACTGGGAAACAGTTTGGTCTGATGAGATGAGATCGATTAATCGATCTTGCAAAATAAAATATTATCCTGTAATTCTAAAGTCTCTTCTTTCATCATTTTTCATTTGCTCTGTTCTTACATTTAGCTCCCTTTCTATTTATATTCTCTTTGGAATTATCCAAACGAATTATCAAATAATATATATATATATATATATATATATATATATATATATATATATATATATATATATATATATATATATATATATATATATCGCTAAAAAAAAGAAATCGCTAAAAAAAAGAGCACAGCATTATGGAAAAGACGCCAAACTTGACAAAAACAAAATTTTATCGTCTAAATGTTTATGTTATTATTAAGAAGAAAGATCAAAGTATTTTTGTGGTATTTTTCTACATTTTTTTAATCGTTTCTAACACGTCCGAAAATTTCGTTAAATATCTTGTTTTTTTTTTAGTCAGTAAAATTGACTATTTTTTCCATTTTATATAATCAATGAAAATCTCAGTTTGAAATTCTTTTAAATATCAATTATCATTTTTTCAAAACTTATTTTAAGAAAATCAAAAATTATAATGTTTATTTAAAATATTTTGAACCAAGCTTAACTTTGCTTCTGCGCCGAAAAGAGGTAATTTGAAAATAAAACAAAGCAGGTCATAAACTTTCGCGTCACTTGACAGGTGATGAATGACATATTGATAGATTCCGTGAGGATAATGTGTTCTACGGACGGAGAAAAGTGAAATATTTTACATTTAAATGAACAAATTATTTACCTCGTTATTTTTAAAGAAACATTCAGCGCTCTAATTTTTTTGTTATTTTTTGTACTTAGCTTTCACCTTTACGTTTATGATGCTTTATGGAAAATATATTATAAAGAAATTAAAACAAGCCTGTTACGGATGAGATTAAATTTCATAAGAAAGGTATAAAATTAATTTATAGGTACCTTTCTCGTGAAATTTTATCAGAAGTGTACATAAAATACTATAGTTTTATGTACATTTACTACATTTTACTGTTTTATCTGTATTTCCATTCATTTTATTATTAATTGTGACATTTCATTAATGGAAAAAATGCCATAACTGAGATTAATATAAAAATAAGATCATATAAATTTCATAAGATGATACTGATACTTTTAGGTACCCTTCTCAGTTGAAACTGAAAAGTCAAATAAACTTTTCCACACGTGTTTCGCAAAATTAAAGGCCTTAACAGCGAGAACAATGCTTAACTCAAATAACGCAACTTAATTGTATTCTGGTTGGTCTTCCGTACTTTATAATTAGAGTGCGATTATAAACACAAAATTACATTTCTTAATTACTGCGGGTCTTCTGATTAGTCAAAACGATACAATTTACAACGCACTAAACAAAGATCTATCTCACCAGGACCCTTACAAAACCCGATGCGGCTTTTAACTAATTTTATAATATTTTAACAACTTAAATGTAAAAATCCATTATAATTAAAAAATAACAAATAATTGTATTAAAAATTCATTTTTCATCGAAAAATTTTTTTGCTTTCAGAAAATATTGCCCATATTCATAAAAACAACTAAAATCAAATAAAAGCATTTGAAATTAAATAATATGTTTGTTTTATTGAGTTTTGTATGTTAAAATTCTAAGCTGATTTTCAGGTACGTGGGGTCCAATTAAAAAAAAAACATGATTTGCATTCCTCAAAGCCTTGTGCTTTTAACTATTGTAATCACTAAACCCGATGCGATCGAATTTCTAATGTTTTTATAAAATTAGTTATGGGGGAGGGGTAATAAATATTTTTTAAAATATTTCTGCCATGACTTTAATAAAAGAAAACATATTTATAATAATTTCGATCATCTGTGAATAGTTTCTGGATGTTTCATTAACATCCAACAATTATTTTCATTTTTGCAAGATTTTCCAAATTAATGTGCGTCATACAAAAAAAAAATGCTAAAAATTGTATATGTTATTTTAATGGTTCCGGTGATACAAATAGAAAGAAGGATTTTTTAATAAAAAAATCATATATTCTAAAAAGAAGGAAATATTTTAAAAAATAATTAAAATAAACTTTGATCTTTCCTCTTAATAACAACATAAATATTTAGACGATAAAATTTTGTTTTCGTCAAGTTTGGCGTCTTTTTCATCATGCTATGCTCTTTTGTTAGCGATCTCGTGGAGGTGCCTAATATATATATATATATATGATAAAATGTAGATAGAGCTTATGTAAATTTATTTGTTCCTTGCTGGAATTATCACAAATATTCTACTGAATAAATAGTTTAGACGGCTTCACCGAAAACGTAATTATATAAAGTCTTATGCTTACACGAATCAATACATTTAAAACGATATTTTCCACTGTACGAATAACTTTTCTTATTTTCCATAATTCGGCTGTCAAATTTGTTGTATTTAACCTATTGTACGGAAAATTGAGGTTTATATTCTCTTTTTTGAGCTTATTAAGAAAACACTGGCATCATACGGGCATTAAATTCGGAGAAATGGCTAAAATGTTCAAAATTGATGTCTGTACGAATATTTTCGTTGTTTTCTTTATATATATATATATATATATATATATATATATATATATATATATGTATATATGTGTGTGTGTGTGTGTGTGTGTGTGTGTGTGTGTTTAGGCAGCAATCCTTCTTTCATACACATTTCATTGAATACGGCAGACAAGGGGATTTGATTTATTTTTGAAATAAATATATCATCTACATAAGGAACATATATTCTCAATGATATTATTACGCCATATCTTCCTACTAACTATAGCATTAAATCTACGCATGAATTCCTGCAAATACTTAAAAGCGCAAAACTTAAAACAAACCAAGGCATTCTTGCGTCACTTGCCGTAGAGAATTTATTTACTAACTTTCCCGTCACAAAAAACTATTGATATTATCATCAATTCAGTGTATAATAATATAATTCCACCCCCATCAATCCAACACAGTATTTTGAGAAAACTATTGCTTGCTTAAAACTCTAAAGTTCCTTTTTATAGCCAGAAGGTACTATTTACATACAAACTGATGAAGTATAGGAAATCCTCTCAAACCGAGTTTCCCCAATTATTATACGTCATACGTTGAAAAAAACGTTTTTACTGAAGTTATTAAACCTAGTGCAGTGTAACCCGGATAAAAGAGACCCTGATATAAGAGACTCGGATATAAGAGACTCGGATATAAGAAACCCGGATATAAGATAGATTTTCTCTGGTATCAAATTAGAGCCTGTGTTAATGTATATATAAATTAGACCAAACCCGGATATAAGAGAAACCCGGATATAAGATACTTATTCTCCGGTCCGGACAACTCTCTTATATCCGGTTTACACTGTATATATGTTCGTTATGTAGACGATATATTTTATTTTAAAAAACCTAAATCAAAGCACCTTGTCTGTCGTATTCAATGATATATATATATATATATATATATATATATATATATATATATATATATATGTGTGTGTGTGTG
>OZ038478.1:82468649-82473649 GCA_964036315.1 Acanthosepion esculentum
AGGTTGAGGTGACTGAAGAGAAATATTGAAAACCAGCTTCATAATGTCAATAATAATAAATAACAGAAACTTGAGAAACTGCTGGTTGATATAATATAAAAGAGACTTACAAAATTTTAAATGAATTACAACATTATGCAAATCATGAAGCTGATATTAATATGTTCAAAAGATTTGACTTAATAATAACTTATTGCTATAGATTTTTTCTATCGTCATTTATGATGACTTCAGAATTTATAATCTAATTAGAGACAGTAACATTAATGCAAACACTAATTATCGTCTCTTTAATGATATTAATCAACTATTAATGGAAATCATATTATGAAGGGTGATGGCAATAGTACAATGTGCGTTGAGGCAAGGTATGAATCCATCTCCCAATCTATGTCCTGAATAGTAGGACAGATTGTATCCTCCAGTCTTGGTTGGTAACAAATCTACCACAGAAAGAAACGGCAATCTAGTGCGGGAAAATATTCTGCCTAACCTAATCGTAAAAGACTTTATCCGCCAAGCGTGTATCACGTATAGTGCTTAACTGACTGGATGGTAATAGTAATATTTAGCCATTTACTTATATGAAAAGATTCAGATTACATTGACCAGCCTGTGCTATTGTCGATTAAAATATACAGAATCTTACAAAGAAAAGGAATTTAAAGAAAATAGGTTTCTCATGTCCATTAACAATTATTGTTTTCCCCCGTATTCATGGGGGTTTCCTTCCTAACCTTGAAAGTCAGTATGTTGATTATGTCATTATTTTCTTTCTGAGTTTCATGTGGTATCCATCAGTGAATGAATTCAGAAAGCAAAAGAATTTCGAACAGGAAGTAAAATAAATATTGAGAGGTATATTGGAAGAGACGGATTAAAACTTTAGACAAATATTATCTTGACCACCTGACCATGTCAGCGAAATTTAAAATAATTATGAAACATGAAGCTGATTACAGTTGCAATCATGAAACCAGCCCTGCGAACAGAAACTAGAAAATAGGTGCAGAATGGGAAAATAGCGCCGTTCTGAGATCAAATACAATACTGTTTTGGTTTGTTTTATGGCATCTCTTGTGTCAGAAACGACATGCCTGAATGGAGACAGGCATAGATATCGTGACACCCTGGTTCATTTAGGATGAGTTAAGCATCCATTGTGAGATGGGGATGTCACAAAAGCTGCTCAAGGATGAGGTGACAGCACCTACACCCCTAATATTCTATTTAACGTCTTTTTTACCAAATGCAAATACCGACCACACTAGCTATGTCGATAAAAATTGTATAACTTATAAATTAAGCATGCAATTATGGAACAAATAATGCTGCTGCTTAGAAAAAAATGTTTTAAAAAGAAATCGTGTTTTATCGAATAAGCAGCTTTCCGGGTGATAAGTAACGTAAACAATTTCCTAATGGGTTATTTAATACCGACAAGATTTTTATTGCTCGTAATATTTTTTTTCAAAACTATATTGCTGGTAATTTCGTTTTAAAAAACAATCATTACTGGCAATAACCTTTTCAAAAATCCACCGCACGCAACTCCGTTTTCAAACATCCACTGCAGGCAATAACCCCTTCCAAAAATGCAATGCTGGTAATAAGGCCCTCCAAAAATGCCCCGGTGGCGCTAAAACCCATTTTTACACCTTCATAGTTCTCCGACCACAGTCCAGGGACCAACCACCTGCCCATAGCTGGGACCCCAACAGGTGCCACATCTACGGGTCAGAGTGGACCCGGAAACACCAGCAACTACGTTCTTCGAAGCCTCTCAACCAGTGGCCCCGCTGCCGGATGTAGTTCATCATCATATACCCAGGATGCAGATGTAGTTTATCATCATACCCAAGACGTGCAATACTGGTTATAGCCCTGGAGTAATGGTCATTTGGTCTCTGGTTTAAATCCGCCAGTCTGTACTTGGCTTGGCTTACGGCATGGTAATAAAATCTATTTTTATACTTTCATAGTATTTTGACTCCTTTTTGGGGGAGGTTAACGATTTGCCCATAGCTGGGACCCTGGCAGGTGCTACCACACCGGGTCAGAATGACTCTGGGAACACCAGCAGTTAAGAGGTGGTTCGACGCTCCTCAAAACCTCCTGATCAAGGCCTTGCTCTCGGATGTAGTTTATCGTCTTACCCAGGAAGCGGATGTATTTTATCGTCCTATCCAGGACGGGGATGTAGTTTATCGTCTTACCCAGGACGGACTACACTGAGGAAGATGCCGGAATTTTGAGAATCGAAATTAATTTAAAACCTGAACAAAAATCTAGATCTTGCAAAAACTCATATAAATGTGAATATAAAAAAAACATTTTGTGTCAACTTGTGAAGCCTAAACGCAGTAAAATCAGTGGAAATAAAACAACAGCATTACCGATAAAAATTAAGAATAAGAAAAGTACACTTTTATACGAGATGTTTCGTGTTACTTAATTTCCTGGTTAGTTACCTGTTACTACTGGTAGGAAGCCACAGGGAATGAAATCATACTAAACTTACGAAGAAATTTGTTTGTTTGAAGGAAGAACGTAGATCGTTAAAACTCGTAGAAATTTCAGATAAATTTCAGATAAATTTCAGATAATGAAAATTTCCTGAAAATATTTGCATGAAAAAAGAGAAGAATATATTTATAAATCATCGAAGAATTAATTTTACGATGTGACAATGGTTTCATGGGGTTTACTGTATTTTCCAACTTTCGTATCACTAAGTCATATCCAGCAATGTTGAATAGTACCCGCGTTGCCAAAAATGGTTTCATATACACCCACCCAAATCCTAGCCTTTCCCGATATTAATCCATTGATAATATATTCAGCCGCTTGAAAATACAGGATTAAAAACAAAATAATCCGGCAACGCCCAAGGCAAGCTCGTTTATCGCTTTGCATTGGCCATCATTCGATAAACACTTTTATATTTATCATTCATAAAGACGAAGGTTTTCTTTCGACACAGTTTAAGAAAATTACACTACATTTCTTCGCTTATGTATCTCTCTATTCCGATTATTGGGATAACATTTACCGTGTGTAAAGATTAAGGTTGCGATAGGTTGCGGATTGATTTGCAGTTCATGGTTAGTGAATCCTGATCTCAGTGCGTTTCACCATATCAGGGGATTTTGCCAGATTTTTTTCTGAAGATATTTATATGAAGCAAAGTCTTATGATAACTATTAACTCATCAAACCTTTACTAATATGAATAATAGCATGGCATATACAAGTTGAACACTGGCATATATATATATATATATATATATATATATATATATATATATATATATATATGTATATTATAAATTAATTGATTTAAAATATGTTTTTTTTTCGCTACACAGTGATACTATGTACACATGGTATCACTGTGTAGCGAAAAAACCATATTTTAAATCAATTAATTGATAATAGTAATGCTCTGTAAATTTACATTGAACACTATTGTGTAAAAATAAAAATATCTATAAGAACACTGGATTTTATATCTTACTGTTCTTTCTTTTATATATATATATATATATATGTATGTTTCTATGTGTATGTATATGTTTATATATGCATATATATGTATATATATGTATGTTTAAATATGTATATGTCTGTGTATATGTGTATGTGTATGGGTGTACATTTATATGTATGTGTGGGTATTTATATGGTTGCGCTCGACTGTTTGTGTATTGTATATCTGGATGTGTCGATATGGGTGTTTATATATGATTAGATATTTATATATATATGTTTGTGTGTCATTGTATGTGTATTTGTATGTATGCTTTAGTGTCTTGGAGTGTATCATAGATACAAACTAAAATCTACTTTTGTTGATAAGGAACCTTTAATCGCTTACAGACTGTTGTTCTTTTCTTAAATTATGATTAACTTTTAATATATTTTATCATAATGTTGTTGGAATATTATTAGAATATAAGTTGGTCTATGTATGCTTATTTCTTTTTCCTTTTTTATGCATGTGTCTATATGTTTATGTATATATGTATGTGTTTGTATATGTATGTGTGTATGCGTATATATATATATATATATATATATATATATATATATATATATATATATATATGTATATATATATATATACGTATATATATTTGTGAATATGTATGTTTGTATGTGTGTATGTATGTATGCATGTATATGTATGTCTGTAGATATATATGTGTGTATATCTATGTGTAGTTGCGTATGTATGTGTGTATATATATGTACTAGCGGATGTGTATATGCATTTTTATATTCATGTCGTTTTAATTTACGTTTGTTTAATTTTTCATGTATACACTTGTATTTGTAAATGTCTATGTATATATTTAGTTTATATGCATATATGTATACGTGCTTATGTATGTACATCTAGATGTGTATGTATGTATGTGTGTGCTTGTATATAGTTGCATCTTTATATATATTTCTTCACTTGCCTTATTTACTTTTCTGCGTCGACGTATGGGTCAATATATTTATATGTGCTTATCTATGTGTATGATTATGGACGTAGGTCTGTATATGCGTACCTATTATGCTTATATGTGTGTATGCGGGTGCATGTATTAATTTATATGCGGATGTGTGAGTGTTCAATTATATGTGGAGGTGGTTATTTACTTTTGTCTGTAAATGTGTCGAAAACTATATGTTTTTAAAAATGTATATATATATATATATATATATATATATATATATATATATATATATATATATATATATATATATATATATATAGTTATTTGTTTAAATTTTATCTATGTATATTTGACCGGTTTAGCTATTTTTCATTTTTAAATTCGTTTAATAACATATTAAGCCACGAATAGCTTCGACATCTGACCGTCTAGATCATATTGAATGTAGATGTATGTGCCTGTGTGTATCGATGTGTATGTGTAAGTAAAGTGCATTTGCCTATGTGTGGTTTGATTTTTTGTATGTGTGTGTATATATCTAAATACGTCTGAG
>OZ038478.1:82478649-82633649 GCA_964036315.1 Acanthosepion esculentum
ATTGATGCTATAATTTAATTTTTTATGGGTAACGGTTTTTTTTTCCCTAAAAGTTATTTTAAACAAATGTACGCTGAAATTTATTTTAATGTACCGTTAAAACATAAAATAGGAGCAAACAGATCCGTCCTGGGTATGACAATAAACTACATCCGCGTCCTGGGTATGACAAAAAACTACATCCTCTTCCTGGGTATGACAATAAACTTCATCCCCATCCTAGGTATGACAATAAACTACATCCTCTACATGGATATGACAATAAACTACACCCCCTTCCTGGGTATGGCAATAAACTATGACAATATATTACATCCTCTTCCTGGTTATGACAATAAACCACATCCGCTTACTGTCAATACTTCTTATCAGGAGGTTTTGAGGAGCGTGCAACCACCTCTTAATTGCTCGTGTTCCCAGTTCAACTCTGACCCGGGGTGGTAGCACCTGTTAGGGTCCCAACTGCGGGCAAAGAGTTAACACCCAAACTGGGGTCAAAACACTATGAAAGTGTAAAAATAGGTTTGAATATCATCAATACATTTTGGGGAAAATAATTACCAGCAATGAATTTTTGAAGAAAAAAATTATTACCAGCAATACATTTTTGGGAATAAAAGTATTACCATCAATACATTTTTTGGGAAAAAATATTACCATTAATACAGTTTTGGGAATAAAATATTACCATCAATACAGTTTTGTGAAAATATTACCATCAATACATTTTTGGGAAAAAAATATTCCCATCAATACATTTTTTGGATAAAATATTACCATCAATACATTTTTGAAAAAAATATCACCAGCAATAAAAATCTGAGGTTGATATGCCGTAAAACAAATCAAACCAAGCGAAGCAAAGTGATATTTTATACTAGAAAATCATTAAGAACGTTGCCATGTAACATTATGTGATAATTACATTCAATAAATTTAATTCGTTATAGCAAACGATGTTCACCTTAACCCTAAACCTTTCATTTTTATGAATCAGTTATATTCTACAGCTACATTTCTATATCTGTAATCTCGAAATAGTATACTTATGAGGAAATAAATCAGCATAACAATAGTTACTATATTTCTAAATAATAATATTATATATATTATTATTAAAAATGTTATTTTCAGATTTATTTTGTTTCATATCTTATTTTTTTCTGACGTGGGTTTCGTTTCTTTAAAAATTCTAACGTGGATAATTAATTTAAAGATTAAAATGCATATGACATTTCGTACACCCTTCTTAAGGGGTGGGAAGCAATGGATCCGAAGCTCCATCATATATACTAATTCAGTTAATTATGTGCCATGCGTGGCAGATTTTTTCCCGCAGTAGTTTGCCATTTCTTTCTGCGGTAGACTAGTTTGTCCTGCTATCTTTTTTTTTTTCGGTAGAACCCGGTCTGTCCTACTATTTTTACCCCAAGCTGGAGTTGGGGGAGGAGAAGAGGTTTCAGCCCATTCTCAAGGGTATTAGCACGTAAATGAATTCGACTGGATTTCGAACACAGCTCTCCGATTCCTCAATCCGAGCCGCTATCCATTACTCCATATACACTCCTATATTAAAGTCAAAATATACCAGGATGCAGAGTAATAACTTTTCAAGCCAAAATAATTATACTCTTAATCTACTGCAAATCCCCCCAAATCCGAAACTAGATATCTTTTCTCCCAATGGAACGACAGGATTTGAGATAGGCCTCTAGTTCTTGAGCAATGAAACTATGATATGACCTTTAGTAAAGAACTCCATGAAAGAAATACTTGCGTTTTCATTCCTTTAAGATACACGAAATAACGTATAATTTATGCTTTAGTTTCACTCACATGCTATTTATGTAGTCAGAAAGAGACTAACATTTTATGAAGATAGTTATTTATACTGACATTTAGCAAGGTTGTTTTGCTAGATCAGTTACGACTGAGTAGTGAGTTCGATTCATACTGGATGCTCCATACTTTCGGCCTTGTGCTACATCTAAGTTATATTTAGTAATGTAGTGTATATATATATATATATATATATATATATATATATATATATATATATATATATATGCTATCCGCTGTTATTTTGTCGTCAATGTTTCACAACACTTTTTCCACCTAAGTGTATTTGTATGTTTAACAAAGACACCCTCTTACCTTGAACCGATGCCCACTTAACCAAAACAAAAAATGGCAATCAGAATTATTTAAAATATTCACGAGAATAGAAACTATCACGTGAGCTGACGGGACCCGCACGAGACAGTGTTACGCGGGAAAGTCAATCTTCTTTTTGTTCCTTTGAGTTGTAGTAACAAGACGCACAATCCCAGGCTCGTAAAAAAACAAAAAGATAAGTACAAAATTTATATTGTTTTTGATACCTAGTCTTTTGTAAGTTGATATAAGCAAACCTTGTATTAAGAATTTCATATATATATATATATATATATATATATATATATATATATATAATTGTTTACTACGAAGAATTTTGTGTTGTGTTTGAACTTTTCATATATTATATTGTCGTATACTTCATACACACTAAACTAGTACACAATGAGGTGTCATTCATAACACCATCATCTTCCACTTTTCAAATATAACTAAAACATATTGGTCCACTAGCGCTGAGAGTAATCATTAGACCGCCCAACAATTACTAATTTAATTCAGTATTTTTCATGCCACTCTCTTTCCTTTTCTTGATTTCTCTCTCAATTATGTACAGTTATAAACAAAACATATTTTCGGTAAAAACCTGTTCTTAGAAGTTTTCTCATATATTTAATTCTTGTTTTTTTTTGTTGTTGTTGTTTTTGTTTTTTTTTGGGTGGGGGTTCAAACCAAAGAAAGACCGTTTCGGATTCTTATTTTAAGAACTGATTTAAAACACTAAAAATTTGAACACTAACACTCTAATTTTCTACTTTTAAATATTTTAACATATTAACAGTAAGAAAAATACTTAGTGAGTAACCCTAACCCTATCCTATATGAAAATTACATTTTGGTTATATTCTCTCAGGTGCAGTCTCAGTATAGACGCATTTGTACAATGTTGAGGTGTAAGACAAGAATGTGTCTTCACATCGGACTTCTTCAACCTATACTGAGATGCGATTCTGAGAGAATTAGAAGTCCTAACAAGATTTATTATTGGCGTGCCACAGTATCAAAATATAAAGCATGCAGATGATAGTGTTGATAGCAGACACGTAAAGAAAATTATAAAAATTCTTACAGAAGGTATTGGAGGGAAGCGAGAAGAAATGATTAAACATTAACAGTAAGAAGAGAGAATGGTTGTTAGACGAGGATGATCCCAAAATGCAAATTCCAAGTCGGAGATACCAAAATCAAACAAGAAATGAAATGTCAAATATCTGGGAAAATGTTTTAACAGAGGATGAAAAGTGCGACATGGAAATCCGTAGGTGCATTCCAAAATTTAATCAGGGTACTAAGATATAGAAAAACCTAGTGTTGCAACCTAAGGAAGGTTACTGAATAGAATAACTAAACGAAGGTTGGTAATGAACGATAATACTTATGACAAAAACAACACATAAACGATTCACCAGCGGCGCGTAGAAGTAGTCAACTGCTAGAAGTGAATCAAGTGAATTCCAAAATGAATCACCAACTACAGGATATCTGACTACCGCCCCACGCAGTCAGATGTGGTACAAGGCCGAATTTAATGTTGGATATCCGAGCCCGTTGGCTCAGCCGAGACGAGACTCTGCCCTTCGATATAGCCTCATCTGGGGATTTTCTCTGCCTCCTGGCAGAGCTTTTGACCAGCACAGCTGGAGACGAATGTTTAACTGGAGGATATCTACCAACCGTCCCACGCGGTCGGATATGGCAAAAAGCCGAATTTAATGTGAGGTGTCTGCGCCCGTAGGCTCGAACAATAATACCCCGTAAACACCGTATAAAACGGTATCGGGTATGTGGTTCCCGAGACGAGACTATGTCCTTTGACATAGATTAGTCTGGGGATCCTCCCTGCCCGGAGACAGAGAGTTCGATCAACACAGCTGGAGACAAATCTCCAACTGCAGGATGTCTACTAACCACTCCATGCCGTCAGATGTGACACAAGGCCGAATTTAATGTGAGTTATCCGAGCACGAAGGCTTGGCCAAAATTTCCACGTAGACACCATATAAAACGATGTCGCGTAACTGTTTCCCGAGACCAGATATTCCCTTCGAAATAGCCTCGTCTGGGGATCCTCTCTGCCAGGAGGCAGAGAGCTTGACTAGCACGGCTGGAGACGAATCTGCAACTGCAGGATATCTACCAACCGCACCACGCAGTCAGATGAGGCACAACGCCGAATTTAATGTGGGGTATCCGAGCTCGTAGGCTCAGCCAAATATTCCCCGTAGACCCCGTATAAAACGAGATTAGATATCTGCTTTCCGAAACTCTGCGCTTCGACAAAGCCTTGTCTGGAGATCCTCTCTGCCCGGAGGCAGAGAGTTTGACCAGCACAGTTGGAGACGAAACTCCAACTGCAGACCAACATACAGTATTTACTACTGTATTTATGTGAATGGGGATATTCTCATTATCGTCCGACGTTATATTACAACAGTTAGAAACAAAGAAAAGTGTACTAAACTGTTACGAGATATCTGTCCTCCTCTATGGCAATGAGTGCTGAACAATCTCCTTAAAGATGAAAAAGAGACTTCATGCAACAGAAATGTGGTTTTACCGAAGGATGTTGAGGATACCATTTGCCAAAAATGTGAGAATGACGAAGCTTTAAAGAAGAGCTATAAAGGACAGGGAATTGTGGAGAGCATTATCGCCTACGTCCTGAAGGAACACAACACATAAAAAGTGTTTCCTTATACATCCAATCGAAAGCAAATCTTTTTCAATTACATATAAATTTTGCCACTTCCTCTTAGTAATATCCACATACATATATGCATTATTTTTTTTTATTCTTATGCGACTATAATAAAAATCTGATTTCTTATTTCGTGCGGATTCACAATTACATATATGTATATACATACACATAGCAAATATTCATTATTACATCCAATGTGACACGGACATACATACATACATACAAAGAATCTTTTCCAGTCTAATACAGCTAACATACACACTCAATAAGAGGCGTATCCATAGAGACAGTGTCAGGTAGGGTGTTGGTAAGTGGATGAGCGTATTGCCTGTAATAGACTTCCGGACGAATTATAAAATGAGAGGAGCTTCGTATATGCCTAACACAAAATTTATCACTTCTGCAGCGACCTACCGAGCATAATAATTAAAGCTTGCCTCCGCTGCCCTTTCTCTGCAAAACTCCATCCTCCATCCTACATGTAGTGATTATTTCAACGAACGCTCCGTTACGATCTTATCAGATTTCGCTATCTTACGTGCCCTTTGTAGGAGCTCTCCTCTCTTGAAGATCAATTATGCTGTTGTGCTTAGGACAGAGACATAAGGTTGTCGTTCAGTTGGCTACAGTTACAGCGCATTAGTGAAGAAGGAATTTATCCGTATGTGTCAAGAAAATATAGTTTATTTAATGAACATATTTGCAAAATAAGAACAAAGTTACAAATAAGTTTTTTGTAATATGAGGAAGAAGAAAACTTTTTTTATTCTAAAACAGAGCAAGAAAGAAATGATCGAACGTATGAAAGACGAGCATGGGATAAGCTAAACGAAAAAAGAACGGAAGGATTGAATGAGTGTTTACGTTGAAAATAAAGCAGTAATGTGTATAAAGCGGGAGAAATGCTTCGATAAGTAAAATATTATCTTAGTATTAAGCAGGTAGATGATTGGGTAGAAATCAGGCGGGAAAAAGGGAGGGGGAGAATTATAAACTTTATGTGTGATAAGGTTCAAAAGGTCTACGCAGCCTTGTGGTTGATGAATTATTTTTTATCCAACCGAATCTCCAACTGCAGACCAACATACAGTTTTTACTACTGTATTTATGTGAATGGGAACATCCCCGGTATCGTCCGTAGGTAAGCTACAACAGATAAAAACAAAGAAAAGTGTACTGAACTGTTAGGTGATATCTCTCCCCGCCTATGGCAGTGAATACTGAACAATCTCCGTTGAAAAAAAGACTTCAAGCAACAGAAATGTGGTTTTACCGAAGGATGTTGAAGATATGATGGGCTGAATATGCGAGAATGACGAAGCTTTAGAGAAAATGGAAACTAAAAAGAAACGTATGCTTAACATCAGGAAGAGTCTTGATGAGCTTAGGTAAATGGATCCTTTCCCACATCGTGAGTATCTAGCTATGATCTCTCGCTATTTTCATGTCATGTGTTCTACCGAGCTACATTCCTTAGACACACCATCCCTAACTTTTCCAACTAGGACCCACCATGACACGTGCACTAAGGGGAATCATCCCAGATTCTTTCGTATTCTTATAGTAACAAGTAAGTTTTATTCGGACAGTTTGCTCCCGGTTTGTGGAACAGACACCCGACAGGATGTTTTCCAATCCTGACCGCTTCAAATTTAGGGTTAACAGTTATCTTCCCTGCATAGCTTCATTAACTTTACTTCTTTCCCTTTCATAGTTTCATGCAGCACTGCTCAATAACCCTATACCTTGAGCGGCTCGTGGGATTTGTATTGGGTGAACATTAATATAAATAATTCTACAAAATGTTATGGAGGGATTCTTAAAAACGGAAATTATTTTTGACTTAAATTAATAGATAATGTAGGTTCTTATTTAATACGTGTAGCCCAGATTATAGAATGCCTGATCAAATAGTATCGGACTGTTGAATTAGTAACGAAGCTAAAGCCCAAAGAGTAAATCCGCTTTGTACAGATTGACCTTGAACTCTGTCGCGCATGCACATTAAGTTATAACGTTCTTGAGCCCTTCTTTTGTTTGAAACATTGTTTGAAGTGAAAGAATAAAGGGTGTGCTTGCTTCACCACACCACAGAGGTTCTATCAGTGACCATGGTTTTTGCTGCAATTGTGGGACCAGGACTACATTCCCTAGGTCCGACAACCACAATACTCGTCAGATCCCGTTTTTGGTGCATTTTTCCTTTTAAAAAATCAAATCCCACTTGAAAAAAAAAAATATATATCAAGGCGTCGAGAAAATCCGGGAGAATACAACAACCTGATATAAAAAGTAAGAAAGAAAGAAAGAAAGAAAGGAGTTCCAGGAATGTTTTCATCAATGGAAACGACGCTGGATAAAGAGTCTGTAGCTTCATAACTACTTAAAAGGAGATTAATTAAAATATGTGTTTTAGTTTTCTTTTTATAGCACCAATGCAGATACTGTTTTTTTTTTTTTATCAGACCTCGTATATGACATAAGAAAACTTCGTCCGTAACAAAGAAAAGATCGCTGTAGAGATGATGTATAATTTCTATGCTTCTATGTAGCAGTGAATGTCGGACAATGTAAGAGGAGACTTACAGCGGCATGGTTATATGTTTCAGCAAAAGGATACTGAGAATACAATGGGCTTAACATCCGAGCATCGAGAAGCTTCTTTCTTTTTTTTTTAAATGTGAATGTGAACGAAAAAGACTCTTATATATATATAATCAGAAAGAGATAAGTGAAGTTTCTAGGACACATAATGAGGATAAATGGCTTGGACAATTTAGCACCCACATGATATATTGAAGGTAAAATTGATAGAGAAAAATAGCAAGAAATTATTTTGTTTAGATGGATAGTAGAGTGAGAACTGGGATGGATGTTAATGGAAGAAGCACTGCCTAGAGCTACAAAGAAGCGGGAGCCGTGGAAAGCCATCACCACAGATATATCACATAAAACAAGATCGTAGAATGTCTGCTCTGTTAGATCTTGGTTCTTTTTCAACGCCTTATCAACTATTTACATTATTTACACTGTTATCCTCATCTTTATTGCTATATTCACCATTGTACGCTTCGGCTTTCTTCAGGTGATTGGAATTTCGTACTGAACTCTTTATTTCGTTTATTGCGATGGATTGTTCAAGTAACACGTGCCATGCCTCTTCCGGATGTCTCAGTTATTGCCTTATCAACTATTTGCAGGTTATTTAAAGCCGGAAAATATTTTTGATCATAAGAATTCTTTGTTTGTTGTTTTTGGAGATAATAAGGATTTAGCAATATAATTCTTAATAATTAACCCATAACTTTCCCAACGTTATTTATGCGTAAGTGAATATAACAGACTCAACTAAAATTGGAACTCGGCTCTCCGATTAAAAATTCCTTACTATTATCCACTACAGCACCTGGTATTCCCAACCTGTCACCCGTCTAGGTACTGACCACGCACGACGTTTCTTAACTTCATTGATTGTACGGGAACCGGGGGCTTCAACATCAAATGCAGCTATTGTAATCAGTGTTGATTATATTCACTAGTCAGAAATTAGTAAGACCAGCTTAAAAATGAATAAAACATGTCGTATAATAACCAGGCTTAAATTCAAATAATGAAAAATGTAGAACAAAAAAAAGAATAAATGCTATTTTAGATAAATTTTTAAAAAAATACAAGAATATTTAAAAAGAAAAAAAAAACTGATGAATTTTATTCATCCACATTGAAGAAACAATAAAAATAGAATTTAAAAAATGGGCAGAATATTTGAAAAAAGAAAATGAAATACGGTTAAATAAATTGAAAGAATTAAAAGAAAATTCTCCTTGAATTTTTTATTTTCATTATACGAGCTGCAATCTGGCTGCCAGTCAAAAGAAAACTTTAAAGAAGCAATAACGAAGGGAAAAAAAACAGATAAATGAAATAGCTGATTACTTTCGATATTAAATAATTAGTTCAGACTTTAAATTAATATTTATCGTCAACACATGAGAAGAAAACACATGAATCTTTATCATGTAAAATCCCTGTCAATAGATGTAACGATGCTGCTGTGTAAACAAAGCCTTCACAGTGTATTGGCGTTAAACCTTACCTTATACAAATGTATAAAACGTATCTCAGACTCTCTAGCTAAACTTTAACAGAAAAAATCACAAAGAGCGCAACATTAACCCCAACTATAAATCCTAAACCAAAATTCTAACCTTTCTTCTAAAAGAAAATCAAGCTCCTAACAAAATCATTTGAAAGTAACATGACCCCCTAAAATTAACACTAAATTCATTCTTAAGACAGAATACCTAATTCTAATACAAACCATGACCTGAACCATAATCATTCATTCTGAAAACTAATTCTGCAACTTTTTCTATTTTAGTTCATCAAATACAAGGCCCGAAGGTCAGGCGCAGAGTAGAGTTATGCTTAGTGAGATTCTTGGAAAGGAAGTAAAACGTGTATATTATGACGAGATGTAGGATAGATATTGGTTGACTATAGGGATGAAGAGACCAAGATTGTAGTGGCCAGGAAAGCATCCTACCGGGAGTTTGTTCCACAAAATAACAATTCCGAGGAGAAACTGTCTCAGTGGAACTCCTTACAATAGTAACAATAATAGAATGGCGATGACTTGTCACTGTGAACATGGCATGACGTGTCCTAGTTGTGAAAGTCTGAACTAATGGGTCTAAGGAATCTAACTCCTTAAAACATTTGCTATAGGAATAGAGATGGAGTAGTGAGGGGCGAGCAGCGATTTGACTGTGGGATAAGATTTGCAAGTTGGAAAATAATTCATCACACACGAGGCTGCGTAAACAAACCAACCCAGATATAGTAGCAAATATGCCATTTTACTCTGACCTGACTCTTGTAAAGATAGCTTGTCAGCAGTAGTTAATAATACGATCCATCAAACATTTTTCCTGAATGTTTAGCGATGGTACGAATATACACCTATATGCAAATTAATTAGGTCGTACCAACCCAGATATAGTGCAAATTAATTGATACAACCGCTTTAGTTTCTTTCTGTCACTATACGACCATTTTTAGACCCACTGGAGTAACAGAGTGTAATCGAGTTCTATTTTATCCTGGGTTTAGGTCATTTGCAGTGCTGTGCATAAATATGCATCTATTTTCGGGGTGTATGATGAAATTTGTTTGGCCTTGAAAAATATTGCGTCATCTGTGATTGCATCAGATTTTATCACGCCCAGGCACTATTGTCTCGGTTGTCGATTATTTGTCCTACAGCCATTGATGCGATAGACATTACTCCAAGGAAGCCTAAGTAAAACTTGTAACGCTGCACGAACACAATGGCAGGCCTTACCAGTCAGCAAATCAAAGAACTATCGTCTGTCTCGGAAACTCTGCTGATTTAAATCCACTCGAGTATCTATGGTCAATCTGCAAGGAAAGATCTCGTGAAGTAAATATACGATGTACTAACATGTGCACTGGGCCATGTTACATTGCAAAAATACGAAAGAAAAGTAGATAATAACGGTATTATTTGTTTTGTTTCAAGTAATTTGCACCAGGGTGTATAAGAAAAAGATCATGAGTTTTATTTTGTTTCAAGTATACTCGAAACAGACGCATCTATATATATATATATATATAATAAATGGAATGAATGTATCAATGGGCGTCTCGTAAGATAATAGTTTGCAACATAGTCTCGGATTGCATTAAAACTCAGTAATGAGTTCGATTTTCATTCAGTTTTCTGTACTTGTGGTTTTGCGCAAAATGCAGGCTGAACTTTGGAAGTAATCCTAGTAATTTCAAGGTGTTTGCCTATTTGTAGTGGGCCAGTCAGTCACTGACATACCATGCGATACATGACTGACAAGGAAGATTTTTTCCGGCAGTAGGTTACCATTTCTTTCTGCGCCAGACCAGCTACCATCCAAGGCTATAGAACCCGGTCTGTCCTGCTATTTACCCATAGCTAGGCGGGGAGGAAGAGAATTCATATCGCGAAAGTGAATGTAATGCATTTGACTGGAATTCGAGACGATATCCATTACTCCACCGTGCCTCCTGTGGTGGGTACATTAAAAAAATAAGTATACACCAATTTCAAACGACATATGTTCCTTTCCAGTGCTTCAACCATAGTACTGGAGTAGATATAGAGGTGGGTACCATATTTTCACTACGTCCACAATGGTATAAAATGTTTACCTCTTTTCCAGTGTTTCTGCGATGGTACGACATAAGATACAAGTCGGTATCGCCTTCAGTTGTATCACTGATAAAACTAAGTTACGACTCTGACCAACACGCACATCTGTATGTTGCGACGTTGAGACCTATGAATGTCCACCGGAAAATCAGTATTAATTGTAAGAATTAAAATAAAATCCAGAATTTAATATAAATTTGTAAATGATCTGGTATTAATCTACCGACAACCCAAGAATGAGAACTGTCCTTGAAATGGGACGGTGAGTATTAGGTGCTAAAAATGCGCTGCTTGCGAGAAGAAGAAAAAACAAAACAAAAAAACAGAGGTAACATTTCAATATACAAGTAAATGTAGACGCAAGAAATTTATTTGATTCTCAGACGAATAAACCCATAACATGTATTCAGATAATCTTTAGCAATGGTACGAATGGATAGCAGCTCGGACTGAGGAATGGGAGAGTCGAGATCGAATTCCAGTCGAATCAATTACATTCATGCGTGCTAATACCCTTGGAAAAGGTATGACTCCTCTTCTTCGCCCAGCAATTATGGGTAAATACCAAGACAAACCAGGTTCTCTAGGCTTGGATGGCAACTGGTCTACTGCTGAAATAAATGGCAACCTACTGCCATTGGGAAAAATCTGTCTCGTCAGTCATGTATCGAAAGATACATGATCGCCTAAGCGTGTATAACGAATGGCACATAACTGACTGACTAATATACAAATTCTACGTGTTTACAAATCTATTCACTAAAACCCATTATTGGAATATTTTCTCTGGTAGATACCACTCTCTTTGAATATTTCATATGAATGTTAAGTTTTTCAAACCAAATGTTCCCAATTATATGTCGCAACCTAGTTAAAGGGGAGGTGCGGTGGAATAACGGAGTAATAAATAGCGGCTCGGATTGAAGAATTGGAAAGCTGATTTCGAATTCCAGTCGAATATATTACCATTCATTTACGTGCTAATACCCTTGGGAAAGGTACGAATTCTTTTCTTCTTCCTCCAGCTATTGGTAAATAGCAGGACAGACTAGGTTCTATAGCCTTGGATGGCAACTGGTCTACCGCAGAAAGAAATGACAGGGAAAATCTGCCTCGTCAGTCATGTATCGAAAATCGAAAATATGAATTAATTTGGGATTTTATTGTTTATTCACTATATTGCTCTACATTAATAAATATATTGGATGTTTTAATATTTTATATTACTAGGAACATTTATTACATATATATATATATATATATATATGTGTGTGTGTCTGTGTGTGTGTGTGTGTGTGTGTGTGTGTGTGTGTGTGTGTGTGTGTGTGACGAGAGCCATCCTTTCATAGGATTTATCTTTGGTCACTGTTATTTCCTCGGTCTAGGCAATCTAGGCTTCGAGCACTTTACTGATTAGGTAAGTCTACATTTAGGTCATTTTTCACTTCCTTTTTTCAATATTGTCATTTTTATTCGAGTCTATATCTGGTTCAGAATTTTATGTTTTGGCAAGTTTTCCGTTGCTTCCACCAATAGTTTTTACTTTTCTTTAATTAACACACTCACAAACACACACACACACATATATATATATATATATATATATATATATATATATATATATATATATATATATATATATATATATATATATATATATATATATATATATATATATATATATATATACAAACATATATATATATGTGTGTGTGTGTGTGTGTGTGTATGTGTGTTATGAAACGGAACGATCCTCTATGGCCCAATCGGTTAAGGCACGTCAAGCTATATGACGGTTCCGTATAGGATACAGGTTCGATTCCTGTCGGAGGACGAAGATTTTCTATGAAAATTTCTCAGACATTCAGGTCGGTAAATATTATTAATACAGTTTAATATAAACAGAGCATTTACTTAAATATTTGTATCTCTAAAAAGAATGTATAAACATAAAAATGTCTTAAAATATACACATGTGCAACACGATTTCATTAAATGATTTGCCTATGCACATCACTCAATGATTGTAATAAATAATAGTAATTAAACAGTGTTTTGTTACTTGATCTTACGATTAACACAGAAACGCAAAAATCATTCTTATGCAAAACAGTATTTCTTTATGGGCATTGTGGAATATTTGTTTTTCCAAGGCAATTCACAAAAACTGCATTAAATTCTTATATAGGCCACACAACTACCACGCTCACTCATAGGTTCACTTGCCCCTTTAAGAAACTTAAGAAAGTCTGTTTTAAAAAATCAACTAAAATATAAGTATCAATAAGAAAAATATAACAGATGATGAGAAAATATTGTACAGCACTCATTGAAAGAAAAGATTTTAAATATTCGAAACTAACTTTTTTTTTCAATAAAACAAATAATTTTAAGCAGGTATATAGGCAGCTATGAACATCGTTTTAAAAATACTTGCAAATGTATTAATCTTCGTTCTCAAGTTTTGTCATTGTTAACGGATTTTTAAAACATAGCTGCCCTTTACATGATATAACTTTATACAGTGTAACCCGGATATAAGAGACCCAGATATAGATAAACCCGGATATAAGAGAGATTTTTATCTGGTCCCAAATTAGAGCCATACTTACCTAAACAAAATAGACCCAAACCCGGATATAAGATACTGATTCTCCGGTCCCGACAACTCTCTTATATCCGGGTTACACTGTACGTGTATTTAAATTCAAAAAATCGCTTTACTAAAGTGCCAGTATGACTCTAATAAAAAAATTGTCTATAATTATAATAACGTTCCTGATCATAGACTAGAGATTGTCGGAAGTTCTCTATTAAGAGGACACTGTAAAGATTATAAAGTTTCTCCGTAGATTGGATGGCCGTGTGTGAGAGCTCATGCACAAATATAACATAAAGCTCGTTGATACCTAAAATACTGTCTACTTTGATTATCTACATAAACAAAGCGAAAACGGAAAAGACATTTTCTCGAAGTCAATACAAAGGATTGAACTTGCACTGTCAACGTTATGTAATTAAATAAATCAATATTCCGTCGCATGAGAAATGACACATACCCATCTATCCCAGACACACAGAGCGAGAGAGGCAAACACACACGCATTCATTTTCATAAAAATGTACATTATATGATGTAATTCTGTTATTTAGTAAACGCATCCGTTATAATTCTCATTTCCTAGGAGAATTCAAAGTAATTTCTATTCGATTGGCAAACGGGATTTTTATGCGTCTCCTTCTTGGCTCTACCTGATACGATTATCGGCAAATTCAAAGCAAGGATGGGTGCCTGAAACTTTCAGGGCGAAAGAATAAAAAGTCGTCCACCTTGTTCTACGGGAAGCTTTTATCCTGTTGTAAGCGAAACGACCTTCTGACATAACAGGAGCCTCGTCGATAATTAATTCATAACTTGGTTAATTCTAGATTTAGTATCGTTTAGTGGAGGATGTTTTCAGATTCCAACGTTCCAGCCTTCACATCCTGAACCACTTAAATCTGAAAAACACTATATGATGTCATTAAAGACGAATGACGAATTATTATCATATGTGAAGCACCCTGGGATTATATTCTTGAATCAGGTTCCCCACCCACTGTTGCAACGTAACAGCTTAAGCGAGACCGTCATTTTGCTGCCCGAGGCTATGAGATCAATGTCCGATTTTGACCAAGTCCAGCTCTGTCCTCTCTGGCCTGGCTGGATTCAGCCTGATCGAGTTAATAGTGTTTCACGATGAGGTGACAATCAGCGTAGTTGATTAAACCACGAAATAGAAACTCTGGCCAACATAACGGAAGCCTAACCTACCCTTGTACCATTGCCTCCGGACACAACGCAACTGCCTTTATCTTTCTTGATGGGACGCTCGAGAGATACACAAATAAGTGAACAAAAAGCCTTGTTAGATGATAATATAGTCCTTTATATCGTACGATTATATCTCAGTTTGAAATCAAATGATTTGTCGCTTTGATGGTCGAAGGATATTCATTTTGCATGAGTAGAAAAAATGAAGTTTTCAAAATATCGTTGCGTGTGTTTGAAAAAAAAATGCATATAGATTGAGATACCTTGAGAGAGAATAAAAATGAGATAAAATTAGTATATATATATATATATATATACATATATATATATATATATATATATATATATATGCCCCAATCCTCATAATATGGTGTCTAAGTAGTCTACCACTAGTAGTGGTTTACCTACTTCACGCCGCTGGCGAGTATTATGTTTTGTTGATGTTATAAAGATTACAATTTCGTTTCCAACCCCAGTTTTGGTTATTCCTCATTCAGTAACTTTCTCTAGGTTACAACATGGTTACAGGGTGTGAAAGTAGTAGGAACAGAAATATTAATAATGAGCTGGAAGAAAGAAAGAGTAATCAGGAATAGAGTAGATAGCGATTGACATTGCATTTTAATTTCGTAGATTAAATTTAGCTGGAAATCATGGAGCCGGAAGGGAGTTCCACAAGCGAGAAATGTGAATTTTGTTTTTTCATAATTTCTCCCAATGCAAGGCAAGCAATCCGCTAAGACACAAGAAATGACTGAGTGAAAAAGGATACGAAAAAGGCAGATACGTTATTAAGGAGAGAAAACAATAAAAGAGAAATGAAGGAGACAGTCGATAGCGATTGGAATTGCATTTAGATCAAATGTGAGTGGAAAGCAAAAAGGGTGAACAGATTTCCACAAACAAGAAGTGCGAGATAATAAATAGCATAGAACTTTCGGTGACATCTATCCAGCTCAACTGTAAATAGATGAGATCTTGACGTCTTATATAGGTTTCTATAGTCGACGATGATTGAGAGTTGCAAGAGGTACATAATTAGTTGGTCCGAGATGTCTGATTGTATTGTTGTTATATAACTTCTTCTGTTGGGGAAAATGAATATTCAGGCACGATTCTGTAATTGAGGTTACGAAAAATGTTGTGTTCCTATGTATGGCTTTCGGGTAACAGATTCTGACGATAGAGAGATAGATTGTTAGATAGATAGATAGATATTTATCACTGCAACTATTACATATATTTGGAGTAAAGAGAAACATTCTGACAGTGAATCTTATACGCAACACCTTTATGAAACAAGGAACATTATTATGGAGATTAATGAATATGTCTAACAAACGTATATCACAGTAAAAAAAAGAAATAATATAATCATTATTGCGGTGGAAACCAAAAGAACCAAGACATTTCCAAACGTCAATGAGAACAAATGAGCTACAGCTTTGAAAAAAATCTACATATATATCGAAATAAAAAGAAAGAACAGTCAGATTTATAATCCAGACTTCTTTTACATTTATTTTTAAAAAACAGTGTTCGATACACAGTAAAGCATAATATAATTATTTTTAAAAAAATATGTATACATCGTGACACAGAAATAAGCATGTTTCGAAACTAAACCTTAAATCTTAAATTAAACTTAAAATTTAAAGTTCAGTTTCATTATCAAGCAATGCAGAGTAACCTTAAAAAATGATATACTCTATTTATGAGTCAGATAATATATAATTTAAGTTAGTGGGGGAATGAGAATTAAATATTTTTTAAAAGGAGTGTTGGAGTTTTTTCACGAATGAAGATACAAGTATATTTTTATGTGAAAATCGGTTAAGGTTAGGTCGGGGCTTAAAATTTCTGTTTGTTGATACTGGCTACCTTTTATGCGAACCTGTCATCAGAGTCTGGCTTTTTGGTGGTTATACTACAATTCAGTTGGCATTTTTATTTATTTATTTATTTTCTTATTTCTTAAACTACATCGACATTTTCTTAAAGTGATTTTCAAATATGATTAAGTCATATTATTTATATTTTTATTTATAAAGATCTAAAATACTATTTTTATTATATTTACTAATAAACTATACATGGTATTATAAGATTAAACGATTCGGATTTAATTACGCATTAATAACCTATTGTATTTATGATCAAATAATAGATATATAATTATGGAACTTATTTTTATAATTAATTATTTTTTAAGGAAAATATTAGACAATGTCTACAAGAAACTGCCATTTCATTTCTTTGATTTAATAAATTTTTATCTTTCAAAAACTTAATATATCTTTTCATGTAGGCACAAAGGACATGGGTCATTTAGAGATGTATATGTTCTTGTTTTTTTATTAGTTTCCATTTTACTCTGGGTGTTTTAATTGTTTCTTTTATATAGCAAAAATACTTTTGGCATATAAAACCTACATCAAGCGCTTTGAGGAGTTAGTGCTGCCCTGGGTCAAGAGTGTGACTGCTGGAAGACTCTATGTCTGGCAAGAGTACTCTGCTCCATGAACACAAGCAGGAGAACCAAGTCATGGCAGTCAAACAAATTCAGCGACCACATAACCCCTTACATATGGCTATCTAACTCCCAAGAAAACAACGCCTTGATTACTGTATGTGGAACGCAGTGGAGCGAGAAACCAACAAACATTTTTGGAACACCAAAGGTGAACTAAAGGCAAGGATAAGGGAGTATTCGCCATCTTAAACAAGGAGACTGTGCAGAAGAGCTGCAGGAGATTCCGAAGTCAACTCGAAGCCGTGTTTGAAGCTATAAGCGATTTTATTGAATACATTTATTCTTTAGCATTTCAAGATATTTTTATGCTATTTAGGTAATTATATTTGTTAAAATGAGATATGAGTATTATTTTCATTTTTGCGTAATTTAGACGACAATTTACCCATCGCACACTGCAGGTGTGTGTGTGTGTGTGTGTGTGTGTGTGCGTGTGTGTGTGTGTGTGTGTGCACACACAGACACACATATATATGTGTGCGTCTGTTTATAACATGGATTCGATTTAATCAATATGTACTCTTCATTTAAAAGTCATTTTTGTCTCTGAAGTCACCTGTTAGAGTTTTAATTTTAAAAAAATCATAAAACATCATCTAATTAAAAAGAAAAAATACAACTATTTCAACTGAATATCTCAAAGTATTCCATAGTTCCATATTATTTATTTATACCTAATTATTGTCACGTTGTATACTGATTTGCATTGACTGAAGATTTTGTATCTTGTATAGTATGTAGCCTACCCTTTTCACCACAGAGGAGTAATCATTCCTTGCAGAGAATTGCATTTAATTTCACTATATATTCAGTTTTGTTTTATTTGGCCAGATGGCCCTGACGGGGATTAGTCTGATTAAACTCGACAACAATTTCTTCCTAACGACACATAGGCATATATAAAAAGGATAGGTCATGACTTTGCACTTTTTTAATACCTAAAGGATACATTTCCGAATTTAACAAGAATAACTTTGGGCTGACCACCAAATAAATCAAAACATTTGTCCAAGGTGTTTATTTTTTGTGTGCGAACCTGTTGTAAGAAAATTGATATTTTATTCTTCATTCATTGCAATGATATTTAATAGAAACTCGCTACTTGTATATAAAAGAGTTTTTAAAAAAAGTTTAGCAAATGAATTTATACTATTTCGTAGCTTGGTTTTAACTTTACGAATATTAAAGTATACAGTGAAATATTTCGAAAGAATGTAATATTAATATACCTATCTCATTACTATCCTTACTGAGACACACAAATCTTATTTACAGTGACAATCATTAAATAAACAATCAGATTCTTAGCATTTCAACTTGTTCAAAATGATAATGATTGATATTTTAAAAAAATATTTAGTCAAAATAAAATTGGTCTGCAGAATTCTTTTCCTCGGTCAATAAACAGATATAGAATTTATAGATTTCAAATATCAGATTAAACAAATATATTGGTGAAAATAATGTAAATGATGATTGAATATAAATTGATTTACTGTTTAAAAGTAATGCAATTAATATATTCTACTCAACGGTGTCTTAAAGTTTCATCGATAGAATATCTCAGCTCTGCCTTAATGGCTCTTCATGTCGATAATTACCCCGTTTGAGTTGGATAATTTTAATTTTGGCCAGAAATTTTAAATATCCATCAAATGTGTCAGTTCTAAGGCATGTTCATAATATTTCATCGTTTAATGCGCATGTCCATAATATTTCATCATTTAATGCGCATGTCCATAATATTTCATCATTTAATGCGCATGTCTATAATATTTCATCATTTAATGCGCATGTCCATAATATTTCATCATTTAATGCGCATGTCTATAATATTTCATCATTTAATGCGCATGTCCATAATATTTCATCATTTAATGCGCATGTCCATAATATTCATCATTTAATGCGCATGTCCATAATATTTCATCATTTAATGCGCATGTCCATAATATTTCATCATTTAATGCGCATGTCTATAATATTTAATCATTTAATGCACGTTTGACGAAACGGCTCATATGACATACCCTCTTTTTTTTATTTTTACGAAAGCAAAGTTTTGTCATCATGTTTTGGTGAGAATCTCAAAATCTAAAAGTCTTTTCTTGTTTTTCTTTTCCCAAGTGTCAATTTTGATTTGTGCTCGTACCATTTATTTGTATTCTTGAACGCAAGTCAGCAACATTATTCTTATCGAATCAGGATCTCTAAACAGTCATAGTTGTTAGAGATTCTTGCATTTTACCGTATATTCTTGGGTATAATGAGAGTTTTTACGACCAATTTTTTCATGCAAAAAATAGATGGTCGCATTATATACAAGTAATTTTGTTGAAGAGGTTAGAATCATGCAAAGAAATTAGGGATCGCACTATACATTAAGTCGATTTATACACGAGTATATAGGATATTATAATATGGTTATCGTTACATATATTTCACCGTAAAGGTGTAAGCATTCCTTACACAGAGTTACTTTTAAGATCACTATATACATTTTTTTTCGCTAGATGACCATGGCCTGAGTTAGTCTAGCTAAACTCTTGTTGTAACCTAGAAAGGGTTACTGAATGACGAATAACCAAAACTGTGGTTGGAAATGAAATGCTAATCTTTATAACAACAAAATACAATACTCGCCAGCGGCCTGAAGTAGGTAAACCACTGCTAGTGGTGGACTACTTTGACATCATGTGATCCCCACTTACACTAGTGTCCAATGTATTTAGGAGGATTGGGACATACCTATTAGTGTTCATAAGTACGGTATATAACAACCCTACAGCAATTTTTGTATTTATCTATTACATAAACATTGGGCCTGTTTATTTCCTAAATTTACAAAGTAATTTCTTCGTGACGATTTTTTTTCTATTTTCCACTGTTTTTCCTTTCCTTTTATTTTTGTCTTGCGTTTTCAAGCTGTCGTTATTACTTCTTCATGTAACTTTCATATTCCTTTTATAGCTGTTTCTGAACGTTGTTTTCCTGTACTAATTATTGCACGTCTGAATTCATATAAAATATGTCAAGATGATCTGTGTTGGCTAAAGTTTTTCGTTAAACGATTTTTTTTTAGTTTATTTCCGTTTATATAGTTTTAAAAACATTAATCATCTCCCATTTGGATCTTATCTGCGAGTTGTGTTATATTAAATTCTATCTTTTTTATTCTCCTGGAATATTCATTTCGTTTTTTATAATATTGAATTAGATTCTAACATAGCAAGCAGCATTCACATTCCAAGTTTATTTCAATTTGTTGCCAAGACTAAAAAAGACTATTGTTTTGCCTTATTGAATTGCTAATTTCATTCATTAATTTTTTTATATATTGGATAATGAAATATCATATATATATATATATATATATATATATATATATATATATATATGCGTATATTTTGGCAGTATGTTTTCATTGAAACATATTTTGTTGAATAATTTAAACATGTTCTCTACTTATACAATTTGATTCTTTCAAAAATTCTCCATAACCATACTTAATTACACCCACTCTCTATCTATCTATCTATCTATCTATCTATCTATCTATCTATATATATATATATATATATATATATATATATATATATATATATATATATATATATACACTCCCTCACTGGTCTCACAACTCGGAGTTTCATGCACAATACAATCTTCAGGTAATTTAATAAAAAATATCTGGTTAACGCAGTGCTGGTGTAGTTTATATATTATAATGGGTATTACAGTTTTTTTTCTTTTTAAAATATTTTACATTTAAAATAGACTGTATTTTTATATTATATATGCAAAGTAAACGGGGATAAATAATTTATATTTAAATTAAATATTAAATATCATTCATCCCTGTTTATTTAAATATAAAATATTCATCCACGTTTATTTTATATATATTAGGTCATCCCATAAGTTCTGTCCGAATTTTAACCTTTTGTTAAAATGAACGAAATTTAAAGAGTATTTTATAATGTCTAATGGAGTTGACCATTATTTTTATGTTTAGATACATTGAAACTGATCAAATTTTATTTCAGAGAACAATAAAATTAAATTTTGTTTGATTTAAACCCTGCTAACATGGAAGTACCCAAGAATCATTTGAAGCACATAATGCTTTATGAGTTCATGAAAGGAAACTCAGCAGCCGAAGCGGCTAGAAACATTCACTCAGTTTATGGAGAGGAATGTGTGAATGAAAGAACTTGTGAAAGATTGTTTGCAAAATTCAGAGGTGGAGATTTCACCCTTGAAGTTGAAGATCGAACCGGACATCCAGTTGAGTTTGATGAAAAGCTTCTTGAAGCAGCCCTTGAAGAAAATCCTGCTTTATCAGTTGAGGAATTGGCAGTGGTTCTCAGTTCAAACCATACAACTGTTCATCGTTATCTTCAACAACTTGGAAAAGTTCCTAAACATGGAAAATGGGTGCCTCATGAATTGTCTGAAAACAACTTCAAATCCCGAGTTGACATCTGCTCTTCTCTCCATTCTCGCCAACTTGTTTCACCTTTTTTGGATAGACTTGTGACTGGCGACGAAAAATGGATCTTTTATCGAAATGTTAAGCGTCGTAGACAGTGGCTTGTCAAGGGGAAGGACCCCAGCCACAGCCGAGAAGGGAACTTCATGGGCAAAAGGTTCTTCTTTCAATCTGGTGGGATTGCCAAGGAATAATCCACTTTGAATTCTTACCACCTAATGCAACAATTAATGCTCGAATATACTGTCAGCAATTAGAGCGTTTGAACCAAGCTTTGAGGAAAAAAAGACTTGCTCTGGTGAATCGAAAACGGGTGATGTTTCATCAGGACAACGCGCGACGACACACAGCGAGAATCACGTCACAAAAGATTGGTTGGGAGAAAATTCCTCATCCACCTTATTCTCCCAATCTTGCTCCTTCAGACTACCATTTGTTTCGTAGCTTACAGAATCATTTGGAAGAAACAGCTTTCGTAACACAGGAAGAGGTTAAAACTGACATTTGTGAGTTCTTCGAATCAAAGCCAAAATAAATTTTACAGTAAGGTAATTAGTAATCTTGTTAATAGATGGAAGAAATCATAGATAATCAGGGAAAATACATTGTTGATTGAATCTGTAATTAAATGTAACATTTGGTCACTTGTTTTTTATTCAAAATTCGGACAGAACTTATGGGATGACCTGATATATATAAAATAACTACCATGTCTGTTTTACATGCAACATATATTTTTTAAATAAAAAACTGTAATCCCCATATAATATATAAACTGCGCCAGCATTGTGTTAATAATCTTGTCTCATTAAATCATTTACAACTGAATTGTGAGTTAGTTCGATCCTCACTGGGTGTCCCATACTTTGAGCCACATCTAAGCTACGCTTAGAAAGTCACCATTGCAGTATTTTTTTCTTTTCAGTACATATTCTTCAGGGATTGATGTGTTTATCTGGAAAATTATTTACTTCGACAAATTATTTTTCACTCACTATCTACTTTGCTTATAGTATGTTTATGCTTTCATCATTACTTTTTGCCTTCTCACATGCATACAGGTGTGTGTGTGAGGGGGGGCGCCCGCAGAAGAGAAAGTGAGATATTTTTTCTTTAACGTTTCAATTCTTCATCATGTGAAATTGCTTCGTCCTTTCTATTTTATCCCTTTCTATTCTCCCTTCTAAATGAATTGCTGTCAGAAAGCCTCTGTTATTTTATTGTAATTGTGTTGATTTAGCTTCTTCGAATAAGACTCCAGTGACCTATATAGGTAATCTACACGATTCTTTTCATGTCATTGAACAGAAATTATTGATGGCTTCATTCTGAAATTTCCACTTCAGGATCTTTGTATTTTGATAGCTGTTTGAAGATCTTCAAAGCTGTATTAAAACCTGCAGTGACTAGCATGTCAATATGAAAGCAATATCTGATTTTGAAAAAAAAATATATATATATATATATATATATTACAAAGAGTCAATCATACCTTGAATCAATCAGCAATATGTATTGGCGAAATCACTTCGCTAGTAGACATAAACATAAGCATTCCACTACTGATAAACCTCCAAATAATTTTCGTATCATAAATAAGTTCCTTTACATTCAAAACAAATGATTGCTTTCAATGTTGATTAAATTTTGAACAGAAAGAGGTCTATTTTTTTTAATCAACTTTCTATCAGGTTACACACACACACACACATATATATATATATATATATATATATATATATATATATATATATTAAAAAGAAGAGAGGAACCGCAAACGTTTTTGGTTGTAATGTGGATTTTTTTAAAAGTACATTATGCATGATTTTCCATAATTTTGCTACACGTGTATCCGGTCTAATGACCTTCATCAGGCAAATATTGTCTATTTCCAAATATTGTTAAAAGGAATTAATTTTTCTTATGTTTTTCGACGTTAGAAATTCTCAATATTAGAATTTTCTTTTTTGTGTGTTAGTGACCCAAATGTCTTCCTTGAACTGGCACTGAAAATGTTCTTCTGCATAAAGTGTAATAAATCAATTAAGTTTGGCCTGAGAAAGAGTGAGGAAAGATATCTGTATTCTTATTTTTAATGACCCCTCTGGGTTCTTAGATCTATTTCCATGTTTTGTGTTTTTGTCAGCATACGTATGTATACGTATATTCCCTATATATATATACATACATACTGTCTTATTATAAGGAATTAGTATAGAAATATATACACATATACACACACACACACATACACATGCATACACACACAAACACCAATACACACACACTTCCTAAGTTATGTAGTTTTCACGTGTGTTCCCGTGAGCAGTTTTGTTTTTGCTAATATGTGTGTGCGTGTGTGTGTGCATATATATATATATATATATATATATATATATATATATATATATATATATATATATATATACACTAGTACGCATATGTATACGCGTATGTACACACACACACACACACACATATATATATATATATATATATATATATATATATACACACACAGTTCCTATTTTGTGTAGAAATATTTAAGTAAACGCTCTCTTTATAATAAACAGTATTAACAACATTTACCTGCCTGAACGTTCGAGTAATTTCATAGGTCGCCTTTTTCTATGAAATTTCTCGGGCATTGAGGCAATTAAATTTTGTTAATACTGTTTATTGTAAACATTGCCTTTACTTAGTATTTGTGTCTAAATAAATAACGTATAAAAATAAAATATATTAAAATCATTGGCGGAATTCGTCCATTTCGTCATTTGTTTACGTTAAGATACGCTTCGAGCAGATATGGACGGTCGAGGCAAAGATTATAGCTTAAAAATCAGTAAAATCAACCTTGCTAACCAAACGTAGCTAAACTGGTATAGCACGTCATGCCATACGACCGTTTCGTGTAGAATGCAGGTTCGATTCCTGTCATATTATTTGTGAAATTTCTCAGCCGTTCGGTCCGGTAAATGTTGTCAATAATGTTTATTATATAAACAGAGTATTTACAATATATATATATATATATATATATATATATATATACACAATATTGAATCCCATGTCCGTCTTACCTCATGTAAATATTTATATGCAATGCTTAGAGGTAAGCCACAATGGCTGTCAGGTAGCAACAATCCTCAAAGCTCTCTGCTGAAAAAAAAACAGAACGCGCAAGTCGTAAAATACCATCGATAAAACGTTGACACATTGTTATGCTGGCGCGATGGAACAGGAAATAAATGTATCACGTGACATGGTTCTTCCTAGACAGAGGAAAATATAAAGCTTTCTTGCAAATATTCTGTCGTTTTTTATTATTTTTTTCAATATATATATATATATATATATATATATATATATATATATATGTATTAGTTACACTCGTTGATGGGGTGACAAACATACATTTTGGTTTCTGTTATGCTTTGTAAAGAAAAGAGTGTAAAAGTTATTGTAAATAAATATTGAAAAAAAATATTCTACATGAGAATGATTAGAGAAATGGAGAATATGTGCCCTTGGAATCATTGATGTCATGTTTTTTCGCTTTCTTTTTCCTTTTGTTAAGAATTTTTTTTTTCCACACGCGTATACTTCCGTGTCTTAGTTATCAAGAAAACCACACATTTATGAAATGTTTTATATATTCATCGACGCAACTATAAGGGACAAGCGTGACAAGACAAAGCTGTGCCCGACAGCGTGCGTGTTTGACGTACACGACGAAGGACATAAAGGGATTTGAGAAGCAGAAAACACTCTATCTTCACCCATATCAGTGCATAACATGACTGAAAACCGATACTATTTTTACCAAGTATCAATGCGTTGCACGAATGTTGTGGCTGAGATTTAAGATTATTTTAATTAATCGTAACAACTTGTATTTGAAAACTATCATGAAGCTAATTCATAAATCGTTCAACTTGTCTGACGTGAATTCCGTTATTAATTAGACGTTGATTATTATTAATTTAAGTATATGTTTATTATTATTAATTTAAGTATATGTATGTAATATGCATTCGTGTATAATACACGACTGAGCTGGAGGCAGTCCATCAGTTTACCTACCTTAAATGTACCATTACATCAGATGATAGGATCGACAAGGAGGTCGACAACAGACTAGCAAAGGCGAGCATTGCATTTGGTAGACTGTACAAACGTGTGTGGTACAGCAAACACCTGAAGAAGGGCACTAAGTTTAAATTGTATAGAACTATCGTCTTTGCCAATCTCCTATAGGGCTCAGAGTCATGAATCACTTAATGACACCAACTGCGACTCCTCGAACGGTTCCACCAGCGCTGTCTCCGCGCGATCCTTAATATACACTGGAGTGACTTCGTCAACAATACTGATGTCTTCAAAAAGGCGAAGATCACTAGCATTGAGGCCATTCTGCTGATGTCCCAGTTACGCTGGACTGCACTTTTTTCCAGAATGAAGAATCATCGCCTGCCTAAACTTTTATTGTACGGTGAGCTCTCCACTGGCTATTGCGGCAGAGGGTCACCAAAGAAGCGATTCAAAAATTGCCTGAAAAAAATCCTTTGTTGCCTGTCACATCAACCATTGCCAATGGTCAAACCCTAGCTGAGAACCGTGACGCCTGGCGTCTCACCACCAACCATGCTGTCTCCATCTTTGAAGATACTTGCAGGACGACTTTCAGGGACAAGATGTAGAGGAAGAAGAACTGCAGTGCTATGCCATCGAGCCCAGGCCAGACATTCATCTGCAACTACTGCGAATGTACGCCGGTCCCGCATTGGACTTATTCGTCACAAACGTGCCTACAAGCGACGTGTTCAGACAACCTCTTGACTTTCGTTTTCCGAAGCCAAGGCATGATGATAATACACAATTCTAACTTCGGGCCACAACATTCTGGAAAATATATCCTGTATAATACGCACTGATTTTTCTCTTTCTTACTTGTTCGGAATTCCGCTACTGATGAGATGTATGTGTTGCTCATTAAAGCAGGTATTTCTATTACCGTTACAATAATGCTGGTCTTTCCATGCTTACCTATTCCAAGCGCATGTACGTCGATCGATCACACGTTTCTCATGTCGGTGTCCAGACTGATATCTGCGGCGGATCTTCATCCAAAGCTAGAAGGTTATGCCTTAGGTCAACTCTGCACCTGGCTTGTGAGAAAGCCTTATCTGGGCTCAGCCTCATTCTACATATGCATGTGTGTCGATATAAGACTCTTGTATCTATTATATTTTTATGCAATTCATATATATATATATATATATATATATATATTCATATATATATATATATATATATATATATATATATATATATATATATATATATATATATACATATTCATATATATATATATATATATACATATTCATATATATATATATATATACATATTCATATATATATATATATATATACATATTCATATATATATATATATATACATATTCATATATATATATATATATATATATATATATACATATTCATATATATATATATATATATTCATATATATATATATATATATTCATATATATATATATATTCATATATATATATATATTCATATATATACATATTCATATATATATATATATATATTCATATATATATATATATATATTCATATATATATATATATTCATATATATATATATATATTCATATATATATATATATATATATACATATATATATATATATATATATATTCATATATATATATATATATATATATATACATATATATATATATATATATATATATACATATATATATATATATATTCATATATATATATATATATATATATATATTCATATATATATATATATATATATTCATATATATATATATATATATATTCATATATATATATATATATATATATATATTCATATATATATATATATATATATATATTCATATATATATATATATTCATATATATATATATTCATATATATATATATATATATATTCATATATATATATATATATATATATATATATATATATATTCATATATATATATATATATATATATATTCATATATATATATATATATATATATATATATTCATATATATATATATATATATATATATATATATATATATATTCATATATATATATATATTCATATATATATATATATTCATATATATATATATATTCATATATATATATATATATTCATATATATATATATATATATATTCATATATATATATATTCATATATATATATATATATTCATATATATTCATATATATATATATTCATATATATATATATTCATATATATATATATATATATATATTCATATATATATATATATATATATTCATATATATATATATATATATATATATATATATTCATATATATATATATATATATATTCATATATATATATATATATATATTCATATATATATATATATATATATATATTCATATATATATATATATATATTCATATATATATATATATATATATATATATTCATATATATATATATATATTCATATATATATATATTCATATATATATATATATATATATATATATTCATATATATATATATATATTCATATATATATATATTCATATATATATATATATATATATATATATATATATATTCATATATATATATATATATATTCATATATATATATATATATATATATATATATATATATATTCATATATATATATATATATATATATATATATTCATATATATTCATATATATATATATATATTCATATATATATATATATATATATATATTCATATATATATATTCATATATATATATATATATTCATATATATTCATATATATATATATATATTCATATATATATATTCATATATATATATTCATATATATATATATATATATATATATTCATATATATATATATATATATATATTCATATATATATATATATATATATATATATATATATTCATATATATATATATATTCATATATATATATATATATTCATATATATATATATATATATATTCATATATATATATATATATATATATATATTCATATATATATATATATATATATATTCATATATATATATATATATATATATATATTCATATATATATATATATATATATATATATTCATATATATATATATATATATATATATATATATTCATATATATATATATATATATATATATTCATATATATATATATATATATATTCATATATATATATATATATATATATATTCATATATATATATATATATTCATATATATATATATATATATATATATATTCATATATATATATATATATTCATATATTCATATATATATATATATATTCATATATTCATATATATATATATATATTCATATATATATATATATATATATATTCATATATATATATATATATATATATATTCATATATATATATATATATATTCATATATATATATATATATATATATATTCATATATATATATATATATATATATATATTCATATATATATATATATATATATATATTCATATATATATATATATATATATTCATATATATATATATATATATATTCATATATATATATATATATATATATTCATATATATATATATATATATATATATATTCATATATATATATATATATTCATATATATATATATATATATATATATTCATATATATATATATATATATATATTCATATATATATATATATATATATATATATTCATATATATATATATATATATATATATATATATTCATATATATATATATATATATATATATATATATTCATATATATATATATATATATATATATATTCATATATATATATATATATATATATATATATTCATATATATATATATATATATATATATATATATATATATATATATATATATATATATATATATATATGTATATATGTATATGTATATGTGTGTGGAGTAATGGATAACTGCTTGGATTGAGGAATCGGAGAGCCGAGTTCGAATTCCAGTCGAATCCATTACATTCACTTACGTGCTAATACCCTTGGGAAAGGTGTGAATCCTCTTCTTCTCCCTCCAACTATGGGTAAATAGCAGGACAGACTGGGTTCTATAGCCTTGGATGGCAACTGGTCTAGGAGAAGGAAAACTCTGAATTCAAAACCTGCGGAGGGTCGTTTGGGGACCGTGTGGCACTCAGTGCCCCGGGTCTCTGTATTCGTCCCTTCAAAAACTGTTGATGAAACCTGCACGAAACCTTCACCACTATAATCAAATCTCATGTGTCGGCGTCGGGCTCTCAGTTTCTAAGAACTGATCTGCTTGACCCTCATACGTCGAATTCAACGGGAGAGTCGATGATATATATATATATATATATATATATATATATATATATATATATATATATATACATATATATATATATGTGGTCTGACGATTGCATCTAGCATGAAACAGCCTGTGACCTCTAAGTGTTGACTTCTATGTTCACTTTTATATTTTTATATATATATATATTTGTATATATATATGTGTGTGTTTATATATATATATATATATATATATATATATATGTACTCAAGTATTATGGACACTGTTGGAAACGTCGATTGGCGGTAGCATGTTTCATGCCCAATTGCAGTTTTCAGGATGGCTTGAAGAATGAAACTCGGTGTATCAATGACCATAATCAGCCTATTCAAGGCTAGGGTGTTCTGCCTTGTGGAACCGCAACAGCTTATGAGAAGAATCCGTTCGAGTGGAACTTACTCCTCACCAATGGAATATGGAGGGACTGAGGGTGGGCATAGCGGGTCGTAGCCGTGAAGATTAGAACTGGTGGAACAAGTGAATGCAGTTTGTCTGAACACTCACCATGGAGATAGGGATAGACCAGCTCGAATGTGTAGCTGTGTATTTTTAGAGTAATTAATGCATTTTTAAATTTGACATTATTTCTCAACTATAAAAGTTATTTGTAGTGAGTACACGATTTTGAGTAGACATCACCTGTTCTTAAACATAGAAATTAATTTCATCCGTTATAAAGATCGAAGACATTATTAAAGAAAATTGAAATGATGACAATTGAAATCATATTCTCTTTTTAATCTGGAAGACCACATTCCAGACACGAGTGTCTTTACCGTTAAGCTACAGGAAGACACCGCAGCAAGGCACAGTGACACTATTTAAGAAAAATACGTATATCTTTGGGACATTTTCAAGTTAGCCGTCCTGGGGGATGTCATTAAGCTACATCCGCAGCAAATCCTCTGATCGGGAGATAGTAGGTTTTGAGGAGCGTAGATCGACCTCTTAATTGCTGTCTTTCCCCGATCTATCCTGATCTGGGGTAGTAACACCAGTTAGGGTACCAGCTATGGGAAATAGTGAACTCTCAAAGAAAAGAAAATACTATGAATGTATAAAAATACATATTTTTATAGTAAAAATACCGACAATATATTTTTATGATCAACAATAGCTATTTGTAGTAAAATGGCCAACAGTAGATTTTTATGGCAAAATGCTGAGAAATACATTTTATTTATAGGCGTACAATTGTGTTCAAAATATATTTAGTTGATGTTATAAAATTTTGTCCAAAATATTTATATTTCGGCATTAAATAACCCATTGAGGTGTTGATATGTAGCTATACAAAACAATCATCCAATCAGATAATACTAACTTTATTTCTGTATCCAACCGTAAAGAAGGTAATTTTTTAGGAATTGTTATTTGTAATCTGACGTTAGTTTGTTCCTCACATTAAATGTTATATTTCGTGTGTACACATGATTTATTAGTCTTACCAGTTTGTTTTTTTTTAATTGAAATTAATATCTAACGACCTAAGGATTGAATATCTTATTCACCAAAATATACCTTCTGTTTATGTTGTTAACGTTTTTAAAAAAATTAAGGATTTCTACAAAAATATATGTATATTCTAAGAGGCCAAATTCATTTTAATAGATATCTACAGCAATTTTCATTCACTCTTCAGTTGTAAATATCTGATTACGATTTTGATTACTCGGTGTGTTTAATAAGGATTTTTAAAAAAATGAAATGAGTGTGTCTGTGAGTACACAAGTGTTAGAAGTTAGTCGAAATAAAGGCGCCGTATTTTAGAAACATAATTATGTCTTTATATTTCATTGAGTGATTTCATAAATATTTCAACTTGTGTCACTCAGTGTGAAATCAACGCGTCTAAGTCTTACATGTGAAAGGGAATTACTTAAAGACTTTTTTGATTTTTTTATCACAAAACTTTCGAGAACTGAACTTCTATTTTCAATATCATTTTCGATGATGTTATCGCACCGATGCATTAAAATGCCATCAGTGAGAAATAACGAAAGACGATGACAGACAGGAGATTGCAAATTAATGCTCACTTAGAGAAATCAGTTTCAACATGATGGCAACTGCTCAAGAATATATTAGAATGAAGAGAGAGAAACGATCCAAGAAAGAAAAATAATGTAAGACCGAAAAATAGATGTATTAAAGTGATCGAGAGAAAGTAGAAGGATTGAAATGGAGAAAGAAAACCAAATAAGAAACAGATGCCGAAGGAAAAAACCAATGGAATATACAAGAAATAAAGGAAAATAAGTTAAAGAAAGAGAAAAAGAGCAGCACGAGGAAAATAAAATAGAAGGAAACGAGAGAAGAGGAGAAAAAGGCAACCAGTAGAGAAGAAAGAAAGAAAGAAATACAAAGAAAAAAGGAATACAAAAAAAGGAAAACAGACAGAAAGAGACGAACAGAAGAAAGGACAGACACAAAGAAAGAGTCAGAAAGAAACACATAGATAATGAGAGAGAGAGAGAGAAAAGGAAAGAAAGAAATAAAGGTATAAATAAGGAGAGAGAGAAAAAAGAAAGGCAGAAAAATAAAGACAGAGAGAAAGATGATGATAGAAAAAGAAAAATAGAGAGAAAAACATAAAAGAAAGAAAGATAAAGAGAGTAACAGAAAGAAAAATGTGTAATGATAGAAAGAGAGAGCGAAAGAAAGAAGGAAAGAAAAAAAGAAAGAAATAAAGGTGAAGATAGAGAAAGAAAATATAGAGAGGATCAAAAACAAAAAGAAAGATATATAATGATAGAGAGAAAGAAAGAAAAAAGAAATAAAGCCAAAACGACGGAAGGAAAGAAAGAAAGAAGGAAAACAAGAAAGAAAGAAAGAAAGAAAGAAGGAAAGAAAAAAGAAAGAAAGAAAGGTGAAGATAGAGAAAGAAAATATAGAGAGAAACAAAAACAAAAAGAAAGATATATAATGATAGAGAGAAAGAAAGAAAAAAGAAATAAAGCCAAAACGACGGAAGGAAAGAAATAAAGAAGGAAAACAAGAAAGAAAGAAAGAAAGAAAGAAAGAAAGAAAGAAAGAAAGAAGGAAAGAAAAAAGAAAGAAAGAAAGGTGAAGATAGAGAAAGAAAATATAGAGAGAAACAAAAACAAAAAGAAAGATATATAATGATAGAGAGAAAGAAAGAAAAAAGAAATAAAGCCAAAACGACGGAAGGAAAGAAAGAAAGAAGGAAAACAAGAAAGAAAGAAAGAAAGAAAGAAGGAAAGAAAAAAGAAAGAAAGAAGGAAAGAAAGGTGAAGATAGAGAAAGAAAATATAGAGAGAAACAAAAACAAAAGAAAGATATATAATGATAGAGAGAAAGAAAGAAAAAAGAAATAAAGCCAAAACGAAGGAAGGAAAGAAAGAAAGAAGGAAAACAAGAAAGAAAGAAAGAAAGAAAGAAAGAAAAAAAGTAAGTTGGAGAATGAAAAGTAAGAAGTGCCAGTACAAAAGTGTATAAAATACCGAAAATGAAAAAGGACGAAAGAAAACACTCAAAGCATTTAGATAAACATAAGAAATGATATGAAAGGAATCAAAACTGAAAGAAGGAAATAAATTGTAGAAACAGATGAGAATGAAGAATTTGTAAAATATATATAGAAACAAAAAAACAAAAAAAAAAACAAAGAGGAAAATAAACCTTCCTAAAATCTCATACACAGTTGGTAATGAAACGATGTCAACAAAAGAGAAATAATAAAACTGAACTATCTCCGTAGAAAAAGGCAATAAAAAAACACATCTACCATCAACAATAGGAAATACGTTGGACAAAGCAAAAGACAAAAATTATTATTCTTCGTTTAGTATCGCGTATTGGATACTTAGTAAAACATGAGATAAGAAATCAAAATCCAATTGCAAAGAAGCAAAGGCATCGCGAGAATATTGCAAAAAAAAATAGGGAAAAAAAACAATAAAAGAGAAAGGAGGAAAATTGGAGTCGCAAACTAATAAAGTTGAAAACACAAGTAGGATCCGAATCTCTAGAGTCAAATGAAAGAACAATTTACACTGACGATAGATAACGTTGCTTCACCTGCACGCTCGACAACTACTACTGATAATAATACTAACACGACAACGGCGATGATGACTAAAAATGGTAATAAACTGGCAATTCCCTCTACTTATTTCAACTTCCCGATTTCTATTTCACGACTTAATCACATGCACACACAAAAACAAGAACACACACACACACACATATATATATATATATATATATATATATATATATATATAATCCTCTATAGTTATATATTAACACATATTTATATACACATACATCTCTCTCTCTCTCTCTCTCTATATATATATATATATACACATATATGTTGTGTGTGTGTGTGCGCGAGTACTCATAAAACAGGTAAGTACACACGAATATACAAGTACATATATATATATATATTTATTTATATATATATAAATATATATAAATAAATATACATACAAAGTTTCATACACAAGCATCTTCTCAAACATATATATTATATATATATATATATATATATATATATATATATATAATGATATCTATATATATAATGATATGCACATACACACACACACACACACACACATATATATATATATATATATATATATATATATATATATATATATATATATATATATATATATATATATATATATATATATATTCATTCTTAAAGAAGAAACTGTTTTTCCTGCCTCATTTTGGGTGTTTGTTTTTTTGTTTGTTTGCTGGTGATTTTGTTCCCTTTGGTTTCGTATTGAAATTAGTTATGTCTGATAGGGAAGAAAGAAGAAAAAGAAAAGAAAATGCAAAAAATATTTCTTCATAGAACTTTTAGAATAACAAGATTCAATGAATAAAACCAAAAATAAGCTAACGAAAACAAAGAAATCAATGAATAACTTGTGAATTCCTCTAGTGAAAATAATCGTGGACATAGACGTAATATTAATGATTTTTGTGAAAGGCATCAATGCATCTCTCCTACCTCCTGCTATAGATTAAGTAACATGTTATCTCGCTTCTCTGTGCTTTGTGTGGCAGCCGGCCTAGAAAGAAGGACAATTCTGAATTCAAAACCATGATTGCAACGAGAAACCACTTTGTTTCTCAAGAAGTTCTTGCAGTTGGAGGATTTTTTTAAAAAAAGTGAAGATTTAGGGAAACGTAATACCTAGGGTAATAAGGGACAAAGATTTTAAAAGAAATAGTAATTAAAGTATAAATCTTTTGTTTAAGAAGAGAACTACAAAGTCAACTGATAGATATCGACAGTTATTTTCCAACGTCTCTTAGATAATGATTATGGTGATTTCTAGAAATCTTTTGTGTAACGAAATAACCTGCGTTTACATTGTGATAACAAGAATACTTGAACGATTACTGGGCCTTAAACTCAACCCAAACCTCAAGTGGAATTTGTATATACGATCCATCGCTAAAGATGTTGGAAAAATGGTCGGTCCTCTGTGCCTCGCTCCCGTAAGTACCTGGCTCCTCGTACTACCTTCTAACTTTTCAAGAGCAAGATCAGGCGTAAAGTGGAGTACCTGTGTCATATTTGGGCGGGAGCTGCCTAGTCCTCACTTTCTAGTCTCAATAGAGTCCAAAGACGTCTCTGAGTCCTTGTGAGTGACAAATTATTTTCCATCCCCTCTCTCTCAAAGACGGGATGTAGCAAGACTCTCACTGTTCTATCTCTACTTCCATGGACGAACTACATTCCTTAGTTCCGCCAGTTCTAATCTTCACGGCCAGGAGCCGCCATACCACCCCCATTGTCGCAAACACACTCATTTCATTCACTTGGTCAGAAGTACGTTCGACTCCATCAGTTTCTTTCCGCTAAAAGCTGCGCTGTGTAACCGACTGCCAAAGGAGTGTTTTCTCGATCAGTACAATCTTAAACTGATCAAGTCTCACATTAACCGTTATTTCCCCCACATATCCGCCTATATCGTGCCTCTTATTCTGTACCCATCTATATCGAGTGGCACTTGGGCTTTGTACAGAGTGAATAAAATAAATATATCCGTATGCTTGTCAAATTGATGGTTGGTGGTGGATGATAATTGACTCTGGGGAGGTCGTCAGCCCTTTAGCAGCTCTCGTTTTCTCTATATATCTAAAAGACAAAATGACAACCGGGTCGAATTTCTTGAAGAAGAACGAACACGAAAGTAATTCCTATTGAAGAATAAGGAGGATTTCTAGAAAAACATGAGAAGGAAGAATTCAACCGAACGAATCTGTAATGGGAAAAACAGCTGTATTAAAGAAATAAAGATATCAAATAATAAGACCAATATATATATATTAATGATCGGATTTCTTTTGGCTAGTATCTTTCTGGGAACAACTCCGTTAATGCTGTAGCACAATATCGACGTTCCTCAAGATCAGGCCTTCAAATCCATGACCCACATCACTACTACACACAAGTTTCACTTCCATTTGTAAGAAGAAATTACAACTGAGAGAGGGTTTTCTTTTCTGAGAAAGCGATACTTTCTGTAACGCAATCATGAGAAAATGCTTCTTTGATCGCTAAAGTCTGACCCTGCGTTAGTCACATGTCCTGTTTTCCTAGTTGCCAACTTGTTTTTTTTGTGGTTTTCTCCCACTATTCTCCTGATTCAGTGAGGTTGTGTAGCACGTGGTGTGGCGCAATTATAGTATTGTTGTCGTGAGAGGCAAACGTTAGGAGACTATCCATTTTCGGAAATCCGAGCTGACTAGCGCAGAATTAACCTCTTCAAGCCTAAGGTCAACCGTTATGTATTCTAAATATCATAAAAATCTGCACATACTTCCTCCCCTTAGGTTCATAAAACTGTCTCATTCAGTAACCTTCTAACTTGAATGGTTCTTGGGCCTTGTATTAGGTGATTATTTTAGTAAAAAATGTTCCGATTTTCATCTTAGTAATGATTGTGTGTTAACACCATTCGTACTCGCTCCGATAGTAATGATCCGCTTTGTGATTATTTGTGTGTGTTTCAAAATCTGTAATAAAAATCATGTAAACATTGAAAGTGAAAAAGATATGAAAACAGGGCAGCTAATGTCTGGATGATACCATTTTCTACAAAATACGTTTTATATATATATATATTACGGAGAAAAATACAAAATAATACTTTGATTAATTTATAGAATAAATATGCATGTAGACCAGCGGATATCGATGTTAGAAATGCAACAAGTTAGAATCTCGGATTAATCTTTTGCGTTAACTTTCGTGTACATGCATATGGGAAAGGAATTAGCTATGGAGTAAATAGCAACGTAGACTAGGGCCCGTAGCCTTGTGTAGCGGTCAGTTTAGGATTAATACTCTGAATTCGAAATAACTCCGTTATCCCACAAAATACATAGAAAGTCACAGAAAATAAATAAACAAACCTGTGGAGATCAATGATCACCTAATTCATGATAAATTTTATGTGTTCGTCTGGTCTGGTCTGGTCTGGTCTGGTTTGGTTTGGTTTGGTTTGGTTTGGTTTGGTTTGGTTTGGTTTGGTTTGGTTTGGTTTGGTTTGGTTTTCGCACGTTCAGAGCCCCCTTCCCTCGACTGAGAAACACTGGTGCTATATAGCTCTCTTAGTTCCAGACCCACACTGACTATTGGCTAATACCTCCCCAGTATCGTTCATATGCAAATAGTTTCACCTACTCCAAGTAGAAGGTCTTCTCTCAACAGCCCATTGTGGAAGAGGACGCAACTCCTGATACTTACAGCACCACAAACAACCAAGACAGAGTCTGTTATCGGGCTGACCCAATTTTCTGTTACATTTTAATAAATGCAAAAAAAAAAAAAAAAAAAATAAAAATCATATCAATCGTATTATTAATTTCTATTTCTTCTTTCTTTACCAACCATTCCACTTTTGATTTTAAAACATGTATCTCTGAATTGAAATCATGTATGTGAAAAATCATTTACCACTAGATTCCCAAGGCTTCGTAGCAATATAGATAAAGTTAACTGTAAATTGGAAATGTAGCTGGAGTTTTCTTGCTGGCCACCACAAAGTTAACAGCAACAAGGTTAACGAAAACGTGAGACTTCTTGAAATAATTTATAAAATATTTGTTATTTTTGTTTTGAGGTTTTAAACAAATGTTTTAAAAGTATGGTTCCTCTTCTTTCTTCATCTACGTTCTCATAATTATAATTTCAATAAAGATGGAAGTGATTTTAAACGTGTAAAACTTGTTGAAAAAGTACACTATTTACATTATCAGAAATATATAAACAGATATTGTTGAAAAAGAACAAAAAACCTAAGCGGAATGAATAGAATTATCGGTAACAAAAATGACACAACAGTAAGTATTAACTGAATTGAACTTATATAAAGTGAAATGTTTGAAAAGGGTCTGAACTATGCGCGAAAATTTAAGATTGTCCCATAAGTGCAGAAGTAGTCTCGATTAAAGTTGGAACGATTGGAACGATCCCCAAAATCCTTGGAAATCTGTGGAAATTAACGCTAGAGATGCTTTAGGAACGGCATTGCGACCAGAAATAATCATTTTTCTTTGAAAGTTCTTTTTAATATTACCATAGATTAAATACTCCACATTACAACGCGGCTTACGGGCATATCATCTTAAAACACTGGTTCCCGTACAATCACCGAAGTTAACCAAAGTCAAGTCTGTTCAATACCTAGATAGGTGATACCATGGGGATGCCAGCTGCTGTACCAAGTGCTGTAAGTTTGGATGTGCGGGTGGTGTAATAGATAATAGCTGGGAGATCCGAGTCCCAATTCCAGTTGGGTTCGTTATATTGACTTACCCTTGGGAAAGATATAAATCCACCTCTACTCCCCCAATTATGGATTAATTAGCAAGACGTGTATCACTAGAACATTATTATATACCCCCCCCCCACAATTCTTACAATCTAAAATATCTTCTTGCTTTAAATAACCTGAAAATGCTTGATAAGACGCAGAAAACAAATCAATGAATTAACACTATCTTATTTTCTTAAAATTTGTAATGGGAAATGTTTACTGGATAGTCATTAAATACTATTTCGCAGCTGCATGGAAACGGGGAGAATGAACAATTTTTTTTTGTCTTTCGTAGGCGTTTTAATTTACAATATAGAAAAGTGGACCACAGTATAAACTTTTATAAAATTCTATATGAAAAAAAATCATATTCATTATCTGAAGTGTATAATGTATAGAAATAGGGAATTAAAGATAAAATGTGATTATTTGTATTGCAGCCTTTATTCACAAAGTCCACACTGACAGCATCCGGCAAACAACAATTATGAAAACAGTTAGGATACTGAAGAAAGATGTGGATTATTGATAATATTTCCTGTCACATGATTTCCCCATAAAGCTATCAGTTACGATATGTCGGGAATCCCATTGACTAGAACAACTACAACAACAACAACAACAATAATAATAATAATATTAATAATATTAATAATATAAATAAAATATACGAAGAAATATTGAGTTTATCAAGAATAAAGTATCAGATAAACAAAATGAAAGGACAGTATAAACAATAAACCAAAATAAGAAAATATTATAATCAACACGGGCAACATAAACAATAATAATAATATGCTGTATAGCGTGATCCTAATCCACGAACGATTTCAAAGTATGGACAGTCAGCGCATGCGCACTAGTTAACGAAAGTACAATAAAAATAAAAAAAACAAAAAAAAAAACATAAAACAAGAAAGAAAAAAATTCACAGCAAAATCCAATGATTGGACTGGGAATTTTAGGCACAGAAGTTGGCTTATTCCATTCCCTGACTTGAACCTATAAAGACCCGCAAATTTAACGACTTATTTCGGGGCATACTTCAATACATTGTCGTCGCCGCATTCGTTCCAATTTTCCGATTTCGTTTCTTTTGTGTTCCATTTCTTTACACGCACACACCCTTCTACCCTGCTTCGGTTTGCCTCCATTCCAGTTACAATATTTACTTTCCTTGGTTTCGTTCATATCTGAGTGTATGGCCGTGGAGACACGAACAGGAAAATATGTGTCTTTTTTCTTTCGTTCTTTTTGTTGTTTACTGAATACATTTTTCGACCGCGTGAATCCATCACCACCACAACCAGCATCATCAGCAGCATATCTTAATTTTCTTCTCTAAGTTCAGACATTGAAGCAAGAGAGAAATGGTAAAAAAGCACAAGTATGATGAATAATTTGGAAAGAATAGATAGACACTAAAGGAGAAATGAAGAAATCCTCTTTTTGTGATTTCTGCTGCAGCTCATAACAATAACAGTAATGGTAAGGGGAAAACTACTTTTGAAAAATTGAATAAAAATGCAAAACTAGTAAAAGCTATGCATAAATTAACAAAAAGTAAATTACTTTACAAAAAAGAGAAAAACTACAAAAAGTATATTTTGTGAAAAACAATTAAAAGCCACATAGAAACATTATATATATATATATATATATATGCAAACACACAACACACACGCACACACATACAAACACACACACACACACACACACACACACACACACACACACATATATATATATATATATATATATATATGTATGTATGTGTGTGTGTGTGTGTGTGTGTGTGTGTGTGTGTATAGACACACACTAGTTACATCGTTCGGATTCTTGTCCTTATCTTTATTGATATATTTACAACATTTCGTCCGCTGAACGCTCCGCCATTCTTCAGGTAATATACGCTGTAATTTCGAACCAAACCCTTTAGTCAAGAGTGGTAGATTTTTCTAATTCCACAAGCCATGCGATTTTGGATATCTATCTATCTATCTATATATATATATATATATATATATATATATATATATATATATATATATATATATATATATGTATGAAATTGAACATTGAAGTCAACACTCAGAGCCGACAGACTGTTTCATGCTAAACGCAATCATCAAGCCACATGTGCTAGTTTTTTTACACGACTATTTATATATATGGGTCTTTTGTGCATCATAGGTAGTCTCTTCTAACGGTTATTTTGTCGGGAGTGGTTTGTTAATTAATTAATTTATTTATTTGGATGAATTTATTTTACTTGTTTTTATTTATTCTTATTTTATATATTTTTATTTATTCTTTTCGATTTTTTAGTAACGTAGGAAAAAAAATTGAGCTGAGTTCTGTTCGCTTATTCAGCAGTTTGTTTTGGTCTGGGAAGAGAATTACAGCTATTTTCTCGTCCAATTTTTTGATTGATCGTTGTAGTATATTCTATCGGTTATTTTGGCGAGAGTGGTTTGATAATATGTTTATTATTTACTTTATTTATTAATTTGGATTTATTATTTTTATTTGTTTTTGCTTATTTATTTTAATATCTTCAGTCTATTCTAATGGTTGTTATGGCGGAAGTGGTTTGTTAATTTGTTTATTGTTTGTTTGGATTATTTTTTTTTCTTATTTGTTTTTGCTCTATTTACTTTTATTAATATATTTTAGTTTTCGATTTTTGAGTTACGTAGTAAAAGTTTCTTTACATGTCTGCATATTGAGATGAGTTCTGATTGTTTATTTAGTAGTTTGTTTTGGTCTGAGAAGGAAATAATAGCTATTTTTCTTCCAAGCAAAGGTTGCAGTTTTTGGCTTGATTGTTGTAGGCTGATGTTCTTTTCCTTATTTTCCGTGATATTTTTGGTGTGATCTGCATTTCTTTTTAATTTCCCCAGAAATACTTAGAAAGCATTGTACTGTTTGTGTATTTACTACGTGTGCAACATCTTACTTCCTCTCCCACTTTATATACTAGAATGTCAGTTAAAGATCACATAGTCAAAATTTCTATGGCCGCTGATTGACTCTCCAAATTAGTTATCTGAATGTTCATTCCTCGAAATAACATAACTGGAATCAGAAGTTGGAATGTTTTGTTTGTTTGGCTGTTTGTTTGTTTTTGTCTTTGTAATTCTTTTTTGTTTGTTTTTCCATTTTTTTGTATGCTTTGAATTTTTTTTTTTTGTTGTTTTTTAATAGGAGTTGATAGGCTTTCCTGTTGCCCGGTTCATACTCCATCTTCTCTTGAGCAGGAATATAGGAAGGGATTCCCGGTTCCTTTCCATTTCTCAGGCATTAATAGTGCTACTATTTCATTTTTTGTGATATATGATGATGATGGCAACGTCTCTTCAAACTTAGGGTAGCGGGTTGGCTGTTTGCTGCTTTCTGATTCCCGACTGGTAGTTAGTAGCCCGAACTCTTGCGTAGCGTCTTGAGATGCTGCACTGGTCAACAGTTGCATAATATCAGGGTTCTTGCAGTGCCATGTCGCGCATGGAAGGTTGTCCCTGCAAGCACCTCCGATGGGCAACCACGAGACGTCACTATTTTATACTCTGCGCCAAGTTCCCTTCCTGCACATGCTACATTAGACAACCGACTGCTACTACTACCCTAGGCCTTTCCTTACCAAAAAAACATACCATGACGATAAGATACCAAAGATATAAATCTAAATCAGTTCAACAAAAATCACCTAACCGCTTCAACCTTTTTTTCATCAACATTCGTGGTATTCGTACAACTTTCTCCAGCTAGAATCGTTCCTCTTCGAAAAGTCTCTGGACATCCTAGCTCTCTGTGAAACTAATCTTAACTCTTCAATCCCCTTCTCTGACTTCTCGATTCCTTGATATCTTGCTCTCCTTAGGAAAGACTTTAATGACCACATGCATGGCCTATATATGTCCGCTGACTCGGGAAATGCCTCTTGAATTTCCGAATCACTCTTACATGTATCTCCGTCATTCTCTACTGTTCCCCTTCCTCTCATGACTGTTGCGTGCTAGATAGTGTTTCTGATAATATAGACAAGGCCATCTCCCTACACCCGTCTGCAAATATATTTGTATTCGGTGACATGACCCACCATGCCAGACAGCTTAAACACTGTCAATGACACCACTGCAATCCAAACCCTTAGTTTCTCAATCACACAATCTCTCACGTAAGTGGGGGACATCCCCACGCATTTCCCTATTAATGCCGATGGACACGCTTCTCTTTTTTTACCTTTATCCAGGACTCGCCGTGATTTGCAGTACTACCCTCTTGGCAAATATGATCATGGAGCCTAGAACCACCCTCCAACAGAATATATTTCTGTTATCAACGTGTGGATTAGAACTGATACCAGGACTTACTTTGTGATGTGCCCTTTAATAATCCTGTCCATGAATGCGAGTCTGAGGTCTCCTTCTAGATGAAAGCTGGCATCGATGCTTTCATTCCAGCAAGGAAATAAACAGTTTAACCGCATTAATTTCCTTGCTCCTAACCGGCATGCGCGGCCGCTATAGCCCACAGGAATCACTTCTTCTGTCTGTACCAGACTGACACGTCCGATTACAACATATGTCCCTTTGTCTCTTCGTAACGAGTGAAGCGTGTCCTTAAAGATGCGAGTTTACTGTTTGATGATACAATGAAACAACGTATATCAGCACGCAAGTTGGAATCTAGATATTATTGGCGGCTCGGCAAGAGTGTGCTGAAAAATAGCAAATCATCCATCTCTCCTCTGTTCAATCAATTCGAAGTCCTGATATCTACAGCAGATAAGGTTTAATCCTTTGCTCGGAAATTCACTTTCAACTCAACACTTGACTCAACTGGAGTAACCATACCTGATCTCCCTCCTAGAACAGATACTCTACTGAGTGATATGTGCATAACACCGACACATGTCTCAGGATTTATTTCTAAATTGGACTCCAAGAAGGCAAAGGGAGGAAACGATATCCCAGCCGTCTTCCTAACGAAATGTTATCCGAAGCTGGCCCCAGTTCTCTCCAGGCTCTACAACTATTGCCTGGTTGTTTCCTGCTTTCCTTCTTCTTGGAATACCCCTTTGTATTTTCCTGTTTTAGAGAATTCTGGAGAACATTCTGACCCCTCTAACTATCGCCGTATTATTCACTTACATCTTTTCAGCAAAATTGTTCGTGTCTTTAATCAATACTGACGTGGTTAAGCATCTTACATCTCACGACCTACTCTCTGACGAACAATATGCCTTCGGTTTTGCCAGGTCTACCCCTGATGTGATTAAGGGCATCGCTGAATATTTTGCTAATAACAGCGAAGCTGGAACTATGGTTGTAGATATCTCGAAGGCGTTTGGCAGGTTTTGGCACGCTGGTCTTCTACTTAAGCTCGAGAGCTACGGTATTACTTGACGTTTGTTTGATTTAATCCAATCGTTCCTATCAAATCGCGAAATGAATGCCGATTTGGATGACCTCGCTTTCAGATCCTTTCCCACGAACACGGATGTCCCCCATGGCTCTATCCTGGGTTCTTTCTGTTTCTGATCTTCATAATTGATCTCAGTAATGTTACCAGTTCCCATGTAGGCATTTATGCTGATGACACTACCATCTACTACTGTCTTAATAGCAAATCCTTCAGAGCTGCTCTTGAAAAGGGCCTCCAATCAGTGGTTAACTGGGGTAGAAAATGGCTCGTAAATTTTAATGCCTCCAAAACGAAACCTGCCATTATTATAAAGAAACTTTCCTGCCCACTATCAGTTTAGCTGATGCTAGAATCATGGTGTCTTCATGGCCTCAGGTCCTCAACTTACTTGTAATGGAATACCTACATCAATTCAATAGTTGCATTAACTGCAAGAAAATGTGTGTCCCTTTGTCGTGACAGCCGGTTTTTCTCGTCAAATTCTGTCTTGCACCTTTACAAATCTACAATCCAACCGTGTGTTTAAGTCTGTGACTAGATTGACATCTATGTGGGACCCTTTCACTGTTGAATTAGGCAAATGTAACTGCTACTTCTACTCCAGCAGTCTCATTTCTCGCACTTTCCACCCGTGGAATACCCTCCCGTTTCCTAGTTTCCCTGATAAATACAATGTTTAAAAATTTAAATGCATTGTCAATCCTCATTTTTTCTTCTTCTTGAACCACGTTCCGTTTTTATCCTTTTCTTGGTCGCCACTCCTATAAACAGTCTTTTCTCTCTCCTTCACTCCCTGTAAGCCACTGTCATTTCCACATTGCACGCGCGCACGCACACATTAAATATATCATAAGCACTTCAAGGTACTCTTTTTTGTGGTGGATGTAATTTTACTTAATGTGGGCTGTTTATTTTGTATAATACTGGCGTTTACTCTTTCGCGTTTTTCCTTGCATTGGCTGCTGTAGAGTATTTGGATATTATCCACTAATATTAAATCTCATGTTGATAGGTGTATTTTGGTCATGCATAATGCGCTATTCTACATGTGCACGAACTGCACTGAATTTCAACAGGTGACAGTTTCATCTAGGAAAGAGTGTAGCGGATCTGTGCCCGATGTAAGTATTAAATGCTGTTTTTAATTATTAATATTGGTGATGCAATCTCTTAGAGTGGCATGATAAATCATAGAAAACATTCTTTTTTACAGAATGGTAATTCATGTTGATAATAATTACAGTTAGATGTTTCAAACTTTTTATAATAAATGATAAATCTTAGGTGTTTTTTCAAATCATTGGTGGAAATGTTTCGGCGAATTATGTGTCTATATGCTTTTTTCATTCTGTTTATAATAAAGGTGAATCTGCTTAAATTCGAATAAGTTAATGGTGTATTTATTCTTGTTTGCTTTAGATGGGTGGCTTGCGTTTTTTTAATCTAGTAATTCTATTTAACACACAGACAGCACATTGGTTCTTGAAAACGACTGCAACAGTCAAACCTACCTGATCAAAACAATAACACAATATAAACTTCGGACGGTTAATCCAGAATTTTAATCAAAATACTCAACAGCTTATTCGAAAATTCGAAAAAAATACAATATAAATTTAACAGAAACATCTTGTCGGTCTTACACACGCACACACACACACACACACACACACATACACACACATATATATATATATATATATGCTCCTGAAAAATGATTTCGGTTGAGCTCTCTGGGAAGAAAGTATGAGTTTGTAAAGAGCGACTATTACTGCTACTAATGCAATACTCTTCGATGCAGAACGCTATGATTCTAATAGGTAATTTCGACCATGTCTTACGTTGAGAAGGAGTCTGATATAAGGCTCGACAACATGTAAAGAGGAATGGAGTGCAACGTTATTGCGGATAATAGTCACAATAAAAAGAAAATGTCATAGAAGAAATGAAAGTGTCACTAAAAATAAAAATGTTTATAATTATTATAATAAACAATATTATCGGCAAAGATAAGTTATAATCTGTCTGTATCTCTGAGATGAGGTATTGCCATATTCACAACGTTTCGGCCGTTGCATGCTCCGGCCTTCTCCACAGCAGTGGTGAACCAAAAAGAGTTGAGTTAAAGGGAAATAACTGAGACATCCAGAAGAGGCGTGGCACATGGAACTAGAACAATCTACCACGGTGGACGTAATAAATGGTTCGGTTCGAAATTCCAATCACCTGAAGAAGGCCGGAGCGTACATTGACCTAAACGTTGTAAATATGGCAATGTAGATGAGCATAACAGTCCGAATAATGTAAATAATGTAAGTAAACATAATACCTCATCTCAGAGATATAGACAGATATTGAAGAAAAATTCAAGTCACCTGAAGAAGTCCGGTGCGTACAACGCCCGAGACGTTATGAATAATGCAATGTAGATGATTTCGATGTCAGTAGGAAGCAAAAGAAAAAGATCGAAATTATAATGATAATTAATTAACGGTTATATTTTGTGTTATTCACTGATTAAGTGCCCCCACCTAGCGTTTCTGACAAAAATTAAGTGTCGCCACCTAGCGTAACTGACAAAATGTCTGTGGATTAAATGACAAAAATTCTCCTCCTTATTTACATTTTTTACACTATTCTTCTCATCGTTTTCTCATCATCATAATGTTTCGGTCGTTGGTGTCATCATAAGCTATTTGTCGATCCGTGCTATATTACGGACATTTTAAACGGAACCCTTTATTTAGAATTGGGGTAGCTTGTTCTTGCACCCCTAGAGATATCTCCTCTTATTCCTTTTTAATTCTGCTCGGCTATTTTTCACACTCTTTCTACTGAGTCTAAATCTACATAAGACTGCCTAGATATTGAACTCACAGTGCAAGAAGTAACTTAATAGCACTAAATAAAAAAGGCGAGATATACTTAGACATGCACAACGGAAATAGAACAACCTATACCTATAAATTGAATAAAGGGTTCAGCTCAAAATCTCCTATAAGTTGGCCTGATCAACAAACAAATGAATAAATTTATTTTATATATAATCTGTGGTCTGGTCTTCTTTACTGTACTTTGCGATGTGTTTGATTGTTTTTTTATTTTGTTTTTTTGGGGTTTTTTTTACGGTTTACCATTCTCAATGGGTTATTTAATGAGGACAAGATTTTTATTACTGGTAATATTTTTTTTCACAATGTTTTGTTGGTAATATTTTCTTTAAAAAATATATTGTTGGTCATATTTTCCTTTTTCAAAAATGTATTGCTGGTAATAATTTTTTACAAAAAATGTATTGTTGGTACTAAAACCTATTCTTACACTTTCATAGTGTTTTGACCCCGGTATATGGGGTAACTATTTGCCTATATCTGGGACACTGACAGGTGCTACCAACCTGGGTCAGGGTGGACTTGGGAACACCAATTAAGACGAGGTTCCATTCTCCTCAAAACCTCCTGATCAAAGGCCTTGCTGTCAGATGTAGTTTATCGTCTTACTCATGATGTGGATATATTTTATCGTCTTACCCAGAACGCGGACGTAGTTTATCGTCTCACCCCAGACACGGATGTAGTTTATCGTCTCACCAAGGACGCGGATGTAGTTTATCGTCTTACCCAGAATGGCGATCTGTTTGAATATCAAAAGCACTATTATCATTATATAATATTTTGAATGTCCCTTTTGGTTATACAAGCTGTCCACACAATCAATCAGAAAACTTCGTAACTGACAAGGCAGTATGTTTGATTTTAGCGGTTTGAGACAGGGGTAAAGATAAGGATCTAAAAAAAGAGAAAAATTAAAAAGAAAATCAAATTTATAGCAGCTTAAAATACATTTGGTGAAATTTAAAAACAAAAAACAATAAAATTATTATAACTGAAGTTTAATAAAATCTTTAAAACATTTAAAAAACTTGAATGAAATTTTAAGACCGCCTTTAAAATCTAACAAAATTTATGTTGGAAAATGTCAAATTAGTAATATTTTCCCATTAGTGCAGTTTTATGTAATTCTTGTTCTTTAATAGTATATTTTTCTCCTATCCAATAACATTCAGCTACCCTTTGCGTCTTAGTGGCTTTTTTGTTTTGCTTGGGTTGAAATGATTTTAAAAAATCTGCTATGGTTTGTTCATCTGATGAGATGTATATTTACATATTTTTAGAATATTTCCGCTGAAAATAATGACTACCTTGTATACTTTCTTTAAAATTTTCTTTTGTTTTACATTCGTTCTGTTGCAGTATCTTTTTAATTTTTAAATAATCTTTTCCGGATTATTTTTTCTCGTGTACTCATTCTGGCTTTTTTTGACGGGGTTTACATTACTCTCTTTAGATACCTTCTGCGTAACTATGACAATGGGTTTCTCGGTTATATTTCCTATTTGCGCTTTAAAATATCTACGTAATGTTTATTTTCTTAGTTTATTTCTTCATTTATCACCTTTTTTTTCTATTTCTGATACATTTATTTCGTAATAGCTCATTCATAGTATTCGGTGTCTTTATTCAACATTGTTTAGTCTATTTGAATACAATATTAGATGTCGATGAGTTTTCACCCGTTTTCTTTCTTTTTCACATATAATTTGTTTGTCAGTTTTAAATTGACACCTTTGTGCTTGGCATGAGTTTTCTAATCTCTTTGTGCATCGATAGAAATTCTGTCTTTTATCAAACCCACGAATTGCTGATACTGTTTGTACTTTTACTAGTATTGCTCAGATTCTCAAATACTTTTCACAGGTTTCTTCCTTTTTTTGTTTAGTATTTTTACCGATGTTTCTTATTTTTCTTCATTTTTTTTCTACTTTCCGGATGTGCGGGTGGTTAACTGTTAAAGGCTCGGAATTAGAAATTGTAGAGCCGAACTCGAATTCCATTTGTGCTTATCACATTTATTTACTCGAAAATATCCCTTGGAAAGTTATGGATCTATTTCTTCTCCTCAACAGCTATGGGTTAAATAGTAGGATTTATATCTGGGGAAAACATCTTAAAAATATTAATGAGACATCAATTCTCAAAAATGCGAAATATTTTTACAATTGCAAATATGTTTAAAATTTAAACAATACACCGTGTGTTGATAAACTGTAAAACATCTAATCAATCCAACTTTAAAATTCTATTCGAGAACTCTCAAATGCTTATATATATCCTCCCCAATTAGTGTCATTTACAGGTATGTCGATTCCGTCAGCTATCACAAATCCTTCATTCTGCATTACTAATATTAAGCATTTTTTATACTTAAATCCATTCCGATGTCGTCTATTAAGCTATTACATTTATTCAACAGAATTTATAATTATGTTATGTTATATGAAAAATAGGGGAATACAGTCCTGGAAATTCATCTTTTGCTACTAATTTCTTCTCAGAATTCTCTAGCTGCTGTCAAATTCACTTTGCACAATTTTCATAGAATTAGCTATGAGTTCCACAGCTTGAATAATCATGGATATCACATGAAAAACAAGCCATCATCTAGGAAGGATCATAATATATACTTTTCAATAAGTAACCCATATCTTTAAAAACATATTCTACTTTGCAGAATCATTTGGTCAACGAAGGACAGAACTCTGTTTCATCCTTTCTTTTCTTCTCGAAAGAGCTCTTTAGTTTCCGTGGATTCGTATAATCCTTCTACCCGTAGAAGTTTTCCAAAACGTGGGCATGGGGTCGGTTTATATGATCGGATCCTTTTTGGGTGACGATTAAACTGACGCTAACAATCCATTCTCTTGATTTCATTTTTTTATAGGTTAACCAGCGAATTTGACATGTATTGGACATTATTATTTTTCCTGCCATTTATTGAAGATTTCAATTCAATTTCGTTAATCATTCAGATGCTTTTTAACAATATTCAATAGCAGATGTTATTTTTGACCGTAGCGTCCCGTTTTGTATGTTTCCCCTCTCCCTGTCTATTTCCTTGTAAAATTGTTTTTTTTTTTTTGTTGCCTTGAAAAGTGAGGATTTATCTGTGGAGGGTAATTGCTTGCTTGTACTGCTTTAGTTTCGCTTCATTCGACACACTTTAAAAGAAAGAAAAAAGAAAAGATATTTGTTCAGCTGAAGCGCGTTTTCTCCCCAATTTCGGGGTCCTGGCCTGTTATTTTATGTATTTTTTCAGTAGTCTTGTATTACTTTGGAGTTTGGAGATTTGTCATTCTAATATTTTCCAAGCAGGATTCGTGTTCCTGTTACCTGATTTTTTTTTCTGGCGGTGAAAGCATTGCCATCACCAATTCTGCCCCAGCATATATGATGGTCACTAAGCTGTTTTATAACATTATTACTAATATTGAAAAAAGCCAATTGATGTATTCGGTTGCCGTGGGTTTGTTCCCGTGCATGGCCCATTAGAGAGTCATATATTCCTGCATCGAATTGTATTTTTTCTATTTTTATTATTTTTACTTGGCTCTTTTTCGTGTCAGTTACAATAGCCTTTTCGGCATCTTGTCGCTGGTTTGTATTCCGATCTGAATTTTACTTGTTTTATTTTTCTGTCATTTACGGGGTTATTACTTCTGAAACTCAACCACATATTATCTATAGTTGGATCCATAGCAGTAAGCAAAATATCATAAAAGATCATAAAAAATAATAATGAAAAATACAGATATTTCTTTGAGGGTATAGTGAGAAGCAAAGTCAGAAAGTAATTAACCCGAACAGCGATCGATTAGCCATATGCATTGACCACATTGCAAGGATCGTCTTGAACAAACACACAAATAATTGATTCTGATCCTCAAACAAACTACTATGCAGGAATGTAATAATAATAATAATAATAATAATGGTAAATTTGACTATTTTAAACAATTAATCTGACGTTGGAGGACAAAGTAAATTTCTGGAGCATTCAATTTCCACGGCCATCTATTTATTGAAACCAACGTATTTCTTTAAAATTACTATGAAAGAATATCACTTAGCTAGAGTTGGAAAATTTTTCAGGAGTTCAAATTAGCATTTCGTGAAAACATTTTAACTCCGGTAACAGATCTCAATATCTTACAAAATTAGAAAAGGAAGTTTGATACTAGAGTTTGGGCAACTTATAAACTAAGGTAGACTTCATGGTGCTAGTATATCTTTTAAAATATTGTAGTTGTCATCTGTCAGTCTTGGGAGACGATAACTAGTGAGCTAATCCTTTTTGCACATACAAAACACACACAGCCAAACTGTGTCTCATACTGCAACTCTTCTGAGCGAACTATAGTTACATGGCGAGTATGCCGAAGTATCGCTAGTCGCGATGAACGGATTTCCCCTATTGGGCCTCAAACTCACACCTGACCACAAGTGGAACTCGTACATACGATCCATCGCAAAAGATGCAGGTAAGATGGTTGGTTTCCTGTAAGTATCTGACTCCTCATGTTCCCTTCTAAACTTTATGAGCGATATCTGGCCGAAAATGCCATATTTCGGCAGGAGATGTCCAGTCTTCATTTTCCGGCCTCGATAGAGTTTGTAAGCGTCTCCGAGTCCTTGTAGGTGACGAAATATTTTTCACCATCCAACCTTTCTCACGGGCGGGATGTGACGAGCTTCTCACTGATCTATTGCAACTTTGATAGAAAGTGCTTGGACGAGCTTCATTCCTTGGTTTCGCCAGGTCTAACCTTCACGGCTAAGACCCGCCATAACACCTCGTAGCAAACTACCCACATTCCCTTCGTATTCCATCAGTGAGAAGTTCTTTCCACGAATCACTGCTTTGTAGAAAAGACTTCCCGCAATCTAATGCTTTCTGGAAATGACTCCCAAGAATTTTCTCTGACCATTAAAATCTTAACCTAAAGTTAACGGTTATCTTCTACAACTATCCGTATAAGCAAACCCCTTAACTGGGAACCTCGGGTGGCCCGCGAGCTGTGTACAGGGTGAACCTCACTGTTAAAAAAAATAATCAAACAGTCGATCACAAAATTTCTTAAAAATATATTCATCTCGACACAGAAATTACAATGTTTTGAAACCAAAACCTAAATCTTAAATCAAACTTAAAATTTGAAGTTTTGTCTGATAAATAGAGTAAATCAATTATTTTCGAAATTATTCAGCATCGTTGAGAATGGAAATTAACTTCAAATTTTAAGTTTAATTTAAAATTTAGGTTTTGGTTTCGAAACGGTAATTTGTTTGTCGCGATGAATTTTTAAAAAAATAATTATAATCGTATGTTCTATTGTGTATCGAGCATAGTTTTTAAAAATAAATGCTAAAGAACTCTGGATTATAAATCTGGCAGTTCTTTATATTTTGAGATATATATATATATATATATATATATATATATATATCATCTGAAACGTAAACGCTTCCAATTTTCAGAAGCCCACATTTTAATCTTACTCGGAATTTATTTCTGATTATGAATTCATTACATCGCAAATATGAATTTTGTGTGTGTCTTGGGGTCGATGCTTCGACAAGCTGCAAAGAATATTGCCATCTTCATTATAGTGATATAATGTGTTCTTTTTTTCCCCTCCGTCTTCTCTCTCTCGGCAAATTTTCTTTCCATCCAGTTTCCTTTGTAACATATTTCTTAGTAATCTCCATATTTAAACAATTACCATTTTTGAACTTCCTGGCTTTCTTTTTCGACATTTACTTCCTGATTTAATATAATATTAACAAATAATGTTCAAGATATATCGTATTATTCGGCCTCTTGAAACCCTCTTCCCCACCATTGGAGGTACCAGATTTTGGAATGGGATATTTAGGAAAAACATGCACGTCTCACAACCAAAAGAAAAAAAAATCAAAATGATAACCTTACCATTATATGACATTTTCACTAACCATGAAGAAACACTTACAGTATAAGCACACATTATACTATTGGTACATTTTCTAATAGAAGTGAGGTAAGGAAGAAGAAGATGTTTTGGAAGAGTAGAATTTTAGTACATTTCATCATGTATATATTGAAAATTGTTTCAGTTGTTTTTGAGGGAGCTTCATTTGCACATACATTATATTCATAATAGAGTCTGTCTATATTTCTGAGATGAGGTATTATGTACAGTATTTACATTAGTCGGACTATTGTCCTCATCTTTGTCGCCATGTTTGTCACAACGTTTCGGCCGTTGTACGCTCCGGCCTTCTTCAGGTGGTTGGAATTTCGAACCGAACCATTTATTTCGATCACTGGGGTAGACTGTTCTAGTTCCACGAGCCATGTTTGATGGATGTTAGTTATCAGTTATCTCCTGCTAATTTTCCCTCTGAAAGTTCTCCACTGCCTGAACCGGGTATTGAACTCACACTCTTTGGGTCTGTCACTGGATCTAACCAACGCCTTTATCCACTGTGCCAGTGATCGAAATAAAGGGTTCGGTTCGAAATTCCAACCACCTGAAGAAGGCCGGAGCGTACAACGGCCGAAACGTTGTGACAAATATGGCGACAAAGATGAGGACAATAGTCCGACTAATGTAAATATTCATAATAGTTACAAAGAAATCTACTGATATCACTGAACACTAGTACATATGGTAATAGGCAAAAAAGAAAAATGGTAGTTGTTGATAAATGAATTCCCATACCATACATAGATGCAGAAAAGCAAATTCCAATACCTATATATAAAACGCGCTCACAAACACACACGCACACAAATCAACCAGCAATATACGAGTCAAAGCAAATGTTTTGTAAAATCTGGTATTTCAACAAAACAAGTAACAATATTTGCAATTTCATAAATTTCTTAATTTATTTTTCCTTCTTGAATATTTCAGGGATATTTTTTATTGATATGAGTTGGTTTTTTTTTCACTTCCAGGAATATTGGTTTCAGAGCTAAGCTCTATGCGTGTACTGATTCCTGGTGAAACCCACTTTTTTCGTAGTCATCAGGTCTCTCATAAAATGGTACTGCTGTATTGGAGGCAAGGTAATTTTTGATGCATGTTTTTCTGGAAAAAAATCCGAGCCTAATAAACTGGCAACTAAGGTAAGTGAAGCCGAGTTCGAATTCCTGTCAAATTCATTACATTCACTTAAGTGCTAATACCCTTGGGAAAGGGGTGAATCCTCTTCTCCTCCCTCCAGCTATGGGTAAATAGCAGGACAGACTGGGTTCTATAGCCATGGATGGCAACTGGTCTAGGAGAAGGACAACTCTTAATTCAAAACCTGCGGAGGGTCGTTTGGGACCTTGTGGCACGTAGTGCATCAGGTCTCTGTATTCGGCCCTTCAAAAAGTGTGGATGATCCTGCACGAAACCTTCACCACTATAATCAAATCTCATATATATATATTTATGTGTGTGTGTGTCTTTGAAAGTATATACATATATATGTTTGTATGTGTACACACACAATGACATAGACTTACATATATATGATTTTGGGTCTGTGTGACTGTGTAGATGGTATATGTGTTAACATTATTAGAACTAAGATATATATGTACACCACATGTCTGCGAAATTGCTTTTTCGGTTATATATGCATGTCTTTCTACGTATACATCCGTGAATGATTATATACTAACATCGATTAGTCTTGTATAAGCTATTGTAACAGAACACACAAACCGAAACAAACTGGTTTCATTAATAAGAAATCTTTGTCGAAATCTTGTTATATTTCTATGGGAAACCTGTACAAATCTCAGGGCGTATCATGGTTAATATAATGGTATATATTAGTATATATTTTTCCATTTCTCCACGATTTTCGTCCGATATATATATATATATATATATATATATATATATATATATATATATATATATATATATATATATATGTATTTATGTATGTATGTATATATATATATATATATATGTATGTATATATATATATATATGTATGTATGTATATATATATATATGTATGTATGTATGTATATATATATATATATGTATGTATGTATATATATATATATATATGTATGTATGTATATATATATATATATGTATGTATGTATGTATATATATATATATATGTATGTATGTATATATATATATATATATATGTATGTATGTATATATATATATATGTATGTATGTATATATATATATATATATGTATGTATGTATGTATATATATATATATTTACTTTATTTTAATCGCGTTCCAACTTTCCCTCCTCTTTCGCTATTATTGCTGTGTCTTGATTGTTTTGCATTTCGCCAAAAATTGCTTCTTTTGACAAAGTGTTGGTTAAAGTGATCCTATATATATATATATATATATATATATATATATATATATATATATATATATATATACTCCTGGTCAGAAGTTTAACAAAAGGGTTAAAAATATATAGTACTGTTGCTTTAATCGAAATATATTTGCGAAATATCCAAGCCTACATAGGACCAACATTATTTATGAATTTACATGTTCCTTACGCAGCTACGTTACTGATGAAAACAAATTCATGAATGATATTTTCTACAGACATACAACTACATGCCTATCATGAAGACATACTTTGCATCTTCGGAATCATAGATCCATTAAGATATTAAGATCCATTTAATTACACACGGAGACTACCAACCAATATCCGAACATACTTGTAGAAAGCCCGAACAAGATACACTCATTTAACTGTAAAAAAAAAATTAAATTAAATTAAATGCTTAAAATAACGGCAGCGTTAACAATTAAAATGAAACCCACTTTCTAGAATATCAATTATGAACGCGTTCACAACGTACCGACTGGTGTGAAATTCAAAAATTTCTAGTGCTATTAAAAGATATTTACAAATAAAAAATCATCCTTAATAATGAATAAGCCGAAGGCGCTCAGACCCAGAGACCATCTGGACAGTTTTTGCACACACTATGACCAACAAAGAAATCACCCGTACGAATGCACAAAAAAGATAATGAAAAGCTGAATAGCATTGCATTATTAATCGTCTTCTATGAAATAAGTATAAAAGGGTGATTGTTTTCCCAAATACACATATATATATATATATATATATATATATATATATATATATATATATATATATATATATATATATATATATATATATATAAGGGGTATTTCATTAAGAAGGATCAAAGTCAACTATTGGATCATGTTATTTAAGTCATGGCAATTATGTGTGAAACATAATAACGCCCAAAATATTCGCCAAGAATTCGGTGGCACACCCCCAATCGATGGTCAATGTTTTTGATGACCTCTCTGCATAGTTGCGCGTTGATCTCACAAATATGACTTATTATCTCATGTTGCATCTGTTGAATTGTTGTTTGCTTGTTGACATAGACCTTACTTTTGAGATGACCCCAAAGGAAAAAATCTAAAGGCGTCAATCGCACGATTGTGATGGCCAATTGATTTCGCTGTGATGCGACCTTGGAACTTCTCATTGCATTTCTGTTTAAACGTTCATTTTCGTAATAGGCTTCGATAACTTCGAAACGTTGTTTGATTCTTAATCTTTCCATGGTTGAAATTGCCAAAGAGTTAAGTTGTTAAATCTGAAAGCAAAAGAAACAAAATCAAATAACGCTTAAAATTAATTCACATTTAAATTCGTTCCAAGTTATTGGAAGACACACACACACACACACACACAGACACACACACACACACATATATATATATATATATATATATATATATATATATCGCTGAAAGTATATAATTATTTAATAATAACAAAATGTATGCTCCCTAGATTAATGACAGTTTCGTATTTTCAAATTACCCTATTTTATTGTGCTTAATAAAAATATGAAACGAAAATTAAAGTCAAGAAAGTGGGCGTATTATACACAAATATACGTTTACAGAAATGTTTCCTCAGCTTATAAATACACTAAACACAATAATGCTCAAACAATAATAATTAACAATGTGTATTTATTTTCATATTTCCTATCTATTTATTTATATATATTCTGTCCCATCTATAGTAGAAAGGGAGGTAAATCAAGTTAGTAAATTTATAACCGATTCGTTGTATTAGTTGTTTTAATAATCAATACAAATAAAATATTCATCTGCATTTAAACAAATTAGTTACCAAGTAAAAGGAATCATTTATTTAATCAATTCCTTTACTATCATGTTTCTTAGATTGCAGGCTTATTTGTTCAAACCTTTTATATGAAGCCCCCAGATATCATTACCTATTAAGTGATCGTGTTGCGTCAACTTGATTTCGGAATAAGCTTTTTGTCACTTTTGTCGTTGCTAATCGTTTTCTTTCGAGAGATATTACAATTTCCATTTTACATATAACATTTTATATATATTTTTATATGGAAATTTATTGAGCAAAAAGCGATTTATGTAATATCAAGGGAAATCAATCGTAGATACCTTTGAACTTTTAAAATATATGAAGGGAACAGATTAATTAAACGCTTCATTGGCCTCTATTTTAGTACTGAATTTGTTTATTTCCTCTTTATTGAGTCTCAGTATTTTGTTTCGCGACTTGTTTTAGTGTATCTCACTATTAAACTTTTCTGATAATTGCCGTCATTTTTATGGGACATGGAAACTTGTAGATCATAAAAACAATGTAGGTAGGCGATGGTAACAAATGTTTACAAAAGGTAGTTTATATGTCTTCAATATTTGTTTATCTTTCAATCTTCATGGGGTCCTGGGTAAGACGATAACCCACGTCCAACAGCAAGGCCTCTGATCAGGAGGTTTTGAGGGGCGTGGAACCACCACTTAATTGCTGGTGTTCCCACGTCGACCCTGACCAGGAGTGGTACCACCTGTTATGGTCCGATCTATGGACAAATAGTTACCCCCCAAAAATGTTCAAAACACTATGTAATCATAAAAATACATTTTAATACCAGCAATAGAATATCAATGAATAACAAACGCCAGGAATGGATAAGGAAAATAAATGTATTAACGTAATAATGACAAACTGGTAATACGGGTTAGTAGATCCAAGAATGCGGGTTAGTAGCACTAATATATATACAGTCTTGGTATTGAAATATCGCGGTATGACTCCTTACTGGGTCTACGTGCTCGCTAACTGTGATGCTTTCCACCGTCTCTGTGTGAGACTTACTCTACAACTCTTCTGTCGTTCCGTCTCGACTCCTTCACTCTTCGGGTATTCACTGGTAGTAGTATATGTATACCTTGGATGAGTCCATTTGTGTGAAAAGGGGAGATCCCTCAATATATTACCAACAATATATTAGTGAAAAAAAATACCAGCAAAAAAAATTGTCGACATTAAATAATCCATTGTGGTTGGTATATTGTAAAAAACAAACAAACGAATCCATTGTTCATGTTGACAATATTTGTTTTTCTATTCATTCTTAATGAAAGGCATTTTTTTTTATTTAAAGTCATATTAAACAGAAAAGTATGTTAGATTAGTTAGGACGAAATATGCAGTACTAAACACCCGGTTCATTTCAATTATTTAATATGGTAATAAATCAAATATTTATTTGAATTTATGCACGACATTTTTATTTTAATGGATAAAATGGTATAACATTTTCTTTAAATTGCTTAAGGATCATTGTACTACGAGATCATATTATACTGAACGAGGTAATATATTCGCAGTTTTTAACTTCAAATATACAGGGTCATATATACTCAAGAAAATACTGTACTGTCGTTTCGATAATACAAACATATCCTGTGTTCTTGTCAAATTATTTTGCAAAGATTCTTTTTATGGATTCACCGCAAGTGTTTAACTTTGTATATTGATGTTCCTTCTTCAAATCTAATCCGGTCAAATGGTTTTGAAGCTCTTCCTACATATGTCTTTAAATTATATTTTATGATTGATTGGTTCGCTTTTTACAGTTATCAACCCTTTACAGGTTATTCAAATCAGAAAATATTTTTTTAATGCTAAGAATATTTTTTTAGTTTTTTTAGGTAATAATGGTTTCGTAATATACGTTTTACTAATTATCCCATAGCTGGGGAGAGAAGAGATGGATTCATACTTTTCCGAAGAATATTTGCGCGTAAGCGAATATAACGAACACAGCTGAATTTAGAACTCAGCTCTCCAATTCAAAATTCCGAGCCATTATCCATTACACCATACCCACATCCAAGGTGGTATTCTTAAACTGCCACCCATCTAGCTATTGACCAAGCTCGACGTTGCTTAACTTCAGTTATCGTATGAGAACAGGTGTTTCAACGTGATGTGGCCGTAAGCCATTAAATTATATACAAAGTTCACCAGGTAATTGAGAATAAATTATAGAAAATAAAACGAAGATTTTTTCCATCATTTCGCCTCAAGTCAGGCGATAAATCAAGTAAATTGCAATAGGTTACTGAGTGGAAAAGGATCTAAGAAATTATTACGGAAACAGTCATGGCGATCAAACATTTAGATTTCTGAAGATCAAACCTGAATGAAAGGCAAGTAACCGATAAAGAATTCTTATATTCTTTTAGCATAGAACTTTTGGTGACATCTAGCAATTTCAACTGTAAAATGGTGAGACCGAGCTGCCAATCTAGTATTGTTCTTAAATTCGTAAAATATTCATATTCAACGGAAACTATTTAAAGGAAAAGTCAGTATACTTGAACAAATTCTAAACATGTTCAACTTAGAATAACAATAACTTAGAAATAATTCAATAAAACAGAAAAAAATATTTTACAATAAAGACGGTTTCAGTCTTGACTTCTTCCTTTAAAATGAGGTTTTACGGATGTAAGATTTGCGTTAGTTTTATCAAAAACTGAACAATTAACAGAAACTAAACACACCAAACAATCTTACCCCTAATCATAATATTTAAAATTAACTTCTTAAGCCTAGAATTCACCCTAAACTTAAAACCTACGCCAAGACCTAAATAAAAATTCAAGATTAAATTTCAACCGTTACACTGAACAATAAATTTAAGTGAAACCACAAAACAAATACAAACCCAACAATAACAAGAAAATTTAATCAATGATCCTAAACAGGGAAACTTTTATTAGCGCGGCAAATGAAGACGGCAAACCGGCTTCTAATTGCAACTAAGTATGAGGCGTTTACTTCGCCCTCACATTGAAAATGTCATAGATCCATATATCCCCCCAGATATATAGATAAAATAGTATTTCGATTACTATAAGCATATTAATCCCATCAAACTGACTATATGTTATGAAATGGAATCAAGATATCCAGAATCCCCCCCCACACACACACACATATATATATATATATATTTGTCATCCACAGACAGACTGTTTCGCTGTTTCACATCTCATCAGTGTGGCTAGACGACCGGTTGCCTCTGGCAAACCCGACTGAATTTATGTCAGTCGGAACTTCTACCACTAAGCCGTCGGCGCACGGCAGGGATGAAGGTGAATTTTAGCGTATTTATTTTTAGATTTAGATAAACACACAGTGACTGGCAGTGACTCAATTCTGCCGAAGAGTCGTGCAATATTAGCTTAAATAGTCACTGTTTACAAACTCACACCTCAAACCAAAGAGCTAAACCGAAATTAATTTTTCAGGAGCCAATATTTTTGTCATCCACATGATATTAAAACCGACTCGAGAATCGCACAAAAGACCACAAACAGTACAGGAGAAAGTATTGTATGCAAGTACACCAGGAACACTGTTAGCAGTTTTATTTTGCTTTCGTGTTTCACGTAGTCGAATTATGCTAACTGCTATATGATATTTTATTCCTGCATGGTAGCTAGAACGATACTCTGATCTCTTCATGGCTATCTCTTCACAGATCTTGAATGGAATGTTGTCGCAACAAAACGATGCTATTCAGTTGATCTTTATACCTGAGCCAACATTTCTATGAACACTATGGAGTTCACCGTAGAAAAATGTTTTATACACGGTCATCACTCATCCTTGCCACCTGACATCCAACGCAGTTGTGTTTGCATTATGAAAGTCTCAATGGTACCAATATTGCATTTCTCAAAAAGGTCAGCATTTGATACTCGATTATCAAGCGTCAGGTCACAGATTGTACGAAGACAGCCTTTATAGAGGATATATAATCGATTAGTGTGCCATCTATAAGGTGTCCAATTTCAGAGCCATACAAAAGAGTTGACAAAATGACAACTTTGTACACTTGGATGTTATATCAAATCTTTATTCCCCTTTCGTCCCACAACGTATGAAGCAGAGAACCAAAGGAAGAGCCGGCTTTTGTAAATCGATTAACAATCTCGTCATCAAGTGATGCACTTGAATTTATCATGCTCCCGAGGTATTTGAAAGATTCCACCTTCCTTTATATATATATATATATATATATATATATATATATATATATATGAATGCCTTTATGTAGGTTTTACATAAATTCGAATGTAATAACATATAATAAAGTGTATATATATATATATATATATATATATATATATATTGTTACGAACTTGTAGCATATAGGTGAACCACAGGTCTAAAAATGAAAACGTTGGATCTTTTCTCGGTCTTCACTCAGAAATGGAAGCGACACAAGGGAGTCAAGAACAGACGCAAGACGATGGATTTCAAAATAAAACATTTATTTATAAATACATAAACAGGCAAAGAAAGAAAAAATTCACGGGCCCTTGGCTTGTGGGTGGAAGAGAAAGTAAAGAGGGAAGGAATTTGTGAAGAGAAGACGAGTGTATGGATGAACATAGGACATGTTCGTTCGCAAGTTTAAAGCACTGAATTTTATCTATGTTTTTTTCTTTTATATTTAACTGATTTTCGACTAGAATTTGGGATTTTTCTTTGGAGGTGTTTTTTGCCTTACACATACATGGTTAATTAAATCGTAGGTACGTCACACCTCCCTCTCAAAAGGAAGAAATATGCTATCATTGGCTGTTTTCTAAAGAGAAAAGAGTGTTTTCGTTCCGTTTGATCCTCAAAAAGTTACCGATCAGATACGGGATAAGGCACCAGCGCAGACTTTCTCGACGACTCTTATGTGCCGAATACTCAGATCCTATTCTTATAACGCTAAACTCCAGCACTGGAGTCGTCTGTTTTTATTCTTCATTTTCCTCAGGAAGGTTAGTGGGTTATGGTCAGTATATACTAAATTAGGCTGACTGGACGAAGACACATACACTTCGAAGTGTTGTAGGCTTAACAAAAGGGCAAGATTTTCTTTTTCTACTGTAGAGTAATTTCTCTGGTGACTGTTAAATGTTTTTGAGAAATAACTGATAGGATGTTCGATAACATTTGTATGACTCAGTAGTAATACAACGCCAATGCCATGATCACTTCCATCTACAGCAAAGCTGAATGGTCGGCTAAACTCAGGAGCTTCGAGGACAGGGTCAGAGCACAACAAGGCTTTTATTTGATCGCTGACAGTCGGGTGACCAATCAAATTTGGCTTTGCTCTTCAACAACTGGGAAAGTGGCGGGGCTACATGGGAGAAATTCTTACAGAACTTGCGATAATAACCCGCCATTCCGAGAAATCTTAGGCTTTTTACGCTGGTCGGGTCTGGGTACTTAACTATACTTTGTATTTTTGCCCCGATCGCAGTTATCCGCCCATGGCCGACATGTCCGAGATACGTCACTTCGGCTTGGCAGAAATCACTTTTTGCGAGATTAATGGAGATGTTGGCATGCTTCAACCGATCGAAGACTTTTCGTAGAGATATCATATGTTCTGCACGACTATATCATCGATGTGCATCTCAACTCCAGCCAGATCATTCGCTGGAAGGTGGGAATTTTTCATCCCAAAAGATATCACGATATTGATACAGGCCATCCGGAGTCGCGAAAGCAGATATCCCATTAGCGCGCTCAGTTAGGGGCACACACCGATATCCCTTCAATAGGTCGAGTTTCCTAATATATGTGGCCCTGCCTGCTCTATCAATATAGTCGTCTATCCGAGGAATGGGGTACGAGTCGGTCTTAGTGATGGAGTTCACCTTCCGATAGTCGGTGCAGAACCAATTGCGTTGGCTACGCTCGATAATGCCATTCGCTAGCATGTAAGCTACTTCTCTACCTAGGCTTTCGGCTTTCCGTGTGTTGACTTGGTAGGGATGCTGTTTAATTGGGGTGGCATCTCCTACTTCCACATCATGGTAGGTAATGATGGTTTGGATGGGTACGTCGGGTAACAGGCCCCTGAAATCCTCGATAAGGGAAGCTAAATCCTTCCACTCCTCAAAGGCTAAATGCAACAGTTTCGCACTTAGGTCAGCTAGTACCTTGGAGTTGTAAAGTTTTGCTGGGTGGTCACCCTTTTCCGTAACTCCTCCTCGGATCTCCGTGGGCTGAGGTGTAGTGCTTGGTCGACTGATCACTAATACAGGGTCGGTCTTTCCCCGTTCATAGTAAGGCTTTAGCATGTTGATGTGACATCTGCGTCGACTTTCTGCGATCAAGAGTTCTTACAACGTAGTTGAGGTCACTGACAATGGAATCGGGCAAGGGTATTAAAACTAGCACTTTATCCCCGACACTGAAACCCTGTTCGACCGTGTCTCGGTCGTATCGATCATTCATTTTATGTTGAACCGACCGGAGGTTCTCGCAGGCCAGTTCACACGCTTCTGCTAGTCGGGTTCGGAATCGGGAAAAATAATCCAGCAAATTTTCTGTTACTGTGTCTTCCCGCAACTAGCCTTCTTTCAGCTCCTTTAAAGGACCGTGGACTGAATGCCCAAATATTAACTCAAATGGGCTGAACCCTAAAGATTCCTGTACGGATTCACGAGCAGCGGACATTAGGAATGGGATACCTTCGTCCCAATCGTGTTGGTGGTCTAGGCAATATGTTCGTATCATGTTCTTCAAAGTGTAGTGGAATCTCTCCAAGGCACCTTGAGATTGGGGGTGATAGGCGCTTGACTTAATGGATTTTATACCCAAAGTTCTCATAACTTGTTAGAGCACACCTGATATGAAGTTGGATCCCTGGTCTGACTGTACCACTTTGGGTAAGCCGACCATGGTAAAAAAGGTAATGAGGGCCTTTTCTATTTTCCTGGCGGAAAGATTTCTCATAGGAATCGCTTCGGGAAACCTGATCGAGGCGCATATGATCGTTAGCAGATATTGGTTCCCTAACTTAGTTTTTGGTAACGGGTCAACAGAGTCTACGATAATGAGGCAAAAGGGCTCCCCGAAGGCAGGGATGGGATGCAGCGGTGCGATGGGGATTTTCTAATTCGGCTTCCCTACTACTTGGCAGGTGTGGCAAATCCGGCAATGCTCAGACACATCCCTCCGGATACCCGGCCAGTAAAAATGTCCGATGTTCTTATCGTGTATCTTGTTAACGCCAAGGTGACCCCCCCCAGGGGGATATCATGTGCCGTTCTCATTACCTCTGGTCTGTACCGTTTAGGGAGTACTACTTGGTGGACTGTCGACCCGTCTTCTGAAGCTAAGATGGGGGAGTGATCTCCACTTCCTCATTAATACCTAATTCTTTATGAAATATCCGGTTGGAATTTTCTCCAACTCATCCTCGGGCAATACGTGACGGAAGAGTGGGGTTATCTCAGAATCTCTCCCTTGTTCTGTTACAAGTGATCTCCTCGATAAGGGAATGTCCATAGCGGGCTCAACAATAACATCGCTATTCCCAGTTTGGGGACTATCGGAAGGATAACTTATGATAACATATGAGGATTCATAAATGTCTGCGATAGGTCAATCACGTCATCCTCTGCCCTATCGATTTTTTCGTCTATCTTTTCATCGGCCTTCTTTCTTGCCTGTGCTCAAGTCTGTGCACACGAGGAAATACACCGGGATTCTCTTCCTCGGTATTTTCGGTGTCTACCGAGGCAACCGGTTCCGAAACTGCTTTAGGGTGGGGTATCACCCTTCCGCTCGCCAATTCATTTCCTAACAGCCCATCATAGGCAAAGTAAGCACTACTCCGACCTCGACGGGGCCAGACACTAACCCAGACGTAAGATGGATTCAATGAAGGGGGACGCTAACAAAGCTGCCGCTAACACCCTGTATAATAACAGATTTGCCAGTGGCCTAAATTCGATCCACACGTCTCGAAGCTCTCCACAATCAGGGACGGAGTCGCCCCAGTGTCTCGCAAGATCTTCACGGATTTCTTCTCCGTAGGGTTACCAACGAGTGATACAGAATAATTAGACACAAATGGTCAATACACCTCCGTCACATCTTCGTCATTGGACTTCCTATCCATGGTAACGTTGTCGGAAGAAATTAACCCTTGGGGTTTGTTTTGACTTAGGGCTCTGGACTCGCCATTCCACTTCGTCCAACAATTCGACACGAGGTGTCCTACTTTATAGCAGTAGTGGCACATCGGGAGTTTCTTTTCTCTCCTATTTATCTGCCAATATACTGGTGACTGAGAACTGGGACTTTGAGAGTTGGTACCTCTCGGACTGGGTGGTTGGCCTGAACTAACCGATCGACCAAACTTAGAATTCGGACCAGAGCCAGACACATGTCTTGGGTGTGGATCGCTTCCAAACTAGGATGGGTTGCTGTGACCGAGTTTACCCGGCTCATGCGTTAATGCGTATTCGTCGGAGAGGGTGGCCATCTCATATAAACTATCTACCCTCTTTTCATCGAGGTAGGTTTTTAAATCATCAGGAACACATTCTTTAAACTCCTCTCTCGGGATCATTTGTCTCAACCTGTCATCATCTGCCTCAATGTTTTTCGCTAAACTCCATATAATAAAATAGATTTTCTTTTGTCTCGAAAACTCTATGTAGGTCTGTTTGTCACCATTTCTGTGAGCTCTAATTTTTTGCCGGTATGCCTCGTATGATTTAAGAATGGCCGATTTGACAATGCTATCTTCAGTGCAGTCTGTTACTGACAGAGCGGCTTCTTGGGCTTTGTCTTTTAATGCGTTCTGCAGTAAAATCGGCCACGTTTCTATGGGCCATGCTAGGTTTGAGGCGACCTTCTCGAAGTGCTGGAAATACTTGTCGACGTCGACTTCGTTAAACTGCGGTACGAGTTGGACCTGCTTCGCTAAGTCGAACTCACTACTACTAGCTTGGTGAAGTTCCCGCCTTTCATCTAACTCTCGAGATCGAGTTTCTTGCTCGATTTTAGCCTTTTCGATTTCAGCTTTAGCTCTTTTGACTTCGGCTCTGACCTTAGCCTCGGCCTCAGTTTTCCCTTTCTCGAGCTCGGGTTTGATCTGCGAAGGTCCCGACGTGTCTATGGATAATTGGCATAATGCTTCTGCGTCCAAGACGTCGTTGTCTACCAAATCAGTGGCTACTCTAACTAGCTGAGTTTTTCTCATAGACTTCCTTATCTCTAGTTCTAATTTTTCCCTATTTCAACTATATCATCTTTTTTCGGTTTACATAATTTTTCCATAGAGGGTGATGCGAGAACGCTATCTATAAACGACATCTTGGCCTGTAGTTCGCCGATACCCTGAAGTTGTGCGATTCTTATGAGGAAAAAAAAACAGGGAGAAAAGATTCTTGGAACGAGCCCCCAATTTTATAGGTGTGACGTACCTACGATTTAATTAACCATATAAACCTAAGGCAAAAAACACCCCCAAAGAAAAAACCCAAATTCTAGTAGAAAAATTAGTTAGATATTAAAAACATAAATAAAAATAGATAAAATCCAATGCTTTAAACTTGCGAGTGAATATGTTCTATAATCTGCCATACCCTCATCTTCTCTTTACAAATTCTTTCCTTCTTTACCTTCTCTTCCACCCACAAAACAAGGGCCCGTGAACTTTGAAGCGACCCGACCCGAGAATGACCTGGTTCCAAAATCCCACGACCATCAGGCGGTTGACGATAAAGTGAATTCCAGGCACCATCAGACTCTCCTGCTGAGATTCACGCGATCAGACCCTACTGAGGACTTACTGAATATTTGGCCATCACGCAAACACTGCGTGATTTGCGCCCCATCCTCCTGCGAACCCGGTCAAGGATGAAGAGAACCCACTATTTTTGGGGACAGCAAAGATCTAAAAAATGTTTTCAGTTTTCCGTCTGACTAGGGCCAGATGAACATTGATAGGTGAGTCGTCCAAATAGACTGCCCACAGATATGAAGAAGACAGCAAAGTCTGTCGCCTAGAGAACGAAAGGACTGCTACGAAACTGAATCGACCAACGAAACGCCTGTACGAGATGCTGTGGAACCTCGACCATTTCCGAAGAAAAGGAACCAAGTTGCCGGCCGGCCGACTAGAATATTGTTTTAACATAAGAACTTTCGCTTCGGCGAATTAGAATTTTGTGTGGAAATATCATCTTGATTGACAGATAAGATGATATTCTTGGCTTGATCTTTTTTATGTATATGTATGTACTCGCTCGTACCTTCTGTTCTTTCAGGATTCCCTGCCCCTTTGTTAAATTAATTTTCTTTTTCTTTCTTTGCCTGTTTATGTATTTATAAATAAATGTTTTATTTTGAAATCCATCGTCTTGTGTCTGTTCTTGACTTCCTTGTGTCGCTTCCATTCCTGAGTGAAGACCGAGAAAAGATCCAATGTTTTCCTTTTTTAAACCCGTGGTTCACCTATATGCTACAAGTTCGTAACAATATATATATATATATATATATATATATATATATATATATATATATATATATATATATATATATATACACTTTATTATATGATATTACATTCGGATATATGTAAAACCTACATAAAGGCATTCATGTTTCGATGTATATCGCATCTCATCTGGCAGTTTGTTAATGAGGGTTATTACAATTTTTAATATTTACTTACAATCTCTTTGCCCGCGAAAAATTAAAATAAGAAAAGCAACCAAGAAAGAAAGACATAAGATACAGTCTGCTATAAAAAGCAAAAAATACCCCCAAAAACAGAAAGACACAAGATATAGTCGGAAAAAAAGAGAAAAGAAAGTAAGGGAATATGTAGTCTCATCTAAAAAGAAAAAGAAAAAATTAAGAAGAGCGAGAAGGAAATAAAGTACATGATATAGTATCTTCTCGAAAGAACGAGAAGAGAGAAAGATAAATATAATGTTGATATAGAAGAATAAAGAAGTAAAGAAGCTAGACAAGATATGTTGCTAATATGTTCAACCAATCAAAATAGTCTATGTTTAAGTAAGATGTCATGAAACATAGATTCAAAATTCAACGGGTACATGTGGCCTACTTGAAACAGAATTTTGATACAATGTAACGACAAACGAACGGTTGACATTTTCGCTGAAGAGGCAGCATAATGTAACAATAATTTCTTAATAGTATGTAAATAAAAAGCTCTTTAAGAAATAAAAAAGGAAAAAAAAAGAAAAAATACCAAAATTACAAATCAGAAAAAAATAGAAAATTAAATCAAAATAATAAAATAAATAAAGGATCTAACCAAAACATAATTTGTACATAGATTATATAAATAAAATAATAAGATAATATATTATATTATACTTTATAGAGTACAACAATTAACAAAAAGTTTTTATATGCAATACTAATAAAACAAAACAAAATGTTAAAACGTCAGCCTAACATATATACCTCTATATAAAATATTACCAGTAATCTTAGAGGAATAACCTACATACTATACTACCTCAAAAAAGTTTAAAATATTTGCCACAAGGTAATTCATCATAAAAGAAGTGAGTATTACATTTTAAAGTTTAGCAAGATTGTAAGGTCAACGGCGAAATATGCTTGCAATTGAAATTTAGCTCAAATCTTTCATTTAACAACTGATCCCGGTTTTAAAATCTGATTATCTGCATTTTCTCCTGTAAGCACAGAAAACAAGGTTCATATAAGTATCTACATGTTCTAGCTAGTTTTAAAATTTTCCATTAAAGTTTAGAGGTTTTATTAGCTTCTTTCAACTTAAAAATTTTTTTTGAAAGTTCAGTTCTATTTCTATAAGAAGCATTAGTAAAAGAATGTAGGTGCTTATACCAATGATCTTTAAAAGTGTTCATAGTGCTTCCAATATAAAACTATTCAATCCTCGGATTTTTTATTGAGGAAATAGAACACATACACACAAGCGATTTAGCCAAGCATTTGTTAGACAATAGGTATTAGTTAAGATTCCTATAATTACATTGGTCACTATCATTAACCATAGGAGAATTAGTACTTACATTTATTATTGTTAAATTGGCCAAGTGTTTTATTGTTGTGCTACTTTATTATTTTCTCAATGTTATTAGTACAGATATAGCTAAGTTTTAATGTATTCCAATTGAATATTTTACTAAGTAGTTTGATTTTCGGATACTAATTGGTACACACCTCCTTTAATTGACAAACATTTTGACAAATATTTTTCGTATACCATATTTTTATTATTATCATTAGTATTAGGATGTCATGATTATATGATGATGATGTTTAAATAGACACCATTTTAACCCCCTTCCTCCGTGAACTTTATTTGACACATTGTTGTAACTCTGTTTTAAATTTAACTTTCTTGTCTTTACCCTACCTTACTGTTTATATTAAATCTTTTTTCTTCTCTCTTTTCATAATGTAAGTCTACAATGCAAACTTTTCTAGGTCAGTTTATTTAGTTATTTTTATCTTGTATTTTTTATTTTTCTCATTTTTATTTTTATCTTTGTAAATCTGATGGCTAGTATATCGTGTTTCCATTTCATATAATCGAGTCTGACGAGATGAATATGCTTATATTCATCGAAATATATTTATTACTGGCTATGGATTTTAAGTTTTCTTTTTCCTAATTATTCAGTACAAGCAGTACACTAGAACGTAAAAACTACTCCGGGTATATGGCAGCAGCTCCGGCACACTGGGATAGAAGCGTACAAGGAGATAACAAAAATCAGTAAACAGCTTCAGTCTGCCTACCCAATGAATGGATTATCGGAGAAAATACAAATGATCTGTGGTCCATATAACATTAAGACGACTTTCAAAAGTGATTCAACACTTCACAGACACCTCTTCACAGAGAGACACCCGCTCCATTGAGGAGAAAATGACTAAGGATTCTGTGTACGCCATCCTGTGCAGCTCTGGTAAGGAATATAAAGGAGAAACAGGCCTTTAAACATCGTAAAGGGGTAACCCGAAGAGAAATGTAAAAATCAGGCGTAGCTGACCACATACGGTGGGAAATGGGAGATCACTGCCCCCTGTGCGATAAAATTGAAATAATAAACAGAGAACATCACTGAAAAATACAAAAACTTAAGGAATCAGCGCATATGCCAGGCCACAAAGAACTTCTAAGCCGACCAAGCATAGAAACGAAAGCAATATGCGAACTAGTAATAAGGAGTGCCAGAGAAAAACTTGGAGAGTTCAGTTACAGAAAAATTGCAGAGACAACCCGTATATATATATATATATATATATATATATATATATATATATATAAGGAAATTCGGCGGGGTAGTGGATAGCGGTTCGAATCCATTAGGCTACCAACATCCGGAGATTAGCGGGATTCGTCGGAAGAGTGGTGGATCAGATTGTGAAATTGACGTTTGCCGATGGCTTCCCAGAGAGCAATTCAGCAGCCCTTCAGCAGTCGATGCTTGACTAAATCGCTTGTGTGTATGTGTTCTATTTCCTCAATAGAAAATCCGAGGATTGAATAGTTTTATATTGGAAGCACTATGAACACTTTTAAAGAGCATTGGTATAAGCATCTACATTATTTTATTAATGCTTCTTATAGAAATAGAACTTCACTTTAAAAAAATTTTGGAAGTTAAAAGAAGCAAATAAAACCTCTACCTTGGATAAATTAAATGGATATTAGTGAATTGATTCCTACCGCTATGATTCTGGCGGTCAACAAAACACAAGATCATGAGAGGCAGTGATTGCAAGTCAGAGCCAATATAGATACAGAGAGGGGTCAGAAGAATTTGAGGGACGGACGAAAATTTTCAGAACATTTAGTGGCTAGTGTTTCAGATGCAATGGTCTGCACATGTAAGACCTGCCAAGTTCCAAACCAAACTTCATTTGTTCATACAGTGAAAAGGAAACGAGCTTAGTGGTACTACTGCGTTGGTGACTACCCCTTCATTCCAACAGCAGGGTATCACGGATCACAGCCAATAAAAGCTAAATTGGTAGCGGGAGCAGAGTAAAAGCTGTTGTCGATACTAGCTGTACACTAATACTATCCAATCCAGTACATAGATGGGATAGAAAGCGCAATAGAAAGGCGGCTTCTATCTATATTTCTGAGATGAATTATTATGTACACTATTTACAGTGTTCGGACTATCATCCTCATCTTTGTTGCCATATTTATCACGACGTTTCGGGATTTGTACGCTCCGGCCTTCTTCAGGTGGTTAGAATGTCGAACTGAACCCTTTATTTTGCTCGCTGGGGTAGACTGTTCTAGTTACACGTGCCATGTCTAATGGATGTCAGTTATCAGTTATCTCCTGTTAAGTACCCTCTCTAACTCCCCCCCCGTTTTAACGTTGTAATGAACTCACAATTTTTTTGCTCCTATCACTGAATCTAACCAACGCCTTTATCCACTGTATCCTTAACTAGATCAGTCTACCCCAGCGAGCAAAATAAAGGGTTCAGTTCGACATTCCAACCTCCTGAAGAAAGCCGGAGTGTACAACGGCCGAAACGTTGTGATAAATATGGCAGCAAAGATGAGGATGATAGTCCGAACAATGTAAATAGTATAAAGGCGGTTGACAAAAACGAATTGAAATGCAGAATAACTTGTACCGTTGCGTTGGAAATACGAATTTGGCGATTACACCCAAAGGCTAACGTAAATGACCGTTTGATTGTAGGTATCGACGATGTGTTGAGAATGGATGTGATCAATCAGCTTGGAGGAGTTGTTATTAATAAAAATGGTGCTGCGGATTTTGTCAGGTTACGGACTGTATAATCAATAAAAGGAACACTTGTAGAACTGAAGATAAAAATTTCTGTGCAGAGTTCGATGGTAATGGGTGGACAATTATATGGAATTAGACAGCAGGGCCTCCGGAATTAAGTGCCGTGATACAAGCGTCAACAGCAAGAAGAAGAGAAAGCAGAGTTTGAACAAGAAGTGGAGAGGGAGACTGAAGAGGGAATTATTTCACTCTCGACAGAAGATGCAACAACTGGAGTGTTGCCACTAATGGCGGTGGTTCAGACGACAAAAAAAATGAGATCAAGCCAATGCTGGTCTACCGTAAATTGAATGAGTACGTGTCATGTCACTTAGGTGGAGATATGATAGATGAGTCTGATGAGTGCGGAAGGTGAGACGAAGGACAGGATTTTTCGCCATTGCGGACGTAAAATCTGTGTACATCTGGCAAGGAAATTATGAAAATACCAGTTGGTACAGTTTAAGGGAAAGATTTATTGTCTGACCCGCCTAAGATTTGGACTAAATTTTGCACCAAATGTTATGGCTGTGGATTCCTATATCGATGACATTTTGTTGTCCCAACCGTGCCCGTTCAAAGGTTGGCCAAGCTCCTTGGGAAGTTTGGCTCGATAACAAAGCTCCCAGAATCATTGGATGGTGGGCCAGCATGAGGCCTCCGATTGCATAAAGATATGGCAGGTGATCTGGCATTCAAGCAAAGAAAATGAGATTCCAGATGTAGGAAGGTGCATTAGCAAATGTGAGCTGTTTTCAATCTGTGGAAGACTGATAGGTCATTATCTATCGCTGGATGGCATAGAACGACGTGCAGCTATATAAAAAAATGACTGCTGAGGGATTGAACTGGGAAGATGAATTGGATGATGAGACAGTTACTGTGATAAGAGAAATTGCAGAAGAGATGAGAAAGCAGGCCCCAGTTCAGTAGCAGTGGCATGACCCAAAGTCAACAAAAGGAGTAATATGATGTGAGCGAATATTGGACGATTTCCTCAAAGATGAAGAAGAGTCTCGAAGCGACGGAGATGTGGTTCTACAGAATGATGCTAAGGATATCATGGATCAAGTGTGTTAACAACGATGAGGTCTAAGAGAGTTTGCGAACAAGGAGAAGGCTTATGCGTAACATCAGAAAGAGGTAGCTGAAGTTTCTGGGACACAGGATGAGGAAGGAAGGCCTGGAGAATCAGATACTCCCGGGTCGAATAGAGGGAAAGCGAGACAAGGGAAAGCAGCGCGTAACATATCTAGCGAGCTTGAGCAGGTGGATGACAGAACATTGTCTGGGGGGTGAAGTAGAGGGAAGGAACTTGCTGAGAGCTACAATGGATAAAAGAGGTGGAGAGCCATGATCGCCTACATCCTGAAAGGACATGACACATAAAAAGAAAATTGGAAGCAGCGTCGCTATGGGTGTGAGTGTAGAAATTGACGGCATCTTAGTTGAAGACGCAACCTGTCTGAGAAAAAAATATGATTACAACCATATCAATGTGATAGAGGTGGATGTCAGTATAAACGGTTTTAATCTGGCTTTGAAATGGAGGCTAAAATATCTGGAAATCAGGACTGATTCGGCCACTATTCTGAGTTGGATGGGTTCAATGATTACAGAAAGAAAGAATATCTGGACAAATGGTGATTGTTGTGGATACTGAAGAGTTAATAACCAAATCCGGATTGGATTTACGTGCAACTTTTATGTCTTCGGAGAGGAACAAAGCCGATTTTCTGACGCGAATAAAGAAAAACTGAATGAAAAGCAAAGTGGGAACAACTTCAGCATGCTGCATAGGGTACGAGGGGTTGAAGATGTTGCACTGCCTGTATCACATGGGGTTCGTAATATTGACCCGAATGTCACAAAAGTATCTGTGCACTAGGTGTCAATCGATTGACAATTCACATGAGGCAGGGGATATCTAGGTGACCACCGAATGGACGAGACTGGCGATAGATGTGACGCACTACAGCGTCAAGTTGTACTTGACGATGGTAGACAGTGGTCCTGGATGGATTGTGATTTGGAAAGAGATCCGAACGGAAATCGCAAACATCATTGCGGAATGCTCAATGTGATCATTTTTTAGAGTAAGGACCAGAGGCTGAAGAATTGATGGGCAATGGTGCGGCATTTCGCTCGGAAACTCGTCGAGCAATGTGTGATAGATGAAACGTCAGGCGTTATTTAAGGACCATCGACAGGCCCGGTGGAAATGGGATTGTCGAAAGAAATCACCAAACGGTAAAGGCCATTGCTGAAATGGGAGAAACATCGCCCACCAAAGCGTTGTTTTGGCAAAATATGTTGCCTAAATCCGGACAAATTTGGAGACAATGACACAATAGGATATATTTAAGTACACAAGAGATGTGCCGGTAAACATGAGACGCCTCCATCCGTCAGGACCGGGGAAGAAGTATGGATGAATCCACCTGGTACCTGATGCACAACACAGTGGGGAAGAGGGATAACCAGGGTAGAGTCATCGAATAACGTATCGGTGAATGGTGTACTCCGATATGCCCTGGTTGGTTGGTTGGTTGTTTGGGGTTTTATGGGACATCAACCACTATGGGTTATTTAATGCCAGATCCAGTATTTACTAAATATATCAAAAACGTACATCTGGCAACATCAATGTTTCAAAAACGTATAGCTGGCAACATCATTGTTTCAAAAACGTATAGCTGGCCACATCATTGTTTCAAAAAAGTATAGTTGGCAACATCATTGTTTCAAAAAAGTGTAGTTGGCAACATCATTGTTTCAATGTGCGGGAAAAGACCTGGAAGTTCACTATTTTCCCATATCTGGGACCCCAACAGGTGCTACCACCCCGGGTCAGGGTGGACCTGGGAACACCAGCAATTAAGAGGTGGTTCCACGCTTCCTCAAAACCTCCTGATCAGAGGCCTTGCTGTTGGATGCAGTTTAACGTCGTACCCATGACGGTCGGAAGTAGTTTATCGTCTTTTCCCAGGACAACCGACATGCCTTGGATTGGAGATCATTTACAGGGTCGTCATATGATGAGGAATGGTCTGAACCACTGGAGTGCGAGCCCCAAGCCAAACCAGTGCGAAAATCTCAAAGAGAGAGTCGACTGAGTTGTTGGGCTCATGAAGGCAATATGTTAGATCAGGTGTCATGTAAAGGAATTGGTTATTTATTGCTTATATTTTGTAAAAATTGCGGTATAAGGCCAAAGAGAAAGAGGTGAGAGGCTGGTTAGGACTTACTATCCTAGACCTAGCTAATCATATTCACGACTCTTTCACCATTACAATTTGCTCATTCACCACAAGAACTTATCCATCACTATTCAAACCGACATACACCATGATACCATATCTTCACAGGGAACATATAAACATCCTCATGACATAAAAAAATGAATAGATTCCGAATGTCCTTATTTATTTTTACTTTTTTCCATTCTATCAGAGAGGGAGAACCCAAAAAAGCGAAACTAAAAATAAGAACTACAAACTGAGGAGGTTCACACGAACCAAGCTCGCCATATTCACCCACCTTTAGCTGAAAACTGTCTATAGGAAACGCTTTCTATCAGATCTAGATCAGTGGCTATATCAGTCAATGAGAAATTAGTTGGTGGGTGGCTTTATAAAGTATAAAGCCTGAGTTCGGGCAGTAAGAACCCAGACGAGGCTATGCCGAAGGGCAGAGTCTCGTATGGGGAGGTAGAAATTTCTGTTTATTATTATTATTGGAAATGGGCAAAAAGCTTTTTTTGTCCGTCCATATATATATATATATATATATATATATATATATGTGTGTGTGTGTGTGTGTGTGTGTGTGTGTGTGTGTGTGTGCTCGAGCGCATCTGCGTCCGTGTGGAGAGGATGAGAAAAGTAGAAAAGCTTACAGACGACGTGTTTTGCCGGCATAAATTGTGTTGGGCTCGGCTCCTAAAGTTTGAAATGAAAGACAAATCTCTGTGTAAACAAAAGTTTGGATATTTTTTTGAATGATGGGGCAATAAATTAAATGACCTTATCAGATGTTATTGGTCTGTTTGTTTTTCTTGGCAATAAACCTAAGACCAGGCTCATACATGATATTACCAATCATTGCAAAAGCAACAGTAACGCAATGCAATATACGAGCTAATAGAGAGAAAAAATATGTAACCTACTCGAACTGGTCTGATGTAAAACCCAACAGTCTCTATCGAATATATATATATATATATATATATATATATATATATATATATATATATATATATATATATATATATATATATATTTGTGCGTGTGTGTGTGTGTGTGTGTGTGTGGGTGTGGGTGTGTGTGTGTGGGTGTGTGTGGCAAACATTGTTCGTTGTGTGTAATAAGGTAATGCAATTTATTTATCTTTTCCGCAGAAAATCCAACGCATTTTCCTTAGACAGTTTTGTCTTTTATTCCGACCTGAAGAAACCGAACCCAACACACCTCAAGTCGGCGAAACGAGTCGTCTATAAGATTTTCCACTTTGTCTCACCTTTGTTTCGAATATTATTTTATATCCTACAAACACGCATACATCTTAGGAGCAAGATTTTGTTCCGAGCATGCCATATAGATTCTCTTGACACGCCAGGGACTGAATCTTGCTCACAATTTATTAATGTCTGAGTAAATATGGCTACAATAGAACATCCTCTCAATAACCTCACAGTCTGAAAACGTTTCTCTCGTTCAGGATTTCAACTTTCCCTCACCTCACTGTCCTATGCACAAACGACAATATATTCACATTATATGTACTAGTTGCACAAAATCGTTTAATGTGTGCATTTAGGAATATGTACTTTGTTGTAATTATATATATATATATATATATATATATATATATATATATATATATATATATATATATATATGTGAACGTACATAAATAAAAATAGAGATTACTAATATTAGTATATACTTATATTTAGATTAGCCTATATATGTGTACACACACACACGCTGGTGTGTAAATTCATTATATTAGTGCGTATCTATGTATGCAGCCACTTTAAATATATATTCTTATATATGAGCTTTGAATATGAATAGTATTTTATACTGGCTCACATATAAAGCTACGTGTTGGTTGTGATTGCGTCAGGTGAGGGCCGACCAAGCTGAGCTTGCGCATGCGTAGTTCGTTTTATCAGAGCGTAAGAAGATTCAATTTTCACCATCACGCGCACACATCCTGAAGCACTGGTGTGTCCGTGACGGACGGACAAGCAGTAATTGAACAGCCGCTATGGTGTGTAGATTTGGTGTTGTGTACTTGGCCTTCTTCACCCATGCCAGTTCTAATCATTTTTCTTCGTCTTCTTCTAGTCTATTACTTCCTCCATTTTCTTCTTCTACTGATTGCCTTTTCGTGTTCCGTTTCTTCTGCCATTTTACTTTTCTTATTGTTTTCATTCCTAACACTCACTTCGTCTATTCTGTATACTGTTCATTATTAGCGTTATCGGTTTATTGTCTATTTTATGCTCAGTCATTTCTTCTTATTTGTTTTTTTTTTTAATCATTTTTTTCTTTTTTCACCTCCGTTTATTTATCTTAATATTTTTCTACTCGTTCCATTTCATTATTTTCCTTCATAACTATATTGTTATTTTTATCTATTATTTTTTTCAATTTTCCTCTTTTCGTCATTTAAAAAAAAAATATTCCTTCTTGTTTACTTTTATTCTCCATAAACTTTTCCTTCTTCGAGTGTTTATTACTTTGTTTGTCTTTATTTGCTGAGACTATGTTTACTGTCTTTTCTCTTCCCTTTATTATCTTTGCTCTTTTTTTCTTCTTTTTTTCTTCTTTCTTTTGCATTATTCCTCTTAAAACTTGTCCAACGTCCACGACTGGTCCTTTATCCGCACTGATCTCACTTAAGCCCTCCCTATTTTCTGCGGCCATCATTTCCAAACAATTCAACTTTCGCTTTTTCATCACATTTTTTTTCTATTTATGTTTATCTTTCCATCTCTCCATCGCCTCCCCTTAATATGACCTCCCCCCCCCACCGTTTTTCTCTCAATCCCAACCTCTTCACTTTTTGCTCCGTAAATCCTTCTTTTCATTCTCTCCAACAAAAACAAGATGTCTTTTCCAATCTTGTATCTGACATATATTAGCGTTCTTCTCCTTTATAGTTAATTCGTATTCTTATTTTTGTACAAGAAATGTTGGGAAAAGAAGATAATTTTTCCAACTGTTCTTTATACAGGCAAGAATCTCAGGTCTGAATTCTTTTAAAATGAATTTCGGTCTGCTTTTAAAATTCGATTTCTCGTTCTCGATATTCATACAACAGTATGTAACTTATTCTACTATTATCCAAGTTCTATATACCTTTAATTTAAATATTTCAACATCTCTTTCGAGCATAACATTCACTGTTCATCTTTTATTACTCACAACTCAGAAAGACAACCAACATTACTATGAAATTACTTCAGTAAGTTCTCATCGAATTTTCTTTATATAAGTATGTCTCCATATTTCTGAACTCCGCCATTCATTAGTATTTGTTTATATTTCTGAGATGAGGTATTATGTACACTATTTACATTATTCGGACTATAGACCTCATCTTTGTTGCCATATTTATCACAACGTTTCGGCCGTTGTACACTCCGGCCTTCTTCAAGTGGTTGGAATGTCGAACTGAACCCTTTATTTCCTTAAGGACACATGGTACAGTGGATAATGGCGTTGGTTAAATCCAGTGACAGGACCCAAAGAGTTGTGAGTTCAATACCTGGTTATGGCAGTGGAGAACTTGGAGAGGTGAATTAACGGGAGATAACTGATAACTGACATCCATTAGACATGGCATGTGGAACTAGAACAGTCTACCCCAGCGAGCGAAATAAAGGGTTCAGTTCGACATTCCAACCACCTGACGAAGGCCGAAACTTCGTGATAAATATGGTAACATAGATGAGGACAATAGCCCGAATCATGTAAATAGTGTCCACCATTCATACTTATACAGTGGAACCTCGGTTCACGAATTTAGTTCGTTCCTGAAGGCCGTTCGTAACCCGAAATGTTCGTAAACCAAAACTATTTTTCCAATAGGAATCAACGTAGAGAAAAAAAGTCACAGTACAATAAACTGGAAAAGACAAGCACAACAAAACACGGCGGTCGACTCAGAAATTAATCTGTTCGTGTTAACTCGGTTCGGCTATGTTGTTCGAGAACCGAAATTTTGTTTGATAACCGTGGCATTTTCATTTTGATTGACATCTGAGACGCTCGACAACCGAGATTCCTCTGGACATCTAACATATCTATATTGTTATCTCTTTCTTTGTGGGTTATCTTATCTTGCCAGTAGGCTTACAATAGAAACTTAGAAAATACTTCCGATTTTGTCGAAAGGAACTTTTCAATTGTCAACTTCTAAGATTTTTTAGCCTCTCTGAAAAGTGAGACACTATGTAGTTCTCCTCTTGATTGTCTTACGATTTTCTTTATTTTTTCTTATTTCTCTGGTTTTATTATCGATTCTTTTTCACACCATCAATGCATTTTTTTTTACGAATGTACATTTTAAAATAATCCATTCCTTTAAATATATGATCCACATCTTTTAATCTTTCGTTACATCGCTTAATATCTAACAAACATGAAATGATTTTTCTCGTCTTGTTGACAAGCAGAGTAATGAATAAATTCATGTAGGTCAGATTTATTTCAAATAGAGATTGAATTTTAACAGTTTTTTCTCGTGCCCTTCAATTCCCAACGCTTCTCGTAATGTCCTTCATCTCAGCGATGAAACGTCTATTTTTATTGATTTTATTGTCTTATATTGTTTTAGCCACTCATCCTTGTTCTAAAATTGGCAAATGTATACGTCACCCTAAAATATTCTCAAGTTTTCTTTTCTCTTCTCTTATTTTTCAGCCTTTACTATTTATTGATACACAACCCATCGTGACGAAATGGAATCGTCGTAAATTCTAGGCCCATTTAAACGGTAATAGTATTGTTTAAATACAAATCTATAGAGCCTTATTCATAATATTCTGTCTTCTTTATTTTCTTACAAGAATACTGCGCTTTCTTGGCGGGAAAAAGTTGATCTGAAGTGTCATCAGGACGTTGATTTTGAGGATTTAGTTACATCAAACTGTGATTGATTAGTTAAGTAATTTCTATTTTTGACTTATTCTGTATTGTTTTAATGTAGCAACATGATAGGAGGGCACCAACCACTTTTATTTTTACTTTTTCTTCTTTATTTTAATTCCTAGCCGCTAACACATTAAGTGACAGGGACTTCTCTTTTCGTTTTTGTTACTGTGTCTAAGTGTGTGCTTCATTATATAAGTATCTGAGTAATTTATTTTACTGGTTCAATCCGGCGCTTTTTGTCTAGTTAAATGTTATTTCGGCCTCGATTTTGATCGTGAAATGCTTTCTAAAAATAATCCTAATCTTTATTTTGTTTCTTTTAAATATGTTTTGTCAATGCAAATCTGTTTTTGGGGTAGTTTTAATTGTGTTATTATTAGCATCACAGTCACCAGAAAAAAATGTACATATGGGATTAGTTATGACCACTTGGTAGAGTTGGGCCATCAGGGTTTTCGTAGTATGACTGAGATGTGGCATTTTGGTGGAAGGAACATTAATTTGGGAATAGGTCCGTGATTGGGACCAGATAAATTTAAATATTTTACTTTCAAAAAACCAACTTCCCTTATTCACATTTTATATCTTGTGTCACAATTTTTGTATGATTTAAAAACAAAAAAAAACTGCATACTAATAGCATTTTCTTGTCTATGTGCTTCAGGAAGTTTATGATCATGGCTCTCCACGAATTCCTCACATTTGTAGATCTTAATATATATATATATATATATATATATATTGCTATCTCTCCCAAACCCTTATCTGTCATACATTTACTCAAGCTCACGAGCTATTTTATGCGTTGTTCTCCAATGTTATTCTTGCCGTTAATGTTTATTGTGGGTACCAAATTTTCCGAGCCCCCTTTCCTCATTATATGCCATAGAAATTTGTTGATGTTAAGTATAAGTATTTATTTTCCATTGTATCATTCTCAGATCCAAGGTATTCCCAGCATCATTCTATAGAACCACATTTCTGTAGGTTCAATTCTCTTCTTCATCTTTGTGAAGATTCTCAAACATTCACTATACTATGTAAGTAAAACATGACTTTGCAAAAAAAACAACAAGCTCTTTACTGCATCCTTTGAAAAACGAATGAATTACACTGAACTTTTGAGAAAGAATTCTCCACAAACCAACTAGAAATTGCTTTCAATATATAAACATTAATATTAATAAAGACATTAGTATTCGGTAACTTTTTACACTCTTTCCTTCCACCAGTTCACATCTCGGACACGCCATGCTATTCCCACGCAGCCGAACAACACTTATATCCTCCGTGGTCTAGATATAAGAAGGAAGTTCCACTCAGTCAGCTTTTTACCAAGAACTGCCACTTTATGTTGCAGACTCCTGCATGTTTACTTCCTTGAGTAATTTAATCTGTAGCTCTTCAATGTCTGGTCGTTATCTAATCTCCTATTTCTCCTAATCACCACTTCCTACCACATTACTTTTCATATTATACACCCCTCTCATCATCACTATTTCGACTTTGCTTTTAACTTGAGTGACTCTCCAGCCTTGTGGTGGGTGATATTTAGTAAAATACAAGTAGTACGGAAGAAAGGTGATAAACGGTATGTATTTGCAGACTAAATAGAAAACATTCTGAAATTTGGAGTATTTTTCCTTATAATTTTTCTCCTCTGATATCATGGTACAGAAAATTATAGGTTGTGAATATTCGCATTTAACAGAATAAAAAAGTTTCGAAATAGTTCATACAAATGGTTGTGTGTGTATACTACTGATAGTTTCTTATGAATTTTATGTTAAAATGTTATCTTCTCTGTTTTCTGTTTCATTTCCATTTAGAGAAAGAAGTCATATTTTTTCCATTTTGTTTTCAGTATATTTATCTAACATTAATTCGGCTTCTCTTTAACCAATAACTGTCTCGTGTTTATTTTCTTGGTTGTTATATTGACTTAACAGGGTTTGAGAACTGGGTTTAAGGTCTTTCTTTTATTGAAAATCCTTATTTTTCCCTCATTTGTTTTCTTATATGTCCTCTATTTGTTTTCTTCGAACCAAATCTTGCTTCCTTCGAGAATACCAGATTCCTATTTGCTCTTTTATTTTTATTTTCGTCATTACATTATTTTGTTAACGGTTTAGTCCACTTATTTGTTCCACACACTCCTTCATTCTATTTTGCACCTCCATACATGACGCGATTATTTTAATCTTACATTTATTTTCTTTGCATAACTTACTTAAGTATAGACAATAGTAACAAAGAGGAAATATAAGTTTGTTTGTCAACGGTCGATAAAAAGAATCTTTATTAAGTTTTGCTTAGTTCTAGTGTTATACTGATATAACTGACAACTGACATCCATTAGACATGGAACGTGGAAATATAACAGTCTACTCCAGCGAGCGAAATAAAGGGTTCAGTTCGACATTCCAACCACCTGAAGAAGGCCGGAGCGTACAACGGCCGAAACGCTGTGATAAATATGACAACAAAGATGAAGACAATCGTCCGAATAATGTAAATAGTGTACATAATACCTCATCTCAGAAATATATAGACAAATTTTACACGTAATGAAAAATGGGTTTTGCATGTTAACAGAAAATTTTAAAATATCGTAGATATCATAAAATGAGAAGCTAGTATCAATACCAAAAAAGGCTCTACCCCCAGAATTCCTTGATTGTGTCTGGCGGAATAAGAAAGGTGTCGACTGTTAGGGTCTTTTGAAGGAGCATCGCTGAAGCCTTTTATTACCATCAACATGATCTGGTAAGGAGTAAGTCGAAACTCTCCTCCCTTTGTATTAGGTTGGTGCAAAAATAATGTCGTTTTCTCACATATGTTACTTATGTAAAATACGACATTATTTTTGCACCAACCTAATAAAAGGGGAAAATTATATTATCCAGCATGACAATGATAGAACGCAATCAGTAGAACAAAGCCAAGAGATGTTAAAATGGGAGGTTCTTGTGCATCAACCATAATTACCGGATTTAACATCTACAGGTTTTATGTTTAATTTGATATTTCATAAAATTAAAAACATTCAGAAAAAAAAAAAAAGTTGAAAACACACTTTCATTTATTTTTCCGGAAAAAAAAGCCCAGACTTTTTAAATGTGGAATCGAATATTTTCCTTTCCGTTGGGATGCAGTCATTGAAAATGTAGACGGTTATATTTTTTATCAATAATATCTAAATACATTTTACTTACCTATTATAAATATACAGCCTTTCTCGTAAAACGTAAGTACTTTTCGAGCCGGCTAATAATGTTAATGTTTAACTTGGATTTCTTTACTTAACATTTTTATTCCAACTTCATGTTCGTCATTAGATGATAGGTAGTAAAAAAATCTTGCATCGGAATCAAAATATGAAGAGACGCATGATAACGAATGATCGCCTCTCGTTAAAAACTTATTCTTTACTTCAAGTTCAACATAAAATCAGCAAAAATGAACAAAGAGAATTGCGTTACTCTAACTGCGGAGAGCTTGTTTATTGAAAACACGATTTAAAATCCTGGCCTTATATTGAGACTTGAAAACTGGAACAAGCAAACAAGACAGTTTTGTTTTAATTCTTCTGTAGCAAAGAAAAGAATATTGTGCCAAGCAAATCCTATCACATCTATATTTATATTTATTTAAAAACAACATAATTATGTTACTACAAAAATATCCATTTTGTTTCGACAACTTCCGGTGTCTTGTGAAGTTATAGTGTCGGACATCTATATATGGGGACAAATAAAATAAATGCAACGATAAATGTGCAATAGTTTCAGAGGTTTTGGCAGATTTATGATGCTATTTTCTGTTTGCATAATGTTCGATCTTGTAATTAGTAATCCCATTTTATTTACTCTGTAGAGTTGGGACGTGGTGGAGTTGTTAGAATGATAGGGTTTAGACCATGAGACTAGTGTTCGATTGTTCAATGAAGCGTCTTCTTCATAATATCGGCATTGGAAAATGATCACAGCGTGCAAGAACGTTGAATATCATACCACAGGTACACCCAAGCTATGGAGGTGACACTGGGTGTATGAAATAGTTCACAAGCCGTCGATAGCTGTATAAATACGAAGTCACAAGTGACCTCACCGAGGACTTGAGCACAACGCAGAAGTTAAAAATACTCAAATCCTCGGCGAGATCACTTGTGACTTCGCGCTTATACTGCCGATCACGTCAGATTTTTTTTAGCCTCACGCTTCTCTCTCACTCTTCCTCTCTTTCTCTCTTTCTCTCTTCTCTCTCTCTCTCTCTCTCTCTCTCTCTCTCTCTCTCTCTCTCTCTCTCTCTCTCTATCTCTCGCTTGTAATTAAGGTCGACTTAGCATGGTTTTAAGATAAACCAGTGTAGCGCTTCTATTAAAGTTACGAGTTTAGTTAAAAAAGTATCGGAAATGGAATGTGAATCGCATTTTAAACACACAACTACACATAACTATATACAGGGTCACCCAAAAAAACAATCCAATAAAACTAAGAGTGATGGAAGAAAAATATTTAATGCATAGTAATTGAAACCTTTAAAACATGCCATTTAAGAAACAATGATGGAATTTTCAGTTTTTTAAAATTACGTCCTGTAGATGGCGTCCTCCTATACGAATGTATTTTTGAAATCTGCTGTTGAGATTCCTCATTGACTGCTGCAACATCTCAGCTGGGTTACTGTTAATTTCATTCTCGTTACTAAAATGGCGAAATGTTTACTTGCTCAAGGTCACTGTTTCGCAGTGTTGCCACTTGCTCCTGTCCAATACGCACTTCAAAAATACACGTTTTTTTTGGTCACCCTACATATATGTATGTGTGTATGTGTGTGTAATAAATCAGCAACCTTATATATATATATATATATATATATATATATATATATATATATATATATATATCAGGTTGCTGATTTATTACAATACAAAGATACAAAATATAGCTTAATAATTAAATCCGTGTTTATCGCACGAAGCCTACTGACTCAAAAGCATGGATTGTACAATCAAAGCACATACAGTCCGAGAACCATTCAAAGCAGCCTCGTGTGTTTTATGTATATATATATATATATATATATATATATATATATATATATATATATATATATATATATATATATATATATGGAGAGAGAGAGAGAGAGAGAGAATAAACAAAGAAAGAGTTGAAGAGAACGCACCAACACCAAGCCTGCAAATAAATGAAAACCATAACAAAATATAATTGTGTGCAATGCTTATATTATAAAGAAAGCCGAAATGGGAAACTAAACCCAGAGCTATAATAATAACCGGGATTGTGTCTACTTTATATTTGTGAACTTAAGGCGATATCTTGCTGCAGTACCTGTCACCCTACGATCACCGAAGTTAAGCAATGTCGAGCCTGGTCAGTACCTAGATGGATAACCGCTTGGGAATACCACGCGCTGTAAGTATGGATGTACGCGTAGTGTAATGGATAATGGAATTTTTAATCGGTGAGTCGGCAGTTGGGTTCTTCATTCACTTACGAGAAAATGCCAGTAGGAAAGGTATTAATCCACTTCTACTCCCCACTACCAGATAATTAGTAAGATTTATATAACTAAACCATTATTATGTATAAAAAAAAAATCTAAAACTATTTCCCGACTTTAACTAACCTGAAAATGCTTGATAACCCCTAAAAAATGAATCAATCAATCTTATATTTGTTTTTCGATATACATAAAATTCTCGAACGGAATCACTTCCAAAACTCAGTATCCTGATATTTTTTCACCAAAATTGCCATTTTAAGAAATTTTCTGCACCCACTATTAATTCACTTTTTCATCCTTTTCCCTTGTTCATTCGTTCGTTTTTTTTTCTTTTTATATCACTGTTCAATTATAACTGTCTTTTTCTTTGGCTGTCATTCATTTTCGCCTTTTCAGCTACGTTGTTATTTTATCTCTCCTACGCAGAAGCTAGCCTATACCTTCTTATTCCCCATCGTTTTGCACAAGCTTCCACTATGTTTTCACAGACATTGGCGAATTATTTTCTGAAATTGCGTTTCGTTCCAGTCCCACACTCCATATTTTTAAACCGATCGAGAACAGCGACACACGGAACGATGCGCGCTGAAGGGACTAATTCTGTCTAACCGTCAACAGTGTGATGGAGTCAGAGTAGAGAAAAAAGTAAATGGAGATCAGGTTGGGTGTGAAAACGCAAGCGAGACGACAAGCGCAACCCACCAAGGAGAGGATGTAGGTAGTTTTTGTAAAAGAAATAGTCAGAATGCTGCAAGATATTTCTTCTTTTTTTTTGTTATTTACAGAAGAAAACTCTGGTGGGGTGCCAGAGGATGGTATTAGGCATTGTGCTTAGTCTTCAGATGACGAAGAAGTGATAATATGTATTTCGATGTTGGACGCTCTTGGTTGGTTGGTTGGTTGGCTGTATTTTCGGTTCGGTAAAGATTGTAAACTGCAAAGGAGGGGTTCCTTGCTCCGTATTGTTCTACGAGAGTGGTTCGTTTGGCATGAAATCCCAAGGAAAGATTTTAACAGCTCTGTCAGGAAAAGGCAGCCTTTAAAAAGATGACGGTCCACGAATCTCGACAGTGTGTGCGCATTCAAAAAAAGATAAGATCAAAATATAATTATATATAGTATAAGGCATTATGCATATAGATGTCTAGATACTATAATCATAAAATAACAAAGACTTGAGACACATACTTTTATATACTTAGCATGTATACACACATACACACACACACACACACACACACACACACATATATATATATATATATATATATATATATATATATATATATATATATATATATAATACCCTATTTTGATTGAAAAAACTCGTGGTTTCATGCTTTTCGCAATCTTCGGGTGCAAGTCTGAGGTTAAACCGTTTGTTTACTATTTCTGGTTATCGCGAGATATTTTATTGTTGGAATGGATTATTGTTGTTAAATATTTAAATGAATTGTAGTTTAATTTTTTATTTGAATTTAGGCCCAGGTTAACATTTAAGTTCGAAAATAAGATTGAAAATAAGAATTGTAAATTTTAAATTAAAAACGGACGTTGATATTTAAAAAAAAAAGAAGCTTTTGAAGATCAAGGGGGATAACTCTATTTTTAGTTTAAAAATCAATAACGCTCGTACATTTACCTTTTATAATTAACACTGTTTAATTAAAACAGAGCATTTACTTTAACAAATTTTATCTACAAAAATAACGTATAAACAGAAAATATCTTATATATATATATTAAATATGTATGTATATATGATGGATGGATAGCGTAGCGGTGTGAAAAATGTTATTTGCCTGTCGCTTTCAAATTCTAGCCAACAGTGTTGCGTTTGATTTCACACAAATACACTTGAACAGTTATAAACCTTTCTCATCGCCTCAAACTTGATTTTTGTTGGCAAGAATTCTCGAAGTAGGAAAACCCTGGCTTCGATCTTTGTTAAGCATGTGGCTAGCAACTCCAGCCCGTAAATTATCTTGATGCGAAAAGCACAGCAGCAAAAACCAGTTTGCTGCTGTGTCTCTAGAATCCATTGGGTGTCTACAATTTAAGAAAAAGTAAATATATTGATATGTGATTGTTTAATAGGCTCTCCTTAGTGTGTAACGTGCACCACATTCACAGAACGGATTTAGGAAGATTGTGTAGTGCCATTTACTTCATGTTGGCAAAATTCAATATTTGAAATCATCACCGCTAAATTAATGGGCAAGGTAGATAAAGCGGTCTTTAGAAAATGGATTTCGCAGACAAACACCTAAACACACACATAAACACATAAAAAACATGGTGATATAACTGAAGTGAAAATGTAGATAATAATATACATATATTGAGAAATTTAATCCAAAAATATTGCATGCCTTAAAATCATATTTTATCATATCTATCTATCTATCTATCTATCTGGCATTCTGGAATAAGTAAAAATTAAAGAGGGTGTATTTTACACAAATACATACAATTCGTTCGTCTCTGTACACACACTCACAAGCGCACACACACATACACACACATATATATGTAAATGACTTTTTAACATTATTTGCATTTAGTCAAATTTTCAGGGAATAAATCCTTTGTTTGTCTTAAAATATTTATGATTATTTAATACCTATATACCAGTAGATTATAGACCAGTCTATTTCAAAGCATAGTTTACTTAAGTTCAATCAATTGTGCCTATAAGAGTACAGGGTGTGATTTATAAATTTTCGCCATTTTATATTTTTAATTTCGCGCATGCGCGTTGTTTGTTTTGATCTCGTCGGTTGCACAGTATAGTAGCGTCTGGTGAGCACCGTCTGTGAGAAAAAGAGCACCGTGGCACATCTCACTCTGCCAGAAATTTGGAAACGGCATTCATTCCTGCTTGTCATTCGCGCCGAAAGCTCCAATATGAACATTTTCGAGTGTTTGCATAGTCAATCTGAGGTTAGTGATGATTCAGGAAGAGTTGGATGATATATCCAGTCAATATCATGGTCTTTGGCGGGATTTCTAGTAATGGCGAGATTATGCCTCCTTTCATCTTCCCAAAGGGACTCAGACTCAACACGGAGGTCTACATCAAGTGCCTTCAGGAGATAGTGCTGCCCTGGGTCAAGAGGATGGCTGCTGGAAGACCCTATATCTGGCAACAGGATTCTGCACCATGCTGCACAAGCAGAAAATTTCTGCGACCACACCACTCCTTATATACAGCCACCATAACTCTCCATAGTCTCTTAATTGTTGTGGCGCAGTTGAGCGAAAGACGAAAAAACTCCTTGTAACATAAATGAACTGAAGGCAAGGATTATGGCAGCATTCACCAACTTACACAAAGAGACCGTCCAGAATAGATGCAGGTGATTCCGAAGCTCTCTGGAGGCTGCGGCTGAAGTCAATGGCGATTTTATTGAATAAATTTACTCTTTACTATCTATCTATTTTGTATAACTTAGGTAAATATATCTATTAAAATGTTGGTTTGGCTTGGTTTGTTTTACGGCATATCAACCTCCTTTCGTTATTTAATGCCGGCAAGATTTTGAGAAGAGGTTCGTATGAATAGAATATATATTCTTTGTAAAAATCAGTTTGTAGATCAGGTTTCATTGACGTATTTTTGTAAAGAATTTTTTTTGTCGAGAATCAAAAATTTTGCCGGTGATACTTTTTTCCAAAAATGTATTACTGGTCATTTTTTTTTCAATAATATGTTGCTGGTAATTTGTCTTTTTCAAAAATGTATTTCTGGTAATCTTTTTCTTCAAAAATGTATTGCTTTTAATATATCTTTTCAAAAATGTATTCCTGGTAATAATTATTTTTTTCAAAAATATATTGCTTGTAATATTTTTATTTCAGATATGTATTGATGGTAATATTTTTTTTCAAAAATGTATTGCTGGTAATATTTTTTTTTCAAAAGTGTACTGCATGTAATATTTTTTTTATTCAACAATATATTGCTGGCAATACATTTAAAATAATATATTGCTGGTAATCATTTTTTGCAAATTGTATTGCTGGTAATATTTTTATTTTTTCAAAAGTGAATTTTTGGTAATTTTGTTTTCTTCAAAAATGTACTGCTGTGATATTTATTTAAAAATATGCATCGCTGGTAATAATTATTATTCAAACATGTATTGCTGTTTTTTTTTTTCAGAAATTTATTACTGGTAATATTTATTTTTCAAAAATGTACTGCTGGTAATATTTTTCTTCAATAATATATTGCTGGTAATTTCTTTTCAAAAATTTATTACTGATAACAATTTTTCTTAAATGTTCTGCTCCTAATAATTTTTTTCAAAAATTATTACTGGTAATTCTTTTCAAAAATGTATTTCTAGTAAAAATGTATTGCTTGTAATATTTTTTCAGAAATATATTGCTGGTAATAATTTTTTTTTCAAAAATGTACTGCGGGTAATATTTTTTTTCAAAAATGTACTGCTGATAAAATTTTTCACCAATAATATATTGCTGGTAATAATTTTTTTTTTAAATGTACTGCTGGTAATAGTTTTTTTCAAAAACGTATTGCTGGTAACAATTTTTTTCAAAGTTGTATTGCTGGTAAAAATGTATTACTTGTAATAATTTTTTTCAAAAATATATTGCTGGTATTTTTATTATAAAAACCTATATTTATACTTTCATAGTATTTAACCCCAGTTTATGGCGCTTAACTATTTGACCATAGCTGGGACCCTAACAGGTGCTACCACCCCGGGTTATGGTGGACCTGAGAACATTAGCAATTAAGAGGTGGTTCCACGCTCCTCAAAACCTCCTGATCAGAGGTCTTGTTGTTGAATGTAGGACGCTGTTAAAATGAGATGTCAGTGTTATTTTCTTTTTTACGTGTTTTGGACGTCAATTTATCCACTGCCACTTGTATATGTTTAACATTGCTGTATTAAATAAAAAGTTTTCAGGATTTGTGTATTAATCGCGATCAGTATTCAGAGGAACATACAGTGTAACCCGGATATAAGAGAGTTGTCGGGACCGGAGAATAAGTATCTTATATCCGGGTTTATCTTATATCCGGGTTTGGTCTATTATATATACATTAACACAGGCTCTAATTTGGGACCATATACTATCTCTCTTATATCCGGGTTTCTCTTATATCCGGGTTACACTGTATTTCTTTTCAATGTCTACAAACTATTCAACTTGCACAATGTATTTTTTTAATATTATTAATATACAGTGTAACCCGGATATAAGAGAGTTGTCGGGACTGGAGAAGAAGTATCTTATATCCGGGTTTGGTCTATTTTGTTTAGGTAAGTATGGCTCTAATTTGGGACCAGAGAAAATATCTCTTATATCCGGGTTTCTCTTATATCCGGGTCTCTTGGTACTTTCAATCTGACTATGATGTGCGTGTCTCTTGGTACTTTCAATCTGAATATGATGTGCGTAAATGACATTGACAATATTTTGATATTTTTTCTAATTTTAGTGTGAACCGAAAAATAGGCTAATTTATCTACTCCTATTGGAATATAATTTCATTTAACCATAAGCTTTTCGAGAATTATATCCGCACCAAATTTCGCTCATGAGTAGTCGCTAAATATAAATAAATGCTTAGAGAAAATACATTACTAACTATTCGATTATTCATACACGTCGTTCGTAAAATCTTACAAAAAAATATAAATAAAAAACAAAACAAAAAAACACTGACTTTATTCCATTAAAACCAAACATTAATTCTGGTATTAATTATAAAAGTTAATATAAAAGTTTACTAATAATAAGAGATTTATAAAACTCTGTATTAATAAGATGTTTCTGCATATAAACCTATAATATAAATGGTATAGTGAGATTTAATGGTGTAATAAGTTTGATTTTGAAAATATTCCTTGACTTATTTTGATATGAATTTTCCACCCCTAAAATTTGAGTAAAAACATTATGCACCACTTTTATGGGCAGAGACAATAGCTACTAAATTGCAACTTAAAATCAACCACGCCTATTATTTTGAAATCAACAAACAATAAACAGGTTTTATTTTGAGACAGTAGTTAATTCATGTTTTTTCATTTGTAATCGTCATTCAAACTCCATATGTTTCGTTATCTGCGAATATGTAAACACTGTTTTTTTCTTTATTTTCTACAACTGTGCTGTTTATTTTCCATTACAAAGTTCTTAATTTGAAAATCTATTTCTTTCTGTTTCTGCTTCGGCTATTTTGATTTTCCGTGGTAATTTTTTTTTTTACATGCGTGTTCTTTAGTTTGTCGATCATTTCCTCCTCTTCTGACTGATATTCTTATGGTTCTACTTTTCAAGTCTTCGTTCATTTTCTTGATTTCTTTCGAATGAAATAACAAAAAGAAAGAAGGAAAGAAAGAGAAAGAAAAAGACAAGAAAGAAAGTGAAATAAAGAAAGGAAAAATCAAAGATAAAAATTGTAGAAATAAACAAAGAAAAGTAGATAGAAACAAATGAAGATATAATGAAATAGCATTAATATATAGTAAAAAGAAAGACATTAGAATATAGTGAAATTCTAAAAAATATATTTAAAAGATAAAATTATATAAGGAAGAAGTTGGATTAACAATAAATAAGAAAAAAAGAAAATTTTACTAGGAATGCAATTAAGAAGAAATAATGATAAAATGGCGGAGCAAAAGAAAGGCAGACAAAAGAAACTTTAAACGTTTGAAAAATCTTGAAAGGATGAAAAAGGTTCGTTAGACTGAATAAAAAAAAATCAATTTAAAAAGAAAGATATTGTAGGCAACATCCATTAATTAGCTTTCTCGCTGTTTAGCAACATAGACATCGTCAGCGTGTATCACTTGCCTCAGTGTCAATCACAAATCTCTTTTTCCTCCCATTTTCTACTTCTGTAAACCTTCTCTCACGGTTTCATCACTGCCTCTTCGTATCATTTCAGCTTTCCAAATTGAACAAATCTGGCTAAGGGGAATCTATTGGTGTTCTTAAGTAGTTGGGTGTTTGATGATCAGCCTAATTATGGCTCTTAGGGTTAAAAACGCCGTCCTTTCTCTTTGTCTTTTAATTTATTTTCAAACATACCACAACTGGCCGAGTCAGCTCTTTTCTCTGCGATGTAGGAAGAAATCCTCCCACGCATATACACCCGGTTCTCTGTGCAACTTCTGAAGAAGTGAGAATTATTATCGCAAAAGTCGAGCATTTATTTGGAACACTTCAAAAATATCAAAGACAATTTTAACAAATGATTAAAACTTCCGTCTTTTTTAAGATACTCATAGCAAAGTTATAAAGAGAAACATCTTCAGAAAATGTTAGCTGAATATTATAAAAAAAGAATTAAACGGAAAAATATTGATCCAACTTAATGCTTCACATATACAGTGTAACCCGGATATAAGAGAGTTGTCGGGTCCGGAGAAGAAGTATCTTATATCCGGGTTTCTCTTATAACCGGGTTTGGTCTATTATATATGCATTAACACTGGCTCTAATTTGGGACCAGATAAAATTTATCTTATATCCGGGTTTCTCTTATATCCGGGTCTCTTATATCCGGGTTACACTGTACATGTATAATTATGTACATAAATACTCAAGTAGACACACACACAAATATAAATATACACATACGAGGTCAGATCAAAAATTATCGAGAATGATGCAATAATAAGAAACCGAAGAAAATCTACGACACTTATCAATTCTGCATTTAATCTCATTCGAAGTAGTCTCTTTCTGAAGCTACATACTTTATCTAGCGTCGTTTTCATTGATGGAAGCATTCCTTTTTACTGGGGGGTGGGGAGGATAGCTATCAGCTGCCTCGCCGCATGTGCTTGGATTTCATCGACGTCTTGAAATCATTTCAAGTGGGATTTTATATTTGGAAGGGGGAAAAAGTCAAAAGAGCCAAGATTTGTGCAATATCGTAATTGTCGGATCTCGGGAGTGTGGTTCTTGGGCAAAAACAGCTGCACAAGCTATGGTCACTGATGTAATCTCCCTGATGCGGTGAGACGACCACACTCTACACACTTTCCTTCCAAGCACTGCAATGAACAACGGAAATGAGCGATAACGTTATAATTTGGCGTGCAAGCGGCTTCACTATGCGTACATTAGCTCTGTTACCATAGTAAGAGTCCCGATGATGTTTTTACCTGTCTTCGTCTATGAACAAGGCCAACAAGTTCAAGCTCACTGTCATGATAATTTGTAATTTCGTGCTAGCATAACCCTAGACAGTGCGTCGACGAAAGATTAGAACGTTTCCTTTCCAAACATGAGACGTGGGGTCGGCTCTCACCATGGTCGTTTTTTTTGGGGGGGGGGCATCCTGGTTTGATCAGCCTAGGAAGGTGATCCCAGCGTGAGTTTCAGTTAGCAAGTGTCTGAAAAACCATACTCAGTTCGGCCAAAGTCTTCTTACTGAAACTGTGCAGATGTAATTGTTCGTAAGCCGTTGATGATTGTGCTGACACGAAGTCACAAGTCATCGTGACCGAGGGTTTGAACGTAATGACCTGGTTCCAAACAAGCAATTGAGACCGTGGGTTTGAAAGTAATGAACTGGTGCCAAATTTTTGATCTGGCCAGATTATGTAATCTCTCCCGGAAACAGAAACGAAGTTTCTCTTTGCATAGTTACGGTATAGACCACGGGTGGGATATGTGGGCTGTTAACAAACAGAAAATGGGCTTGAGCAAGAATCTGTAAGAGGGACTAGCTTTCTAAGTTTTTAGCACATAGTTAAGTTCGTAAACAAATAGCCAATTATATATATTAACCGCCATAAAGAGGCAAAATTTATTTTATTACCACGCATAACAACTAAAAAAAAAAAAAATAAAAAACGAAAGTGTTATCTTCCTCACGTTGGACTATGTGAAACATGATGAATGACAGAAAAAATATTTCCCATCATTTCACGCTGGAGCCATAATTTCACCCTTAGAGAGATGCATACCTAGACTGTTCTCTACCATATTCAGGTGAAAAGGAGAAACATTGCAACTGACGACTGTCTTTCAATGATGACGCTCGCAAGAACTGGGGAAGACGCTCTCGTTGATATATATTTGACTGTAGTTACCAATGATTCATGTGCTGTCTGTTGTGATATATATATATATATATATATATATATATATATATATATATATATATATATATATATATATATATATATATATATATGTATGTATGTATGTATGTATGTATGTCTATATGTATATATATATATGTATATATTTATATATATATATGTTTGTATGCATTACTTCATCTTGATTAAAGCTATATGGATTTTGTGCCATGATAGCTTTTCTGTTGGCTCGTACTTGGTTATAAGATTTCAATTTACTTCTCGCTAATCTCCGGTATTCACCACAACTGCACATGAACACATTACAAGCAATGTCGTTATGGAAAATGATTTCAGCATGCAGTCTATCCATAAAAATCTAGTCTGTAAAAACATTAAAATCTTTATCTTGTTCAATATACAGCCTTCAATGCATCAAATTGTTATATTGGAAGGTGGCGACCTTCGCCGATTTTACGAGGCAATAGATGTCATTCTTTACGCATGTGTTCGGTTCGGTAATAATATTTTGGCACATCACTATATATATATATATATATATATATATATATATATATATATATATATATATATATCATTGAATGGGACGGACAAGGAAATTAGAGAGAGTAAGACTAAACGTGAGTGCTATTGTATGTGTGTGTGTTTTTGTTTATATATTTAAGTGCACATATTTTCATCTCTATGTGGTCATATGGCCTTTGTCAAGGATATGGAGATCATAAAAACAGAGATAGAGCAGCATATATCCATAATTTCGTGGCTAACACAATTCTAATTTTATAAACTTATTTGGTAACACCTCGTAAGTAAATATTTGCATTCACCTGCGTATGGAATATGCCTCTGAACATTTCTCTTCATATATATACAGACCATCAGATGAGATGTTGGGATGCAATACATGAAAAAAATGAGACATCCACTTACGCAAGAAAGCCTAACTGGAAATGCACTAAAAATACATGCTGATAGACACATATCAATAAAAAAATATGGCTTATGAAATCAGAAATCGCTCAGAAGAGAGAGAATACAGAATTCAATGAGTAAATTGTCGCCATTTTATATTTTTAATTTCGCGCATGCGCGTTGTCTGTTTTCCATTTTGACGCACTGGTTGTAAGAAAAAGAGCACCATGTGGCAGTTCACACCACCAGAAATTTGAAAACGACATGATGTACTCTTGGCATTCGCGCCGGAACTCCAGTATGAACATTTCAGTGTGTTTGGTGTCAATCTGAGGATAGTGCATAGGATTCCGAAAGAGATGGATTAGTCTAATGGTGATTACAAAGATTTGGGAGTGATCATTAAAGATAACGACGTTATGACTCAATTCATCTTCCCACAGCGCGTCAGACTCAACACGGAAGCCTACATCAAGTGATTTGAGGAGTTAGTGCTGCCCTGGCAGTTGCTGTAAGACAAATTGTCTAGCAACAGGACACTGCACCCTGCCACACAACTAGGAGAAACCCAATCATGGTTGTCAGACAATTTCTACGACTACATCACACCTTACATTTGGACACCTAACTTCCCAGACTGCAACCCCCTTGATTATTATGTGTGGGTCGTAGTGCAGCGAGAAGCCACAAATCTTGTAACGCCTAAATATAAACTGAATGCAAGAATTATAGCATCCTACACCAACTTAAACAAAGAGTCCGTCCACAAGAGATTCCGAAGTCGGCTGGAGGCTGTGGTAGAAGCCAATGGTGAGTTTATTGAATAAATTTACTTTTTAGCATTTCAAGATAGTTTTTGTAATTTTGGTAAATATATCTTTTAAAATGAGATATCAGTTTTATTTTCATTTTTTCATATTTTAAACGACAATTTATTGCACTTCACACACACACACACACACACGCACACACACACACACACACACACATATATATATATATATATATATATATATATATATATATATATATATATATATATATATATATAGCATAATGAGAAGCCACGTATACTTTCTTGATATGTATATAATATGGAGAAAACAACTGAAAAGTTGCAAATTAAAAAAAAATTTAATGTTTTTGTTGTGAAAGTATTTATTTATATTTGATATTTCAGATCTACCCCGATCTTTCGCCAGAAATAAATTAAATAACTGTATTCAGAAGTTTGTTTTCAAGTAGCGTCCATCGCGAGACGCGGACGTCACGTGATGTGGAATGCAACTGTGTTTGAATATTTCTAACGTAAATCTAATGATAATATTTTAGATGTTGGTTAAAAAGTTTTTTTTTTAACTATATCTAACAAAGAAATTTTTTACCTATTGAAATATTTATACAGATTTAAAGTTTTTGTTTAACACATATAAACTAGGGTTAAACAAAGACTTGGGAATTTTAAAACAATTTTCTGTTTGTTTTTTCCATATTATATATATATATATATATAATGTATGTATGTATAATAGTCAGCAATCGATTAAGGCTAAATTTAATAGAACCTATAGTAATATTGTTTAACATTTTATAGCGAATTTTTCTGGACTACCACTTTCATAAGAATGAATACCCAAACCGGAAATTGTGGCCAATTTTTTCAGCATTGTATAAATTAGGGTGTTTGTTTTACAAATTTTAAAAAATATTCAAAAACCTACTTTCTATCCGTTCATCAGTGTCCTTTTAAAATCATTGTCCATAAGATAATTTAAAGTTAAACCCGTGAATATAACTTCAAATTCGAAATTTTAAGATATCACCTTTTGAAGTTCGCCTATCGTCGAGTTCACACTCCTCTCGGTCTTTTGAACAGGAGTAGAGGTTTATCCCTTATTTCCGGTTGTATTCAAAGTCTACTTCAAATGTATACTTTTAACGTCTCCACATAAATTTTGAAATGTTATCTATTTGTTTTTCTTCAATAGGAGTAGATAGTTTCGCTTATCATCCAGTTCACATAAATTGCCAGTTTCTTGAAGAAGAGTCGATCTTTATCCATTGTTTCCTGTTTAGAATTTCGTTTACGGTACATTCTGAAGTCTTTTTCATTCTCTTTCACTCCTAGTAGCCCTTTATATCTTAGTGGCATTATCATCTTGCTTCGGAAGGGAATAAATAAAAATAAATAAATAAATGAATAAAACCTATAAAGTTTGTTATCTAAACACATCCACACATCTATCTGGAATGCTATAGTAAACTACACATATTAAACAGTTTTCTTTTCCAAAGAACACTATCCGCCTAAGCTGGTCCTAACCTCGTTTTCTTCCTCAGCAAACCTCAATATCCAGCTGAATAATTATTTTGTATTCTTATTTTCCTGTATAAAATTGGAAATTATAGCGCCTTGCGAATAAAGTGAACACCGTTGAACAACCTGGAAATTAGTATTTAGCTTAGTAAAGAATGAAAACGTTTTATCGAAGTATTACTAATATGAACACAAGACAAAAAATATTTTCGGCTTGCAACCATCAATAGAACAGGTGGTATTTCCTCTTGGATATATCTGGAGCTAGAAATGATCTTTATTTTTTCCTTCCTGGTCACTTCTTTCACCAATAAGAAAACTATCTAGAGTAAAACATTGGGAAATTGTTACATGAAAAAATATATTGAAAGAATTTCGGAAATCACTTGTTTGCTTGCTGATTGAGAAACTACAATATTGGAATTACCATCAACGTTTTTGTCAATCAACAGATTGTTTGACCAAAAGAAAGATTGTTATCTATCTGCATGAAAGACCTAAGAAAAATATATGCTTACACTTGTCATTATGGAAAGGCGAGCATATATCAGATCGCATGTACGGGATTGTGTAAATATATCAGAGTAGATGAAGATACTTACTTGCTTTCGCTGGTTCCTATGCCTCATGAATTTAAATGTCCTACGAGGCTGGCATCCCGTTCCCACCCCTTCACCTTTGAAACTGTTAGATGTAGATGTCTCTTCTACTCCAATAGCTTCATGTCTCGCACCTCTCACCTGTGGAACTCCCTTCCTTATTCCTGTTTCCCTGACAAATACAAGCTCCAACTAATTTAAGTATAACGTCAATCGCTATCTCCAGCTGCCTTGATCTATCCACTTCCCTTCTCCACATCCTTTCACCTTTCATTCCTATCTGCTCTCGCTCCAAATCTTCTGTAACCCCCTTGCCTTGATCGATCCACTATCTTTCTCCACATCCTCTCCTTTACCACTCCTATCTACTCTTCCGCCAAACCTTCTGTAACCCATTGCGTGCTAGTGGCTTCCAGCCTTGCTTGGGGTGATAAGCTTTTAAAAAAAAATGTGCATACGAATATACAGGGTATTCACAAATTATCTTAGACGATCTCAGAAAACAGAGAAGAGATGACAACTAATTACGAAAAACAGAGAAGAGATGGCAACTAAATTTTTGTTGCATGTTAACATTTTATTATTAAAGTACTTTTAATGACATTAATAGTTTTATTAATGTTATTTTTTAGGTTTCTTTTTGGTTTCAGGCCATAATTAAAGAAAACTTTGGTGATAGCGACTACTCCAGAAGAAATGGCACAATGTGTGTCTTGGTTATCGAAACAAATTCGGATATTCAAACACATAGAAATTAGCACAGTTAAACTGATCCGCTGATATGAGGTAGAGCAAATGCATAGACTCAATAGCTTCAACTACCGCAAGGAAAATTGGTTCTCTGTTTCGTGCCAGAAAGTTTTTCTCATCTGTGTCCATCCTTCAAATCTATAAATCAACCCTGCGTCCTTGCATGGAATATCACTGTCATATATGGTCTGGTGTTCCCGCTATAAGTCTCGAGGTCCTCGACAAAATCCAGAGACGGATATGCAATGAGATAGGTCCTGATCTGGCATCTAGTCTACAGTCGCTTTCTCACAGACGTGCCGTGGCTTCCCTCTGTCTCTTCTATAAGTATTTTCGTCGAGTTACTTTCTCTGGTTCACAGACTGCACGAATTTAAGCGAGCTACTAGGTTGGTATCTCGGTCCCACGCTTTCACTGTCGAAAGTGTTAAATTTAACCGTCTCTTCTACTAAAAAAGCCTCTTTTTTCGCACTTTCCGTCTGTGGAACTCCCTTCCTCTTGTTTGCTTCGCTGATAACTATAACCTTCAAATATTAAAGTGTAATGTCAATCAACATCTTCTGATAACTTGATCTCGTTCCCCGCCCTTCTCTTTATCCTCCCCCTAAACATGCCTCTTTACTCTTACTCTCTACTCTCTGTAAACCCTTGCGTGCTAGTGGTACTCCTGATTTTTCTTGGGCTGAAATGCTTACAAATTGGGCAAAACAGACTCTGTCACGTCATTCGATTCTAATGATTTTGTGGACACCCATTATATCAAATGAAACAATCTGCTTCATGCATAGAACAGATTTAGGAAGATTGTGTAGTGCCATATAATTCATGTTGGCAAATTAAATATTCGAAATCATCACCGCTAAATGTATAGGCAAGGTAGATAAAGCTATCTTTTGAAAATGGATTTCGCAGACAAACACCTAAAATACAAATAGACACATAAAAACATAGTGATATAACTGAAGTGAAAATATAGATAATCATATATATATTTAAACTTTTGTCGATACAGTGTTTAAGAATGTATATGTATATATATATATATATATATATATATATATATATATATATATATGTATATATATATATATATATATATGTATATATATATATATATGTATTGTAGGCGCATGTATATATATATATATACATATATATATACATATATATATATGCATATGTATATATATATATATGTATATATATACATATATATATACATACATATATGTATATATATATATATATGTATATATATGTATATGTATATATATATATATTTTAAACATGTGTTGAATGTCAATGACAACATAGTCCTGCAGATTCTCTTTTGAATTTTCTCATATTTTCTAATGAGACTTTTTATTTGAAAATTATATTGTAATAAATATTGTCCGTAAGATAACTGAGTACTTTCGAACATCATTGTTCATCTTCAGGGTCAAAAGTTTTTAACAATGTCTTATATATATGTAGAGTCAATTTTTTTTTAAAAACATTTGTAAATTGTCTTGTAGCGGAATCATGTTGCTACATTTTATTTTTTACAAACTAAATAAACGTTACAAAATCATTTTAATTTCAAAAGACGCGATGATGTTATCACGTGCATGGCGAAGATCTTTAATCATGTGAAGGCGCGAAAAAAATATTTTATCATACAAGCCAAAAGATCGAAGAATACGTTATGAAATTTAAAAAGTTCAAAGGAAATGTGGTGTATCTAATTATGTAGAAATATATTATAAACATTGAAGGATGTTTCCAGAAATATTGTAATCTATGCGATTAATAAGAGGTCTTTTGCTTTTAATATGCAGTGCTGTTAAGATTTTAAGGCTTGTAATGTCTGTATGTTTATCAATAATTTTAGTATTGTCTATAAGGATTTTACGAATGTCAGAATGCAGAAGGGAAACAGTATGTGACATAAAATGTTGTTTAATATATATATGTATGTATGTATATATGTATATATATATACATATATATATATATATATATATATATATATATATATATATATATATATATATACACATATATATATATATCTATGTATGTATTGTAGGCGTATATGTAAGATGTGCATGTATGTATCTGTATATATATGTATATATATGTATATGTATATATGTGTGTCTGTGTATAGGTCTATTCGTCAATTTAGGTAGGTATGTTTGTATATATATATATATGTGTATATGTGTGTATATATGTGTATATATATATATGTATATATGTGTATATATATCGTGTCATGTATATAGGATTACATCTTGTCTGTGTATTTAGATGTGTGTATATATAAATGTAAGTATTTGTTCGTATATATAATAAGTGTGAATATATGTAAAATATAGTAATATAAATACTTATGCAGGTGTAGGTATTTATGGTTATAGATCTTTTTTTTTGTTTATATATATATATATATATATATATATATATATATATATATATATATATATATGGAAAGTATTCTAAGCGAAGGACTTAAAGTTCTTTTATTAACGTTTTATCTTATTTTCTCTTAATATTCTCTAATTTAGATTGTGAGATTGAATTTGAAAAAATTTTTTTTAGTCATCTGGAGGTAATTTCATTTTAAATTGATAAATTAATTTAAATTTAAATATATTACTCTTTAACTATCAATATTGATAGTAAAATATTAAAATTTGAAATATTTGTTTTCGTATTTAAACACTTATGTCATCACCTAACGGTAAACATTAAAAAAAAATTCAATAGATATAAATATAAATTGTGTAAAGATTTGAAAATATATATGTAAGTGTTGATATATGAATATACATAGGTATCTGTGTATATCTATACATGTGTATGTGCCTATGTGTGTAATTGCACATGTAAATGAACGTATGTATATTTGTCATTTACATAAGTGCATGTGTGGTATATGTATATGTATATGATAAAACAAAACCTTTAATATTGCCTTCAAATATTACTCCATCTTAATTTAAAACCTAAACTTTAAGTAAAAAAGATTACCCATCTAAAAATAGTCACAAATTATATTCATGAATTAGATTCAGACTGGTAGAGATGTTACCTTAACAATCATTTACAATATTAATAGATTAATATCAGTAAACTATTATACTTTAAATAATATTTTTAATGTACTTTCTATGAATGTGTTTTTAAAGATACTATTTAACTCATACTAAATCACTATTTTTTTGTAAAAGAGTTAAAAATTTAAATTGCTAGCAAACATCAAATTAATTTCTTCGGTGATTTTAAAAAATTAAATTACTATCAAACATTAAAATCTTTCTTTACATAAATTGCTAAAATTACCACTCCTCCTGTCTCTTAGTAAAGCCTAATGACAGTTTCTTTCTCTTTACTTCCTCCTTCTTTCTTTTTATTTTTCTCTCTTCTCCCCCTTCTCTTTCAATATGTCACTTCCGTTAAGTTAATCGATTAAATAGGTCAATGTCTGGTCCCTCCTCCCCTAATACTAAGTATGATAGATAGAAATATTAAAATAAACCCTCTCTAAACTCGATCATGTCTCTCACACCACTCCTCACTACCCTCTCTGTTAAATTACATAAACCTAATACCCGTCAAAAGTGTAAATGTTCATTTCATTTTTCATTTTTCGTTTCATCTTTTGGAAGTGTAGTCTGATGATCCAACGTCATTTAAAAGGGCTATGGTGAAATAAATTTATTACATGGAGTCTTAAAGTGTTCTGTTTTTCTTTAAAATATATATATATATATATATATATATATTGAAACAGAGTTGACTGACGACTGTGTTTAGCATAAAACTGACCGTCGCTTTTGGGTGTTGGATTCAAAGCCCACTTTTATATTTATATACGCTCTATCCCTTTCATTGAGAACTTTAACCCAAAAATATAGCATACCTTAAAACTATATTTTATCATATCTATCTATCTATCTATCTATCTATCTATCTATCTATCTATCTATCTATCTATCTATCTATCTATCTGTTTGTCTCTCTCGCTCTCTCTCTCTCTCTCTCTCTCTCTCTCTCTCTCTCTCTATATATATATATATATATATATATATATATATATATATATATATATGTGTATATATATATATATATACACACATTGAAGTCAACACTCAGATGCGACACGCTGTTTCATGCTAGACGTTATCGTCAGAGCACCTTCATATATATATATATATATATATATATATATATATATATATATATATATATATATATATATATATATATTTATATCGACTTACAGCTCTTTTATATTTATAATGTTTGTTAAAGATACCGTGTATTGATTACGCGTATGGAAAAGATTGCATATATACATATATATTTATATCATTTTAGGTAAATGAATGGATTTTATTTTTTTTAATCCTATATAATAATGCTATTTCAAACATTATTTTAAGAGCAGACATCGTTTATTTCAGACAGTGCTATTTTGCACCCACGCGAAAACTTATTATTAGCCGAGTGGTGAAAGCACGCAGAATCAGAGGCCGGTTTATTCTGCAGAAGAGGATACAGGTTTGAATCCTGTCGGAGGGCACATTTTATTTAACAACTTTCTTCGAGTGTTTAGACCGGCAGCCGAAATAAACAGTATTTAAAATAAACGGAGCGTCTACTCAAATACAGGTATCCACAAAAATAACCTCAAAATTATGAGTGTGCGTGTGTGCGCGCACGCGCGTGCCTTCTTTGACTTTAGAATTATTTAGTCACGGTTCAATACTGCTACAGGTAGATGTTTTTTTTTTACATTTAACAAATGCGTATCAATATATGAATGTATATTATAGATGTATCAATATTTTTAAATACACATTATATCCATATCAATCTATTCCGTATATTTTATGTTTATGTGCGTAGGTATGTCCGAGAGGTGAGAAGGATATCGTTCCGACACAGGTTAGTAGTAAGTCACCATCATCGTTTTCTAAAAAGGGTGGCTTTTCCATAGGATCGTCATCGAAGACGTGTTTTGTATTTGGAAATTCCTGAAAACCATGCCATTGGTGGAAACAAGCCTCATGAGTTAAATTGTTGACGGTTGTGCTAACACCAGTTATAATCAGCGTGGACGAGGTTTTGAACATGCTGGCCTTGTTCAGCTTTTCATCTCACCAGATTATGCGCGCTTTCTCATAAACGCTAAGCTTTACTCGGCATTGTTATATTTTGAAACACATGTTAGCTGTGCAGGTTTTGGGTGAAATACAAACGTGTCGGATCTACACAACATAGTAGATGATGTCGTCGGGGAATAAACAGCCAGCCATTATATTAATCATGGGGAAATGGGTTCATGCAATTAAACATGTAGGAATACAATATCGAGGCATTATTTTTCCTTTAATTAAATGACAAAATACTTACCATAAGTTTGACGCATGTGCAGGAAAGGCAAAACTGGAAAGCGCGCGCAAATGAGCCGTTGATCTTATACCTGTAGACAGCAGACAAAACAATCTCTGATTGGCTGATGCAAATCTCGATGTTATTATAAAAGTAAGCTCTAGCTCCTAATATAATAAGAGTTTTAAAATTACGTCGTGGAGTGAATTATGCGGAGAGGCGGCCTGTCAAAAAGTCGGGGTAGCTGGAAGAATGTATTTGATGTTGCAATATCCGAAATTTGTAATGAAGCCAGGGTAACATCACTGATGACCTATACCCTTGCATTTTATAAACTTATTTCAAGATTGCATGCAGAATTGGATTAATGCAAACAAAAATGTAGTACAGACAATATCGTGAGATTAGCATTATTTTGTACCTGTTCAAGCGTACAAACACATCCACACACACACACATCCACACGCACACAACCACACACACACACATACTAATATATATATATATATATATATATATATATATATATATATATATATATATATATATATATATATATTATAAGTTATTACATTCGAATATTTAATTTACCACTACAAAAATGCATATTTGTTTCGATGGCCAATTCAATTTAAAAAAGATCGTTTACAGATATCTTTGATCACCACCTGATGAAATGTCTGAATTGGGCATCGAAACAAATATGCATTTTTGTAGTGGTAAATTAAATATTCGAATGTAATAACTTATAATAAATAATTATTCCTCTACTTGTGTATTGAGCTCTCTTAAATTAATGTTATAAACGTTTGAATTTCTATTCGTTTCGTTCCCTTTACATTGATATATATATATATATATATATATATATATATATATATATATATATATATATATATATATATACCAATTTGTGACTGGTAGGGATAATTCCAAGAAGGATAGTAATTCAAGGAGAGCTCACTTTAGTCTACACAGAATAATAATAATAATAATAATAATAATAATAATAATAATAATAATAATAATAATAATCAAGAAGGAAACCTTAAAAATTCATTTCGGCTATAATGTATTTCGTGAATATTTATATATTCATCTCTTCAGACCGAAATCTTTTAGTAAATGGAGACAATACCCCCGGACTGATATATTAGATTGACATGGAGAAGAGAAAAGAGAAGAGAGAACTGGGGATGAAGAAAAGTGACGGGTGGTCAAGTTCTTTTAAAACGTGAGATAAAGAGAGATTATGGAAAGGATATGGAAGAAGGAAGTAAATAAATGCGTAGTAGTATGCATAAAAAGACTGACCCGGCAAATTTTTGTTCCTTAAAGTGTGGAAAAGTTAAAGTTATTATATATATATATATGTGGAAAGTCCTTAAAGTTATATATATATATATATATATATAACTTTAAGGAATCACATTCAAGCGTAGAGCAAGTGGTATTACCAAGCGGTCACCCATCTAAGTAATAACCAGAGTCGACGTTGCTTAACTGGTGATCGTACAGGAACTTGTTTTACAACGTGATATGGAATGTCGCAATCCAACGTTTTTACAGTTGCCAACACTATTTATGTATGTTGACATAACGTGAGCGTATGAACGTGTGCGTATGAACGTGGACGTATAAAAGTGGGCGTAAAAACGTGTGTGTATGAACGTGTGCGTATGAACGTGTGCGTATGAATATGTGCGTATGAACGTTTGCGTATGAATGTGTGCCTACGAACTTGTGCGTAATAACGTGTCCGTATGAACATTTGCTTATGAATGTGTGCGTATGAACGTTTGCGTAGAAATGTGTGCGTATGAATGTGTGCGTATGAACGTTTGCGTTTGAATGTGTGCCTATGAACGTGTGCGTAATAACGTGTCCGTATGAACGTTTGCGTATGAATGTGTGCGTATGAACGTTTGCTTATAAATGTGTGCGTAGGAACGTGTGCGTATGAACGTTTGCGTATAAATGCGTGCGTATAAACGTTTGCGTATGAATGTGTGCGTATGAACGTGTGCGTACGAATGTGTGCGTAAACAATGTGTGCTTCTTTTTAAATGAAATGTGTATTTATGTAAATGTGTGAAAGTATACATTTTAAATTGCTAACATGATCTTTTGAATTGTCGCATTTCTACTTTGTTTTATGTTTAACTTAGAATCTACAAAATGTCATTCGGTAAATCTATATAGAAGCCTTAACTTGCAAGTTTATCTTAACGACTACACATCCGTTCGATTTTGATTACAAATTAGTGGCTCAAAATTTAAGTCTGAACGCGGATATTTCCTGCTACTGCTGCGACCGCCGTTTTTCTTCCATGATCAGTCAACCGCTAAGCCTGATGAGTAACTGCCTCATGGCAATCCATCCTTTTCGAATTTTGAAAGGCGATGCATGCTCAAAGGAAGTTTCTTGACTTCCATCGGATATTAGACAGCAGTTTCTCTATTATCGAATTTAATGTCAATTTTCTCAAATGATTGTTTCATGAAAAATAATCACAGATAAAATGTACCGAAGTGAACAGAGAGCAATACTTCGTTTTTTTTAATTTTATTTTATTTACACTTTTCACTGTACGTTTATTTCAGCTCATCCTAGTATCGTTGTGATATAAAACATATAAAGAAATTAGAAATTTCACAAAACTTTTGTTTTAAAGTTTTCAGCCGGTCGCTTACATTGCTATTCAAGCTTATTAGAAAACAATTAAACTGAGTAAACGTTTGACTGTATGAAGATATTTTATCAAAATTCTTATAAACATATCAGATAATTACTACCAATTGAAATTTCTAATTCTGTGCAAGTTGATTTGTCTCAAATATTACGAATTATAAACAATTTAAAATATTACAAACTAGCAGTCATACCTAGCTGGTCGACGAGAAAAAGCGATTAATTAGAATGGAGCAAAAACAGCATCATGTTTAGATGTAACAGAGTCTATCTTCAATTACTTTAAAGTATTCTCATTAAAAACATTTTGAATTAATTGATTTTAAATTTACTGATATAAAGAGAAGTAGTCTGTATTTATTCAATCGAAGTTAGCTGAGTACATGAAGGGCTAAAACTGGCAACATGAAGACCGACTTCACACCACAATTATTTTGGAGTTTTTGAAATTCTATTTGTCAGTGTGCTACCAGGGATGTAAAAGAAGACACATTTATAAAGCAATTGATAAGTTTAATGAAAATTGATGGAAAGATCAACTAAAAATAAGAAAGAAACCAATTAAAATCGCCATTATTCACCATTTTTTGCTGTTTACGCAGTAACTCAATTAACATGTTAAATGACTGTTAACCAATCAACTTATTGTTAGCTACAATTGAGTAGAGTATGTATTAGATTGCTTGAAAAATGAGGGAGATTTAGTTTAAAATTTGTGTTGAAATCGATTTGTTTTGAAATCGAGTTTTCGTTTTCCGCAGTTTTTAGTTAAACGCAGTGTCGTAGAAATAAAAATTATCATTGAGCTCGTCATGATGTAAGTAATCTACATAGCGAGCTTGAATGAAATCGGGGGTAAAAAGTTGAATTTATTGACTTGTCATCGGTTCTATCGATTACTTTTTTCTTAATTATCGATTTTTGCGCTAAGGACCTATCTCTTACATTGTAAAATGCATCTGACAAGTTTAGTCAAAGTAGGTTGGCTGGATCTCGAATGAAAATTCATCACAGAGACAGACAAACAGTCGCACAGACATCCTCTGTTTTTTATATATAGATTACTTATTGCGCTACAGTGTCATAAGAAAGGCGTAAACGAGTTCTGTAGAATTATGCAGAAAATGCTGATGTCGTTGAAAAGTAATGCATGTAAGCATTTTTTTTATCATTTTATCCAAAGCAAGGCAAAAAAAGCTACGACAATGCAAGGAGTTACTGAGCGTGAAAGAATATGAGGCAAAGAAAAGCATTATAAAGGAGAGGGGAGAATAAAAGAACGGGTATTACGAAGACCGAAGATAACAATTGGCATTGCATTAGATTTTTGAGGATTCAAAATTGACAGGAAAGCAAGAAACCGGAAGAAAATACCACAAGTGAGAAGCGCGAGTGAAGAAACTGTTGGCGTAGAACTTACTGTTCCATCTAGCAATTTCATCTGTAAAATGTTGAGACCTAACTGTCAATCTAGCACTGCGCTTAAATTCATAAAATAATAATATTGAAAAATGATATAATATATAATCTCATGGTGGTCAATAACAGATGACAAAAAAGATTTGAAGCAACTAAGATGAGATTATACCAAAGAATGCTGAAAATTCCACGGACAGTGTACATAACCAACGTAGAGCTGTTATGAAAAATAAGAACTTTTAAAAATAATTTCATCCCAAGCAAGGCAATAATGCCACTAATATTTAGGGGGTTACTGATTGTGTAACAGTATGCGAAAAAAAAGATTATTAAGGAGAAAGAACAATAAAAGAACAGGTATTAAGATAGATGGAAACGATTTTGGAAGATCAAAGTTGACTGGAAAGCAAGAAGCCGGAAAAGAGTTCCACGAGCGAGAAGTGCGAGAGGGGAAAACTGCTAGCATATTACTTACAGTTACGTCTAGCAATTTCAGCTGTACAATGGTGAATCCTATCTGCCAATCTAGTACTGCACTTAAATTCGTAAAGCCGACAAGGATATGCATATGTGCCAATATAGCATCAGATATTTTATTGCATACAAATATGCAAATATTAGCAAAGAAAATGTCACAATTTAATCGCTAGTGCATTCAAATTACTGTCATGATTAGTTTATTAATCTTTGCAAAACATTGGACATTGATATAATTTTACATAGATATTATATTCGTATCCACCCACCCTTGGTGTGAAAATGGACGTAAAATGGAAGATATCATGGAGAGGAATTAGATAAAGAATAGAGAATATTAATATGAAAAATTGATGAAAATAACATTTGAACAGAATAGAGAAGAAAATATTTCTTCTTTTTCTTCTTCTTCTTCTTCTTCTTCTTCTTCTTCTTTTTATTATTATTATTATTATTATCAATTTATTCTATTCTTTCTAAATTCAGACTTATAATAGTACTTATCTGTGAACTGCGCATCGAGCTTGTTTCAAACATTCCTTTCTTTTAGTTTGGTTTGTTTTACGGCATATCAATTGCGTTATTTAAAGCCGTCAAAATTTTAGGATAGGTTCTTACGAATAGAATATGTATTCTTTGGATTAGTTTGGTTTCGTTTATTTTGTTGTACGGCATATCAACCTCAGTGGGTCATTTAATGCCAACAAAATTTGTAGGATAGATTCGTATGAATAGAATATGTATTCTTTGGATTAGTTTGGTATCGATTATTTTGTTTTACGGCATATCAACCACAATGAGTTATTTAATGTCGTCAAGATTTTTAGGATAGGTTTGTATGAATAGAATATGTATTCTTTGGTTTAGTTTGGTTTCGTTTATTTTGTTTTACGGCATATCAACCTCAATGGGTTATTTAATACCGACAAGATTTTATTGATGGTAATGTTTTTTTTCAAATGTGTATTGTTGGTAATATGTTTTCCAAAATGTATTGCTGGTAATATTAATTGAAAAAAATTTATTACTAGTAATGTATTGCCGGGAATAATTTTCCAAAAAGTATTACCGATAAAAACTTTTGCAAAAAAGTATTGCTGATATTAAAATCTATTTTTATACATTCATTGTGTTTTGACCTGTTTTGGGGAGTTAACTATTTGTCCATATCTGGGACCTTGAAAGGTGCTACCATCCCGGGTCAGGGTGGATCTGAGAACACCAGCAATTAAGAGGTGGTTCCACGCTCCTCAAGACCTCCTGATCAGAGGCGTTGCTGTCGCATGTAGTTTATCGTCGTACCCAGGACGGAGAGAAGAAGGAGACATTTAACTAATCAGCCACTCTAACAGTGGCAGGGAAAAAAGCACAAAGAATAAAAATGCAGATAAATAAACAGATGAAAAATGAATAAAAAAATGAAAGAAAAAGACAAGGGTGAATGCTAAGAGCGAAGGAAACTAAATGCGAATTGAAAGCTATGAAAGAATGAAAGAAAAATTAAAACAATGAACGAAAAATGGATGACTTGTAAAGGAAGAGAAAACTGTTTGAGGAAGAACGAATGAAATGGAATGCATTAAGGAAAAATGAAAATAAATAAAAATCTAATTTGCGAAAAAAATATTTTAAAAATACGTGGGAAGATTAAAATCATACAAATCTGAAAAGAAAGTAAGCATAATAAATATCAAAAAATTTTATAGTATCAATGACAGAAAAAACGAAAATATGTAATTGATATTTCAAAGAATCGAGACAGTCGGAAAATTATGTGAAAGGAAAGCAGAAAGCTATGAAATGAAAGAGCAAACGAGAAAGTAAAAAACAATAAAAGAAAATAGTGAACGTGTACAAAAGAAAACATAAAAGTGAAGAAAAAAAGAATAACACTTAAAATGAAACAGAATTAGAAGAAATCAAAAAAGAAGGAAACGAAATTTAAATCGAAAAAAAATAACGAGCTGAACTTAAAAAAGGGAGGAGTGTCGAAAGACCTAAATAAAAAAACAAAAAAAAAAAATAATAATTGAAAGAAAGAATGAGTGAATAAAAATTGAAAGAAAAGACGAACGAAACATTTGTCTTCTTTTGTACAGAAAATATGTCCGGATATTTGCAGGTTTAGAAACTTCTTCCCCGACCAATTTTTAAAGTCCTTCGTTTCTTCTTTTATTGTTTTTCTTTGGACGATTCCTCGTTATCTTTTGTTTCTATGCTTTTTATACCTAGATTTACTTTATCTTTTTCCATATCCTTCTTCTGCTATGGATGGACAGTTCTTGCAATTGCGCCAATCACTGGAGTTATTCTGTTCTTTTTAACTTCTCTTTCTCTCTTTTTTTTTCTTTCGTTCTTGTTGGGTGCCATGGGCGGGCGAATCGGCAACAATGGTAATCCCCCGACAGTCTCCAGTTTCTTGGAGGTTGGTATTGGGTTTCTAAGCCGCTGGTTTTATCAGATTACTCTCAACCCCGAGCAGATCTGGCTGTCAAGAAAAACATGGATTCGTTGAGGCATCACTCTCGCAAAGAATGCTTGGCGCATGACGAATGAGTAAAGGGACGCCGTTGAGCGCATGTGTATATATGGCATCATATGTGAGTGTTTTTTTAACACATATGCATATATGTATACGTTCAAATGTGTGTATATATATGCCTGTGTATATGTGCACATGAGAACTATTTGTTTGCCAGGTAAATATGTATATATACTTCTGTGTGCGTTTGTGAATATATGTATTTTAACATAAACAGGTATATATATATAGATTAGTGTGTGTTGAATATGTATGTATATATATATATATATATATATATATATATATATATATATATATATATATATATATATATATATATATATATTGTTTGTCTATTTTCCTTTATCGATATAACAGCGATTTTATGCGATAAATGTAAGTGAATATTCCTTTTGTTTACTCTGAATCAGATGCACGTTTTTCAGGTATCCACTGATGATCGAACCTTCAACAATGATTGTGAGTCCAATGCACGAAACATTTATCGATGACAGAAGTAAAATTATGTCTATCTGTAATTTTTAGAGAGTGACTGTGGATTAGGGACTATATTGGTTAAAGATTTACTTATAATTAATTGCTCTGTGAGTATATGCTTTATGAATATATTCGTATGTATGTAGAAAAGAGGAGTGAAGTAACAATGTAGATTCATTTTTCAGCATATGCATTCCCGTAGGATCATGTCTGCCTTTAGAAGTTTTCTTTTAAAAATGCTTTTATCCAAGGAAGCATTCTACTGTTAATGGAAATACAGGCAGCGCAAAGGTTATCGGCGCAGATATAGATTATGTGAGCTGGTTTCATGTTTCTTTCACTTCATGCCAACTTTTGAAAAAGAAATGAATTCATCTTCCTCCAGGTTTGGTTTGCATAGCAGGTTATATTTGTCTCTCTTCATTTTGGCTGAAAGCTAGTATAGATGAATGGAGAGTCTGGATTCAAACAACGCCATTTCTGTAGGTGTTTAGGTGTTTAGGTGTACAGTGACAATAAAGTATTTAGAGAGCTGCTGGAAGATTTCGTGGAATCCTGAGCACAACATTCTCTGTTAACAGTTCTTCCGAAAAATGGTGATGATTCTACACAGGCCTTCACAACTAGAATCAAATCAGTGGCTATTTTCGCGTCTCATTACCAAAATGAACTGTTTAGTCGTGATATGCCAAAATCGACGGGATATATATATATATATATATATATATATATATATATATATATATATATATATATATATTAATTAAATAGTTAAAAAATAGACAATCTTAAGTTTCCATGGCTATAATTTATTTCACCAGAAAATATATTTTTCCTGCTTCATCACGTCACATCTCTACTTCGATCCATAGAGAGCTCAATGCTTACAATATAGAGTAATATGATATACATCAAAGAAAAGCTTAACATATCTCGAAAATACCTTTTTCGAGATGTGTTCAGGTTTTTCTTGATATATATATATATATTAAAATTTTATATATATATATATATATATAATTTTAATACCTATACTTGGAAGGTTTGGAAAAAAACAGATAATACAACTTTTCAACAAAAAATGTATTTGAACAAATAGATATCAGGGATAAAAAATTCAGTAAAAAAAGAAAAGACTAAAAACATCCGAGTCGGTCGAATATATACATATATATATATATATATATATATATATATATATATATATATATGTATATATATATATATATATGTATATATATATATATATATATATATATATATATATATATATATATATATATATATATATATATATATATATATATTTCATTAAAAACGACTGACAAGGTGCTTTTATTTAGTTTTTTATATAATTTCTCGTGCGATCTAATAAAGTTTTCCTTTTCAGAGGATAAATTATATTCGAATGTTCGGACAATTTTTATATAATTTATCCTCTGAAAAGAAAAACTTTACAGATTACTTGAAACGAAAACGAATAATTTCGATATTATTTACTTTATTTTTCATATTTTTTCCAATGAAACATGCCCCAGTGCACATGTTGCTGCTTCGTATGTCCATTCCACGAAGTCGTCCCTTGATCACAGATTCTCCCTTGGTTTTAAATCAGCAGAGTTTCTGGGCCAATTTTTAGTACTTTGATTTTCTAACTGCTAAGGCTAGCCAGTGTGTTCGTGTTGCGTTACAATTATCGTACGCTTCCTTCGCAGACAATGGCCGTAGGACAACTAATTGACAGCCGTGACAATAGTGTTTGGGCGTAAAAAAATCTGATGCAATCACGGATGACACAATATTTTTCAAGACCAAGCAAATTTCATCACACACCCCGAAAATAGATTCATATTACTGCACACCACTGCAAATGACCTAATCTGAGTAAATATAGAAATCGATCACATCCTGCCACGTCAGTGGGTGTAAAACTGACCGTATGGTGAGAGAAAGGAAACTAAGGCTTGTTGTTTCAATAAATTTGCACAAGGGTGTATATTCATCAAATGAAAACGAGAAAGTAGCAGACGTTCATCTTTTAAAAAGATTTTATGCTTTTACTGTAATTTTCCTTTAAAATACCTGATGACCAGTTTGATCACCGATGCAGTAGATGCATATTACTGCGCCATTTCTCTCTTTCAGGCTGTCTTGAAGACTAAGGCTTAAGAACACATCACGTTGAAACATCGGTTCCCATACGATCACGGTAGTTAAGCAATATCGATCCTAGTCAGTACCTAGATCGATGACCGCTTCGAAATAACAAGTGCTGTAAGCTTAGATTTGTAATGTATAATGATTCGGAAGTGTTAACCGGAAAGTCGATTTCCAATTTCAGTTGAATTCGTTATATTCTCTTACACGCAAATGTCATTGAATAAGATATGAATCCCCCTGTTATGGGTTAATTAGTAAGACTTATATCACTGAAATCATTATCATTTCCAGAACATTCTTAGAATCTAAAAATAGTTTGGGGCTTTAAATAACCTCCAAATGTTTGATGAGCCGTGAAAAACGAATCAATCAATCAAATATTGAAACCTTGCTATACTAAAATAAGTTTATAAGCAATCAACAAACCACCCAAAAGCTGCTTGAATATTCGTCATTTGTGTCATAGAAAACATTTTTTTCTCTTCAAGTTTTTAACGATCACGAAAAACAATTGATTTTTTAAAAATTTTAATTCGTAACGTCTAACTTGGTTTTAGCGTTTATTTTTAATTGAAAAATTTTATTGGTAAAAAAAAATGATGATAAAAAACTAAATGATTAAAATTCTTTTAAAACTATAGGTTCAAAATATTAGCATTTCGAATACAATCTATTTTGTCATCATGATTTAATGAGTTCTATATTAAAAAGATAGATCCATAGAGAGCTCGATGCTTACAATATAGAGTAATATGATATGCATCAAAGAAAAGCTTAACATATCTTGAAAATACCTTTTTCGAGATGAGATAAAAATGTCTGTCCTTTTCAGCTGTTAATACATCATATTCACGTTTCCATTATACAAAAAAAATATTCGAATATAATAACGAGTCTATAAACATGTTAGCAATAGCAATACTTCATCACAGCAAAATGAACGGTGTGGTTCAGATATTCAGTATTTCATTACAGGTGATTACATACGGAAAACATTTAAATTTTCAAAATCTATGTGGCTTTTAAGATATAATATCCCAAAATAAAAGTGAACAAATAAAAGAACGTCATTATGCTTGTGTTCTCCAGGGATCTATCCTCGGACGTACTTTTTTCGTAATTTTTATCAATGCTATTATATATATTCCTGTCTTAATTTTAAGTCTGAGAGATTCGACAAATTCAAAATGGCAACCAAAAATGACCGTCGATCTGTTGTTCACTGGGGCAAGAAGTCAGCTGTTAATCGTAAGCCTCTAAAACTATGCTGCTATCTTTTAAATGTCGTAGAGAATAACTGTGCCAGGAGAGTAACTCATTGCGTTTTCTCGGTCTAAATCTTCTACTGATCTGAATTAGAATTATTTTACCAAGTCAATTGCTAAGATTGATGCTAAGGAATTTCGTTAACTGTGTCGTGCTATACAATTTTTTCTTATTCAAATCTTTCGAACAAATTTATAAATTTACCATTTGTCCAAGCACTGAATATTGTTGCTACATCTGGTACGGTGCATCTGCTATGCATCTAGAGGTTCATCACAAAATTCAAAAGTCAGAAATATTATCAGCTCTGATCTGGCACCTCTTCTTCAAACACGTTCCGACTGCCGCCACGTAACTTCACTGTGCCTTTTCTATAAATATTTACATCGCAATTTTCTCATGATCTTTCCTCTTTGGTACATAGTCTACAGGAAATTAGATATATAGTACAAGATAGGCAACTATCTCATCATTTTACTTTTGAATTGTTCACTGTAACCGTAAGTTCTATTCTAACAGTTTCTTCTCTCGCATTTAACACCTCTAGAACTCTCGTACAGCTTTGATATCAACTACGATCTTCAAAGATTTAAATGCAGCATCAATTGTCGTTTTCTGTTTCCGTGAAAGCCGTTACTTTTATTGTCATTTCTTGATAGAAATGTTTTCTAAGTTTCCTTCACTCTGAGCGTCTTATTTGTTTTGTCGCTTTGCTTGGGATGAAGGATTAAAAAGCAATGAGGTAAGTAATACTTTATTGGTTAAAAATGAATTTTCTTTTGTATAAAATCCAGCTTGGTAAATCTGAATGCCTATGAAACGAATTACTCTCCAGAGACTGAAATACAGATTTATAAAATAGATATACGATAGCTGTATCCGTAAAAAGAACAAAACTTGCATGAAACCTATTGACTTAAAGACCGGAAACGGAAGTGGATGTGGGTGCGAATAAATTATAGGAGATAAAATCCTCGAATAAACTGGACACATAAAAGCATTCACAGTTGAGAATCTCTTTATTGATTCTGTCTCCTTTGCACTTGAACATATTCATTTGTTTCGACTTTCATGATGTTTCTCTACCTACAATGAGATGTTTCAAATAACGAAATCTGTAATATCGTTAATCGATGTCGTTCTTTCTTTTTTTTTCTGATGAATCTCGAATCAGAGTGTTTTAAAATCATTTTCTTAAATTTTTAATTATATGAGATACGTCTCCTAACTTGTATATATATATCAGTCTATATGTTTTTCAATATAGCTCTCTATCTGTATCTATTAATCTTTTTTTTAAACTGTCCCTGTGTATATCTATTTATCTATCTATTAATTTATCTTTTTATGTATCTGACTTATAATCCATCTATGTATTTATCTAATCTTTCACTTTATATGTTTTAAATCTAACTGTCTATGTTTTTCAATCTATTTTGATAGCGATCTATATATTTTTCAATATATCTCTATCTATCTGTTTTTCAATTTATTTCTCTGCGTATCCATCTAAGTTTTTCACTCTATCTAGTTATATGTTTTAAATCTATCTGTCTCCTTTGTGGCAAATTGTTTTTCTGATATTCGTTAATTATTTTCCTTTATAACTCAAGTCTTTCATTCGCGCATACTCAATTTTTTCGTTTTCCATGTTTATTTTTATTTCTTGCATTTTCTTTAGTTATTTCTTTCTATTTGTAATTTTATTTTTATATTCTATCGTCTTCCTTATTCTTTTTCATTTTCTTTTTTCTTCTTCTCTTTGCGACTTAATTATTCCTCGAAAAAAGGTGTATTTTCTTCCTGTTTCTCACCTTCATTTTCTAATTTACTTTCGCTTGTTTCTTCTTTTTTTGTCTTTCTTACACAAAATTTCTATTTTCTTGTTCTTTCTTCTATTCAAAGATTTCATCCTAGAAACCCATTCTTTGGCCAGAATCTCGCAGTTTGTGTTGTATATTTGCTTCCATTTTGATGCTGTCTTCGTTCGGAAGTGCGCGGCGTGGTAATGTTTGACAAACGTGACGACCAAGTAATTCACAAATGGATCATGGCGATCAAATATGGTGATCAGCCAGCCCATGAGCCCTTTCCGTGTTGACGAGATATTTACATGGAGACCTCGATGCAGATTCATCTATTATCGACTGATTCCGTGGAGGCCCTCGCCCAGTTTCTTATTCTTTAGAATGTATGTTTCGAATATTACACCAGACAGGACTTGTCTTATCTTTAGAAACGATTGATTCTGGACTAAAGATCTCAAAATATATATCGCGGCATAAGTAACAATTTTAAAAATTATCAAATTTTTAATTTTACCTTGATTCATCTAAATTAAAATCTTCAGAATGTATTGTGCATTTATTGTCTTTTATAAAGTGTGCTGAGATTTCAAAAGTAGTTTCTAAGAAAGCAGTATTAAATCAATTTAGAATTGTCATAACACACACACACACACGCGCGCGCGCGCACACACACACACACACACAATTATATATGTATGTATGTATATATATATAATATATTGTTGAGATGTTGAGTGTTTCCACGTGAGTATATGGTAATAACGAACAAACACAGTCGTAGGGAAAAATACTGGTATATTCAGAGAGGTATTTACACCAGAGAGATTAGTAGTAGAACGAACGTAGGTTAGTAGTAACAATAAGTAATAGTAATAAAGTCCAACGGTATCTTCCGGTCGAGAAACGGAAGTGTAACTGATCACTACAGAAGTCTCACTCTGCACTGCACTACACTGCTACACTCCTCACAGTCTCTAGAACTACTGTTCTATTTATAATAATAGGATCAGTCTATTGTGGTTGTGAAGGTGGGTGCGCCCCAACATATATATATATATATATATATATATATATATATATATATGTTTGGTCAGTACACTTTCTTTCTAACATGTTTCGTTGAATATGGTAGACAAGGGAATTTTGGTTAATTTTTTAATTTAGTTTTTCATGGGAGTAAATGAGTACAAAAATTGTCCTTATTATGAATTGAGTTGGATCCTTTCTAATTGATCTCTTAAAGTTGAAATGACGATCCCTCTTCCTGTTATGCCCTCCTGATCCAGGTTTTTTCTCTGCTGTTCACTCTTTTTTAAACTTATTCACCGTTCTCTTGATGGTTCTTGAATGGTCTTCGAGGATGGAAGCCAGAGTATGAATGTAGGTACGATTACTGACGGCCTTAATGATCATTTTCCCATCACAATTGAGAAGAAGCAAAAATAATTTTAAACTCTTCTGTTTTGAGCTGAATAACTCAAAGGGTTTTTCAGTGATTCTTACGAAAAATGATGTCAATATGGCTAAATATCATTTGACTATTAGTAGGGATAATTCCAAGGAGGATATAAACCCAAAGAGAGCTCAATGTAAGTGCAGAGCAAAATAATAATGAAAGCAGAAACTTTAAAAAATCATTCGGTCAGGTGATAATTTATTTCGTGTACTCAGGCGTCAATCTCTTTAGAGCAATATTTAGTAGGGATAATTCCAAGGAGGACTGGTCTGAAGAGATGGACGCCCGAGTCCACGAAATAAATTATCACCTGACGGAATCGATTTTTACGGATTCTGTTTTCATTATATATATATATATATATATATATATATATATATATATATATATATATATATATAATCTGTATGTTCCCGATGCCCTTGGACTTCTGATTATGTGCCCGATGCCTGTGCCCTTCTCATTATGCCTGTTGCTTTTTGACAAAATGAAACATAGCTTGGCAAATAAAAATTGTTACAAGCGTCCAGTGACAGATATTTATGTTTAAAATGTATTTTGAGTTTGATATTAACCTGAGAAAAAACTGTTAAAAGTGATAAAAGTTTTGGAAACGTTTTATTGTATTCGATAATGCATTGTAAACACCGAAAAGTTTCAAAGAGTAAGGTTAGCGCGAAATAAATTTTATGAATGTAGTTTGGAAATTTGAATAATAAATAAATCAGAAGAATATATAAAAGCAGCACACGATATTCTTTCATTTTCAATATAGAAGAAGGCACAAGAAGAAGAAGTAAAATAGAAGAAGAGGAGAAGGAGGAGATAGATGAAGAATTAGATGTGGCGTGAGTTAGTAATGTCGAATGTCCGAAAACAAACTGCATTCGTTTTTCTAAGATTTCGGAAATTGGCCTCCTGAGGAAAAAAAAAACAACAACAAGAGGAACAGAAGAGAAGAATTCAAGTGCGACCGGAAGTTGGTGCTCACGTCTGTTTGCCCACGTTTGTGTGTTTCGCGCGCGCTCTTGCGTACTCTGGGCCAAACTCGAGTGCCTGGTCAAATGTATTCCTGCGTATTATATGCTGTTTTTCTCCGACATAAAGCGGAACACAACAGCGCGTGATTTGTCTTTATCTTTAAATGTATTTTGCATCCATCGCTGTTTGAAGAAGTAAATATTTGGATGATTCTACGTGTTTTTGTTTTCTTTTGTTGCAATGGAACCTTTTATTGAGAGATAAAGAACTGTTTAATTTGGATATCATTTTAATTGGTACTGGGTATTAAGTACAAAGATAAAAACGTTGGTTCTTATACATAACGTCTGAATTGGTGCAATGATCGTAAACAGAGATATGTCTGAATATGTACTAGAATAATTAAACTATTTCATCAGCTAGCACCAACTTTGACAGATATCCTTATTTCTATTATGTTGATCTCCAATGTTTTCCATATATCACACGTTCTGTGAGAATCCTGTTAAATTTTGATATCATCTTTCCTTTCACCACCGGACCAGTTAGAAAATAATCCATACGTAAAACGATTCGTTTTGGTTTTTTTTTTCAGTGGGATGAATTACTCAGTGCTTATGAGAGGATTGGAGAGAATAATAATAATAATAATAATAATAATAATAATAATAATAATAATAATAATAATAATAATGATGATAATAATAATAATAATGATGATAATAATAATAATAATAATAATAATAATAATAATAATAATGATGATAATAATAATAATAATAATAATAATAATAATAATAATAATAATAATAATAATAATAAATTTGATTGTTGTGCGCTAAGCGTGGCACTGATGGCTTCTGATTTTAGCTGATTCCAGGTGCTAACATGTAAATGTTTAGTCTTAGTGAATTAAGATAAACGATAGTAAATATATAATTCATTATAACATATTTGTTTCTCAGTTGTCTGGCCTTAGGCATGTCGCTGTGCGTCTATGTCCAAGTGCAGGAGAAATGAGCCGGGTGTGGAAATGGTTATTTTTGAAGAATGAAGAAACCAAGACATTTTGTAAGTAGCATTCAGATACTTCGGAAAACCTTCAATCGAAAACCGTTTAAAAGGGCTAGTTTACCTGACATGAAGATATTTCTAGCTTAGCCCCACCTGCAGTGTTATGTGCTACTTCTATCAAAACCTGTCATCACATCGCGTATATTCGGTTGTGATGGATGTGTGAGGTATATTTTTATCAGACTGGGCATCATGATAGATATATTGGCATTCGTATGCATGTACTCGCGGGTCATTTTGTTAGCCTGCTGATAATAAATAATAATAATAATAATAATAATAATAATAATAATAATAATAATAATAATAATAATAATAAAAGCCAATCGCCCAGATATCGTTATTAGAGACCGCAATCAAAAAGATTGCCACCTTATTGGTAAGGCAACCCCTGCAGACTGCAATGTATCTTTGAAGATCTTCAAAAACCTATCAAAATACAAGGACCTTGGAGTCGATATCTCAAAATTGTCACACAGAAGAAAATCAACTATCTCTGTTGTAGTTGGCGCCCTCGTATTCAGTGGAAAAGATTACAATAGACTCATTGAAGGCATTCCTGGTAGCCCATGTCTTAAATAAATACAAAAAATGTTCTCAGGGGTACAGCCCACACCTTACAAAGGCCTTTATGTATGTTAAATATCTGTTTTTTGTTTCATTTTATTTACATTTTTTTTTAAATTGCTGTGGAAGATGCCATGATGCTATTTCTGAACTTAATCTCTGGGCGGGACCCGGAAAGAAATGAATACACACCATAAAAGAAAAGGATATAATAATAATAATAATAATAATAATAATAATAATAATAATAATAATAATAAATTCGAAAAACTGTCAAAATACAAGGACCTTGAAATAGAAATCTCAAAAATGTGGCACATGGGAACATCAACAATTCCTGTTGTAGTTGGAGCCCTTGGACTGGTTGGAAAAGATTCCAGTAGGCTGATTGAAGGGATCCCTGGAAGTCCATGCCTCAAAGAGATACAAAAAATTGTTCTGACAAGTACAGCCCACACTTTACGAAGGGCTTTATCTATGTAATTTTTTTTTTTTTTTCAGTGGAAAGTGTCATGATGCCATTTCTAACCTTAGGTCCCTGGGCGGGACCCGGAAAGAAATGTGTAAACGCCAGATATCAAAGGGAATAATAATAATAATAATAATAAGTTATATGTTTATGGGACTACACAATACACACTGACAGAACAATCAAAGCCAACCGCCCAGACATTGTTATTAGAGACCACAAAAAATGCCTCCTTATTGATATGGCAGTCTCTGCAGACTGCAATGTATCTTTGAAAATATTTGAAAAGCTGTCAAAATACAAGGACCTTGAAATAGAAATCTCAAAAATGTGGCACATGGGAACATCAACAATCCCTGTTGTAGTTGGAGCCTTAGGATTGGTTGGAAAAGATTCCAGTTCACTAAGTGAAGGGATCCCTGGAAGTCCATGCCTGAAAGATAAACAAAAATTTATTCTGACAAGTACAGCCCACACTTTACGAAGGGCTTTATCTATGTAATTTTTTTTTTCAGTGGAAAGTATCATGATACCATTTCTAACCTTAGGTCCCTGGGCGGGACCCGGAAAGAAATGTGTAAACGGCAGATATCAAAGGAAATAATAATAATAATAATAATAATAATAATAATAATAATAATAATAATAATTTGTTCGACCTTAAAACCTGGTGTTGATGCCATCTTAATCTATGCTCATGAGTTTAATTATCTGGGGCCTTATCATGAAGGGGTGTCGAGAAGGCTACATTCTTTAAGTTTGAAAAATGAGGTAGCAAAGTCAATTCGGGTGTCCTATCTAGATATTTGGGTAGGCTCTCCGTCTTAAACAGTCTAATCAGACAGGTACACCGCACTTGAACTTATTTCTAACTGTGATCCACTTTTACTTTTACATGCTTCTTTCATAAAAATATATCTCATAGCCAATATTCGGCTGTGATGAATGTGCTTAAGATAGCTTTATCAGATAGGGTGTCATGATGAAGTTATTGAATATATTGAAATTATATAGATGTCCTAAGAAAATGAGATGTAATAATATCAATGTCACTCACATTTCAGCTAACAATCTATTATATAATATATATTATATATAATGTGTTGTAACCTGGAGAGGGTTACTGAATGAAGAATAACTAAAACGGAGGTTGGAAATGAAATGGTAATCGGTATAATATCAATAAAATACAATACTCGCCAGCGGCATGAATTAGGTAAACCGCTGCTAGTGGTGGACTACTTAGACAGCATATTACCTCCACTTACAATAGTGTCCAACGTATTCATGTGGATTGGGACATACCCATCAATGTTCATAGGTACGGTACATAACAATATGTTATTATTTTTAATATTATTATGTTGGTGGTGAACAGTGGTCAATTGAAATTCCTTTATTGCGTCAACAATACTTCTAACAATTCTTCTTCTTCTTCTTCTTCTTCTTCTTCTTCTTCTTCTTATTATTATTATTATTATTATTATTATTATTATTATTATTATTAGTGATGGACACGTCACCTAGTGGTTAGAACGTCTGAATCGCAACAGGGTCGATTTGTCAGGAAGGCAACTTCCTGAGGTTATCGGACTGGAGGGGCCGATCCCAGTGTGCGGCACCGTTGGAACGTAACTGAAAACGATATATACGGGTTGACCCAAGACTTGTGAGTAAAATTGGGTAGATGGAAACTTCGGGGCCGTCGATAGTTGTGCTAGCACGAAATCACAGGGGCTTGAGCGTGCTGCCCTTGTTTAAATAGTTGATCACGCTAGATAACACGCTCTTTCCCAGAGACTGTCTGCTCAGCATAGTTGCAGTATAAACTACAGGTGGGCTGTGTGGGGTTTGAATAAGCACAAATGTGCCTGAGCAAGCGTCTGCAATAGGGATTGGATAGCCACCTTAGTTTACAGGTATCCTCGAATAGGAGTGGCCAGCTATATATTATTATAATTATTCTTGTAATTACACAGACAAGATCAACATTTGGAATGCTTATATATATATATAATAGATCCAAACAAGAATCAAACTGTCCGCTTTGTTATTATAATCTTTATACGTCGATACTTGAGCGAACTGTTATGTTGTTCAAAATTTAATGTAATATTTTAGTATATATTTCTGCTACTAGTGTGAAATGGGTCGGATTTTGCAAGCAGTCTTGTACTGTAAATACACAGATTGGTTTTCCTGTATATCACTGTGTGTATTTTTACAGTTGGAGAAATACTGACAACCGCATACACAGACATACACACAGCCAGCAAAATACACACACACACACACACACACACACACACACACACACACATATATATATATACATATATATATATATATATATATATATATATATATATATATATATATATATATATATATATATATATATATATATATATATATTGATAAATAGGGTGCGGCAAAATTAATGCTCCTTTTTATTTATTAACTTTTATTGAACAAAAATTAGTTAAGTGTAAAATTTATAAGTATTGTTACATCAAAACAACAGGATTTGTTACAACTAACAATCTACTTAACATGATCAAAAGTCTCTCATTCATGTTCAATTACGCGTTGAACCTTATCAGCAACACTTCTACAAGCATTTGACACATTCCTACATTAATTTCAGAAATTTTCTCAGAAATGCCTTCATTAATTCAGGAATTGTATCGGTATGAGCCTGTAAAGAAAATCTTACAGTTTACAGGGTATGAGTATAAACTACATCCGTGTCCAGGGTAAGACGATAAACTATATCCGTGTCCTGGTTAAGACGATAAACTACATCCGCCTCCAGGGTAAAACGATAAACTACGTCCAACAGCAAGGCCTCTGATCAGGTGGTTTTGATGAGCGTGAAACCACCTCATAATTGCTGGTGTTCCCATGTCCACCCTAACCCGGGGTGGTAGCAACTGTTAGGGTCCCAGATATGGGCAAATAGTTAACCCCGAAACTGAGGTAAAAAGCATTATAAAAATGTAAAAATACGCTTTAACACTAGAGATACTTTGTTAAAAATTATTACCAGAAATATTTTTTAAGAAAAAAACTATTACCAGCAATACGTTTTTGAAAATAATATTAACAGCTATACATCTTTGAGGAAAAAAATATTGCCAGAAATAGATTTTTGACAAATCAAAATATTACCAGGAAAAAAAATTGTCGACATTAAATAACCATTGAGAGTGATATACCGTAAAACAAAACAAAACAAAAACAAACTACCTCAAAGAAAAAATTCTGGTCGTGGTAGCTCTCGTGATTTTTATGGCTACTCAGTTCATCCACGTCGTCCGTTTCACAGCTCGTTTTTTAGTTCTATAACTGATTTTTTTATTTTTTTTTATTTTAGTTTTTTTGTCTTAAACTGCGAAATTAATAACGACCAGTCTAGATAGAAAGTCATTCTAAAGAAGGATTTTGTCTCCGACAGGAATCAAAACTGTGCCCCCTTTCCATCAACCAAAACGTAATATTACCAACTCAGCTACGGATGTTTGAATTACCTATTTAAGGAATGTACAATTTTTTCTTGTGGGGACTTCTCCGATTCTATATATTCTCGCTTCATTTTTGAATCCGAAGCGTAAACAACAGTAATTTTAAGTGGTCTTTCTATTTGGCCTTATTTCTTTATTACTCTAAAAGGTATTTATAAATATAAATATATTATGCAAATATTGATTATTATAATACATTAATAATGTTGGATAAAAAATCAATTAAAAAACTACTGATCATGTTATATATTGGCGTGCACTAAAAATGTCTCAATCTAAACCAGCGGCACTTCAAAACGAAAAAGATTATAATGTTTGGTTATTTATCAAAGTTTAGGAAGTGGTTCAGGTCGAGAACTTTTCTACACATTTTTAACATGATGTTGTTTTGTCTTTTCTTATGCAGGAATTGTATTGGTATGAGCCTGTAAAGAAAATCTTTCAGTTTACCCAAAAGAAACCTCCAGGGTATGAGTATAAACTGCATCTGTGTCCAGGGTAAGACGATAAACTATATTCGTGCCCTGGTTAAGACGATAAACTACATCCGCCTCCAGGGTAAAACGATAAACTACGTCAAACAGCAAGGCCTCTGATCAGGTGGTTTTGAGGAGCGTGAAACCACCTCTTAATTGTTGGTGTTCCCAGGTCCACCCTGATCCTGGTTGGTTTATCTGAAATGTGAATTGGTGTCTGCACACGTGTGCAGAAGTATATCTACAATCACATACATACATATTACTACCTTTGCGTAAATTCATTTTTAAAGGACATATGTCATTTCAATATACAAATTTATTTCCCCGACTACGATTAGTCTAATAATACCGGAACAGATCAATAAATCCATACTCTGACATTATTAACTGACTTGCGATCTGAAAGTTTCTCTGTATAATGTTTGATCTATTTACCACATAAGTGTTGAGTTAGGTTTAGCTTGGTTTGTTTTGCTTTGTTTTAGGACATATCAACCTCATTGCTGATAAGAATTTTTATTGCTGGTAATATCTTTTTCAAAAAATGTATTGCTGGTTACATTTTTCTTCTTCAAAAATGTATTGCTGGTAATAATGTATTGCTTGTAATAATCATTTACGAAAGTGTATTGCTGGTAATATTTTTCCTTCAAATGTATTGCTGGTAATATCTTTCCTTCAAAAATGTTTTGCTGGTAACAATTTTTCCCCAAAGATTTTAACGCTGCTATTTAAAATCTATTTTTACACTTTCATAGTGTTTTGACCCCAGTTTGGAGGTTAACTATTTGCCCATAGTTGGGACCCTAACAGATTCTACCACCCTGGGTCAGAGTGGACGTGGGAACACCAGCAATTAAGAGGTGTTTAACGCTCCTCCTCGTAATTTATCGTCTTACCTAGAACGGATTGAGTTAGGGCTGAATCTCTTAAAATATTTATCAGCTAATTAAATATAGGTCTGTAGTGATATTAACTTGGTCTGGTCACAGAGTCTCAAAAGTGATTCGTTCAGGAATCGCATATCACTAAAAGTTCCCAGTTATATAAACGTTTAAATGTCTAACGAGATGATGTACGTTTTTAAGTGTGTGATTATGGATGTATGACTGAGTGCGTATCATCGGCTGTGCGTGTGTGTCTCTACATTTGCTGATGCACGCACGTGGCAGGAAATGTCCCACAATCGTAGCCAGCACGTGTGCCATGAATACATGTTCTTGTTTGCACAGCAAGCGTTCCATTTTTTAAATGTTTTTCTTTTTTTTTTTATCGCGTCTTCGTTGATCTTCCATTCAATGATTGCTCTTTTTCTCTACCGTTTCTCCATCGAATTCGTTTTGTGCGCACTCTTGTTAGCTGTTTATTTTTTTTCTTCTTTTTATTATTATTCCGTACTGTTTGTACCAGAATCTTATCATTTTGCTGAAAAAATACAAACTATTATTTGAGCTTGTACCCTTTTATTTATCTCTTTTTTTCTTCTTGCCTTTTCTTATATGGTCATTAATATCATTGCCATATCTGTTCGAATAGATTTTATAATTCATTTTTTTACAAAAAAAAACAAACTTTTCTCGTTCGTAAATTCTTTCTTTGTTTCGTTCAGTTCCCTTCTTTATCCTTTCTAATTATTTTCTGTTTATTCCTCTTTTCTTTTTTCGTTTCTTATTAGTCTCTTGTTCGAATGGTCCTTTTAAAAGCGCTCCCTTTTGCCTTTCTTTCTCAATATTTTCTAAAAGTAGATTTCTGATTTTATTTTCCTTGTTTATTTCTCATTTTACAAATCATATATTACTCAATTCTTTTACAATTTTTCCCTTCACATCGCCATAATTTTTATAATACTAACATCCATAATTTCCTACAATATTTTTCAATAATTCTTTCTCGAAATATATTTCATCCTCCTATTTTGGCTTGTTTTCATTCAATCTGTCTCATTCCTTGATTTCTAGAAATCACCCATTTTTCTTCCAATTTCTTCTTTCTTAGTAATTTTCCTTCCTTCACCGACATACATTCCAGGTCACATTGTTGATCTTAATGCGGGAAGGCCTTGATAAATTCACTTGCGTTGGCCGAAATAGTTCTTAAACTTTCCAAGCTGCAATACGTGCAATACACCCGATTAGCTGTCTCTCCCTTACCGATTTCTCAATTTCCTTTTTCTCCCATCCTTGTTTCATCGATCTGTTTTCTTGTCAATGACCAGTGTGTTCTCAACACATACTTGTGTCCCGATCAAACAGCTTAATTCTAATAACCTCTGACACGGCTGCCAAACACCGGAAATTGCTTGGAATTTGATTAACGAAAGATGCGCGAGCAATTGCTATCAAACTTTGACCAATCACCACAGTCCCCAAAAAACAAAATGACTGACATGTAGGTTGACCGAAAACGAAGGAAAAAGGTTTAGCAAAATGTGTGTAGAAGAAAAAGAGGAAACAAAAGGAAAAAAAAAAAAACTATATGTAGCAAAGTTCGATAAAAAAATCTCGTGAAAATTGAAAAGCTCAAAAATTACAAACGATAAAATAAAATAAAATCCACCCTCCCCCAGCAAAACCTTAGCAATCTCAAAATTTTAAATAATGTATAAATAGAAGAAAATATTTCTCATCAGAAGAACACATACCAAAAAGAAGCAATGAAATGAGGAATCAACACTGAAAATAAATAAAATGAACTGGTATGAAATTCTAAACAATAAAAAAGAGAGGAAACGAAGAGAAGTAATCAATGAAAATGAAAGAAAGAAAATATCGTGTGCCTGAACAGAAATAAAAATGAAAGTAACAAAATGAATATCAAAGAAAAAAAGGGGCACCAATAAAAACAATTTATTAAAGATACATACAAATGTAAAAGAAAAATTACCAACCTATAATTGTATTTGGTTTATGTTGTGGATTCCGGGATGAAATCCGATATCAATAAATAACAAACGCCAGGAATAGATAAGGAAAAGAAATGTATTAACGCAATAATGCAAACTGATAGTACGGGTTAGTAGATCCAGGAATGCGGGTTAGTAGCAATAACATATATACAGTCTTGGTATTGAAGTATCTCGATATGACTACTTACTGAGTCTAGGTGCTCGTGACGATGACTCTTGTACTACCTTCGTCTAATTCTAATCTGATACTACTCTCATACAGACTCCGTGTATTCAGTGGTAGTAGTATATGTATACCTCGGGCGAGTCCATCTGTGTGAAAAGGGGAGACCCCTTGTCAGTTTGAGAGAGAGAGAGAGAGAGAGAGAGAGAGAGCAAACTGAAAATTTGGGAAAAGAACAATGAAAAGAAATGTACAAAATTTAGAATAACATAGTTTTTAATCATTTTATCCAAAAGCAAGTCTGTAAATGACACTAAAATGCAAGAGGTTACTCAAAGTAGACAATAAAATAACATCCTTGAAGGAGACTCAAAATGACGACTAACAATTCATTTAAATTTTTGATGATAGTACTTGACAGAAAAGCAAGAGGCCGATAGCGAGAATCGGGGAAGAAGAAAACATTAGCAAAGAACTTACGGTTAAATACAGTAATTTCAACAGTGAAATTATGAAACCTATCTGTTAGTCTAGTGATACGCCTAAATTTGTGAATTCATAGTACCAAAGAGGAAATCTCATTAAAACAATTACCATGAATTGTTTTGTAATAAAAACACAGGGAAGTTACATTACGACAGTGGGAAAGTAACTGTAGCCGAGATGCCGCGTTAAGATCGATAACATTGCAAATTCTTCTTTGGATTTTGTCAATAATCTCTAGACATATAGAAGCAGCAGACCAGATGTGGCTGCAATATTTGTAGCACGGACAAATGGTAGACTTATAAACGTGCAAAAATAGATTCTGACGAGAAAAATTGTCTTGCTAGATATAGTCAACTAACCTTCCTAGGAGCAGACCTAGGAACTGAATGAATATAATCGTCCCAATTCATCTCTGTAGAAAACGTTAGGCCGAGAAAGTTGCTCCACTGGAGGTTAGCATCAGCCGTACTAATGGAAGTCAAAAGAGATTCTCTGAGACGATTAAAAGAGAAAAGTTTTAGTTTTGATTTGGGCTGGTTTGATTTGGTCTGTTTTACGGCATATCAACATCAATAGGTTACTTAATGCCTACAAAATTTCTATTTTTGGTAATTTTGTTTCCAAAAATCTATTTCTGGTAATATTTTTTCTTCCAAAATGCATCGCTGGTAATATTTTTTTTAACTGTGTAGCTGGTAATATTTTTTTTTTAAATGTATTGCTGGTAATATTGTTTTTAATTTATTGCTGGTAATAATGTATTTCTGGTAATAATTTTTCTTCAAAAATGTATTTTTGGTAATAATTTTGATTAATTTGTAGTGTAACACTCGCACTCAATTCGCATAAAAAATTTCCAGAAAACTTACATTTATGTGTAATTGTACATGCTTTACTGTGGCTTGATAAAATTGATAAAATCTACCGTTTTGAAGTTATCGACAGTGAAATTCAGATTCATTCGCGTCGCGGGCCGCCATTTATGGAGTTGTTTGTATACATTCGCTGCAGAAAAGCTATCAGTGTAGGTATCATGGCGCAAACTGAGCGTGTGTACGTAAATAGTTCTCGTGCGCAGTAATTGAGACAGATTTAGACAAGAAAGATCAGTTCCAAGCTTAGTTTTCAGTAGTCTTCCGCGTTTAGATTTCCGCAGGGAATGTATGCAAACAACGCATGTAATGGCTGCCACCAAAGACGCGATCGAATCCCAAATTTCACTGTCGATTTCTCCAAAAAGGTAGATTTTTATCAAATTTATCAAGTCAGACTCGAATGGAGCATGTACAGATCCACATAAATGTAAGTATTCTGGACATTTTTAATGGGAACTGAGTGCTGGTGTTACACTGCAAATTAACCATATTTTTTACAAAGTATTTCTGGTATTTTAACCTATTTTTACACTTTCATAGTATTTTGACCCCACTTTGGGCGTTAACTCTTTGCCTATATCCAGGACTCTAACATGTGCTACCAATCCAGGCCAGGGTGGACCTGGGAACACCAGTAATTAAGAGGTGGTTTCAAGCTTCTCAGAATATCCTGAAGAGGCATTGCTGTGGGATGTAGTTTATCATTTTTCCAAGGACGTTTATTTTTAAGACTTTAGAAAATTATAAAACGCATTAAAATAAAGTTGAAATATTTAAAAAAATATATTATGGCAGAGATAATGAAATAAAGCTATAAAAAAAACAGATGACAGAAAATAAGAATTAAAAAAAGGAGACTGTGATAAAAAAGGAAAATAGTGTTTTTGCAGTCGAAATATAAACGAAAGTATTCATTTTCATTTTTTCTATTTCTTACCCAGCAAAAAGTAATTAATACCAGAAAAAGTACAAAATAAAACCTATACTCAATGGCTGAACTTAAAAGGAAATTCAAAATAATGGGAAAACTATGAAGAAACCTAATAAATGAAGCAGAGAAACATGATGTTAGAAATGTTAAAATAAAAATAAATGAGAATGAGAAGCTTTGAGTTAGAGAACAATAACAATTCAAACGGAGCAAGCGGAAAGGGCAAAAGTATAAAATCATTAGAAAGCGAAAGCGATAATTAAAGAAAGAGAAAGGAAACTAGTTGAAAGTGACAGACAGGCAGACGGAAAGGAAGGCAAAATGAAAGATACGAAAAAGGGTAAACGGAATATTTCAATCACAAAAAGATAGAATGAATGAGCCAGGCACGAGAGAAAATAATGATGGCGTCTTTTTCGAGGTATGGTAGTGGCTACATCGTACCAACAAACATATTGTGTCCTCTTTTTTTCCATTTTATTTGCCTTCCATTTTTTCTGGGTAAAATGGCCTATTTGAAGAAAATAAGCTGTGTGATTGTAAAGAAACGCATCGGTACAATTTGTTGGATTAGTGGTTTCGTTGGTGGCCCAAAAATGCTTTGAATTTTAAAGCCGGGCGTGTGTTATACGCAGAATCTTCACGGTGGCATGAGATCGGTTATGAGTGATAAGTCTGTAAATCTTGCATTTAAACGAGAAAAAACCGATGGAACCCAAGTGCGAACAATTTAAATGGTCGTCAGTTTTTTTTTTGTCATCGTATTTATTTAAATCTTAATCAAAATAAATTTCCATTTAAGTTTAATGGTCACAATTGTTAGAACGGGCGGAGTGACCGCCACAGAATTGAATTATGAACAATGAAGAGAGTGTTATAATACGATAAAACTTCTAGTGATACTTTATAATTAGTTATACCATCCGCAACATTGCAATAATCAGCATTTACTAGGTCTTGTGATCTGTTGTCCAGTGAGACATTAATTTACTGTAAAAACAAGGTTGTCTCAAATAAGAAATAATGTCGTATTACAAATTAAAAAAAAAAACGATTTACACACACACACACACACACACACACACACACACACACACACACACACACACACACACGTGCGCGCGCACACACACACGGTGGAAGAATGGCTTTTATTGAGGGATCGAAGAGTAGAGTTCGAATTTCAGTTGATTTTATTACATTTATTGCAAATAAACCTTGGGAAAGTTATGAATCTATCTCGTCGCCGACAGATATATGTAATTACCAGGACAGTCCGGGCCCTACAGTCTTCGGTGGCAACCGATCTAAGAGAAGGACGACTAGGAATTCAAAATATGGGGAGGGTAATTTGTGTAACAATTCCTTGTATTCGGCTCTTCCCCAAAGTGTGGTCGGGTCCGCACAAAACTTCATCACTATAATAAAATGACATATACAGGTACTCTGGCTGTTTCGTTCAAAGAACTGAGATCCTGGACCTTCATACGTCGGAAAAAGACACACACACACACACACACACACACACACACACACACACACACACATATATATATATATATATATATATATATATATATATATATATATATAATATGGATAAAACAGCTGAAAAAAAATGCTTCATTGAGTTTCTGAGGAAAGACCGAGGTGGTCTGAAATATTAAATATATATAAAAACATATAAATAAATACTTTCGCAAAAAAACACCCAATTTTTTTCAGCTGTTTTGTCCATATTATATATATATATATATATCAAGAAAGTATACTTGGCTTCTCATTATGCTATATATATATATATATATATATATATATATATATATATATATATATATATATATATATATATATGGACTCTCTTGTCGATTTCGACGTATGAAGATCTGACTGCTTAATTGATTCAGTTATGAAATTTTGTGCGATAATCTTAAGTAGCACTTAAGATTCGCTAGTGATTTACAAAGGAGGCCACATATGGAGCAACAATGAAGGAGGATTGTGAGATGAGATCACTGTTAGATTGGCTGACCTTTTAGATCTTGCTCTCGATTTTTGAAGATGATTCAGACAAGTAGATTGAAAACTACTTAGTCCAATAGAACACGTTGGTCCCCATTCAACCCCCTCCAAGGCTAAGCGCTCAAGGATTTTATGTGGTATATTGACAGCTGACAAGTTGCTTTTCAGCTTGTCTTTGTATCTTAGCCATGTGCGTCCTATATTCCTGTAGCCCTGATCTAACTGTCTGTACATTAGGATCTTGGGTATCCTGTCATTAGACATTCTCAAGACATGACCAGTCCACCGTAACTGAGAGTGTATCAGAAAAGTCTCGATTCCTCCAATATTATACCTGTTAAACAGGTCAACATTAGATGTCCTATGTTGAAGGTTAACTCAGATTGCACGCAGCTTTTATGGAAAGCCTCCAGCTGGCGTATATGATACCTGTATGGAATCCACGACTCTGAGCCGTACAAAAGGGTGGCAAGTACAACAGCTCTGTAAACCCGAATTTTCGTATCCAGTCGAATATCCCGCTCATTCCACAAGCGATGGCGAAGTTTGATGAAAGGACTGGTAGCCTTAGCAATCGGATGCATGATTTCATCATCTAAAGTTCCACTATTGTTGACTTTGCTACCAAGATAAGTGAAAGACTTTACATAGTTCAGGGCTTTGTCTTCTAATTTCAACCTCTCTCTGGAAATTTGTAGACTGGTGGTTTTTGTTTCTCACCACAGAATTGCTTCAGAGTAGGACAATGTTGGTGCACTACTTCAGTTTTCCTTATGCTAAGTATAAGACCAATGGCTTTACATGCAGCAGAGAAACGATTTATTAGACGTTGGGCCTCCTCAAAGGATGTCGCTACAAGAGCAGCAGCAGCATCCAACAACAAATCACGAATAATTTGCGTACGAAGGTGGGTCTTGGCTTTTAAGCGCTAATGATTGAAGAGACCACCAGTTGTTCGAAAGTGAAACTTGACGCCACTCTCTGTGTCTGCACATGCATATTTCAGCATCACTAAGAAAAAAGGGCAAAAAGGACAGGGGCCATGACACAACCTTGCTTGGTGTCATTTGTGACATCAAAGGATTCTGACATCATACCATCAGACACGATATTAGCTTTCATTCCTTCATGAAAGGAGATGATGACCTTTAGCATGTTTTCAGGGATGCCGAGTTTCCTCAAGACCTGCCAAAGAGCCTCTCGATTCACAGTATATAAAGTGAGTGTATGTGTGTGTGATCTCCCGTCGATTTTGGCGTATCACGACCAAACAGTTCATTTTGGTAATGAGACGCGAAAATAGCCACTGATTTTATTCTAGTTGTGAAGGCCTGTGTAGAATCATCACCATTTTTCGGAAGAACTGTTAACAGAGAATGTTGTGCTCAGGATTCCATGAAATCTTCCAGCATCTCTCTAAATGCTTTATTGTCACTGTACACCTAAACACCTAAACACCTACAGAAATGGCGTTGTTTGAATCCAGACTCTCCATTCATCTATACTAGCTTTCACCCAAAATGAAAAGAGAAAAATCTAACCTGCTATGCAACCCAAACCTGGAGGAAGATGGATTCATTTTGTTTTTTCAAAAGTTGGCGTGTAGTGAAAGAAACAAGAAACCAGCTCACATAATCTATATCTGCGCCGATAACCTTTGCGCTGCCTGGATTTCCATTAACAGTAGGATGCTTCCTTGGATAAAAGCATTTTAAAAAAGAAACTTCTAAAGGCAGACATGATCCTACGGGAATGCATATGCTGAAAAATGAATCTACATTGTTACTTCACTCCTCTTTTCTACATACATACGAATATATTCATAAAGCATATACACACACAGCATGTGTGTAGACGTTTCAGACTCGATGAATCATTAAATATAATTATCAATTTCTCCTAATAATTTAAAAATATATATATATATATATATATATGTGTGTGTTTTTTTGTGTGTATGTGCGTGTCTGGGCTTAATTGTAATCTTGTATGCGATTCTATACCGTCAACAAATTAAATATCGACACGAAAATATCGATAATCATAAATATTGTTTTTCAAAAATGTACTCTTCTCACTTCAGGTAAATTTGTATTTAGAATCAGGACAATAATAAACTAAAAATAACACTGAAAATTTAACGGTTTTGTTATTTGAATTTTCTGATGAATCTTAATTCTTCGGTTAATGATTGAATAAGCTCATGGCGGGTTCTACAACAATAGATTATGCGTAGACATTACCCTACCGCATTGTTAAATAAATGAGCTTAATAACTTTAAGAATATATTACAATATATAACGATCGTAACTATGAATGTTGATCTTTCTCTCTCTCCCTCTCTCTCTCCCCCCTCTCTCTCTCTCTCTCTCTCTAGCATTATTCTAAGTATGGACGAATGGTAGACATAGATATGTAAGGTAGATTCTAGAGAGAAAAAAATTCTAACACGACACAGTGAACTAACTTTCTTAACAGCCTACCTTGTAATTGATTCAGTATTGTTTTTCCGCTTCATGTCCACCGAGAACATTACCTTGACAAAGCGCAATGCGTCACTCTTCTGTAGGTTAAGACGAGCCATGCTGATGCAAAGCAAAAAGGGGTTACTGCAAAAGAAAATCTGCTAACCATGTTAAAAAGACATCTGTTTTATACAATGAGAAAAGATGAGAAGGAGGATTTAATACTCAAAGACTATTATGACGAAAGAAAAGCAGGTGGAGACAGAGAGTAACCGACTAGGCGAGTTTCACTGAATTCATGACAGAACAAGGAGGAATAACGTATAAAAGTTTAAGAGTTACTTAGAACCACGTTGGCCTGGTTACTATCGTGTGTCATGATCGTCCATGTCCTGAAGATTGGTAGTCATTTTTACATTCATATATATAAAGTTTGTCAGAGGTTTTATGAAAGATATCTAATCACAAAGGAACTATATATATTCACACACACATATACATATGTGTGTGTGTGCGTGTGCGTGTGCGTGTGTATAACGACAACAAAAATGCCACTATTTCGCCAGTAACCTACAATCTCGATCAATCGATTCTTCCAAAATGGAATTAGGCTTAATTTTTTAAAAAATATACTTAAAAGAATGATACAAACTATACATGAAAGATTATAATAATCTTTGGAAAGATTCTTCGGATACTATAAAATGGTTCCATTGTATTAAAAATAAAAATAAGCTTACTTTTATTCAATTTGACATTATACACTTCTACCCATCCACTTCTAATAATCTTTTATTAAAAAGTTTAAATTTTACTAAAAACTAAATTAACATTACTGATGATGAACGTGAAGTTAGCTTAGCGTCTAGACAATCTTTACTAATATATGACAATTTTACGTGGGTTAAATATCTTAATTATAAATTTGATGTTCCTATGGGAGCATATGACTACGCTCAAATTCCTGATTTAGTAGGTATCTATATATTAGACACACATAGTACAATTATTGACCCTAATCTAGTAGGTCTTTACGGAGATGATGGAGCTATTTTTATCCCATATATATATATATATATATATATATATATATATATATATATATAGGAGATAAATATATGTCAAAGTAGAAAACGTTTTATTGCGACGCGTTTCGTCCTTTAGTACTTTATCGAACTAAGTTTGTTATGTTGGTGAGACTATACATGCACACGAACCGTTTAATTTTAAATTTACATTTTTTATTTTAATCTAGCCGATTTCATATACATTCTTTTTTTTCCATCATTTTTGATAGTAGATATTCCACACTCTGATAATAGATATTCTGCCAGGAATGGTGAAATGTTGTAAGAGCGCGGATGCATATTTACTGTGGATGACCTTGCTATCAAGACAATTTCTAGACATTTTTGCTTAGTGAATTATTTTCTCCAGTGATCATTTCATGTTTGACCCTAATTGTGACATAAAATACTATTCTGATCAAAGGAGAAAACAATTCACTACAATGAAAATGTCAGTTTACGAGCATATATAGGTATGATAACGGTTAATCCTAGACATGAAGTGGTTAAGATTGTACTGATCGGGGAAGCATTCTAATGGGAGTCTGTTCTACAAAAGAGCGGTATTTGGGAATAACCCTTTTGAATGGAACTTCCTGTTTACTAATGGTATACGAAGGCAATTGGCGATGATTGGACCCGGTGAACGTTGTATGGTGGGTCTTAGCTTTGAATGTTAGAATTGGTAGCTTCGTCAGAACAATGATCTTGGAAATAACGATAGTGTATCGCGAGGCTTGTGACGTTTCATCTTAACGTAAGGGGTTGTAGACCCAAAGAAGACGAATCACCCACAAGTCCGCCTAAAGGCTTCTGGACCCTATCAAGACTGGAAAGTGAGGAATGTGCAGCTCCTGACATGACGTGGCTGCAGAATTCCATTTTTCGGTCTGATATCTCGCTAATTAAGACAGGGCATAGCAGGAGTTAGATACTTACTGGATCCGTAAGAGAAACCAACCATTTTTTCAGCGTCTTTAGCTATGGATCGTATTTACGTTCAACTTGGGTCAAATTGAGACCCAATTGCTGTTTAAGGTAAGGAGCCTCCTACAGAATAATAACCATTGATCATGATAGGTGACGATTCCGGGTTTGCTCGGCGATGGTGAATAAGTCTAATGAGTGTTGAATATACACCTTTGGAAATTGCGAAAATATTGGACAGAGATCAGTGAATAATGAAGAAAGAAATTTAAAATATTGGCAAGAAAATAAAATCATCTGGCTTTGATAGCGACACAAAAGCTAAATCTGAGTAAAAATAAACAAGGCAAGTAGATCGACCAGGAAGAAAATATTTGAAGAATTTGATGCAGAGGGAAAGGCTGAGGAATATTAAAATGTTTGGATAAACATATGAAATGAAAGATAATATTGGACCAGAACAAGAGTTGTTTTTAAGTGATTCTCAATGATTTAAAATCCAACAGACACCAAAGGCTTTAGTACACACACACACACACACACACACACACACACACACACACACACACACACACACACACACACACATATATCTATCTATCTATCTATCTATCTCTCTCTCTCTCTCTATATATATATATACTACATCTAATCATAATCTAAAATTCTTACGTCCATTAAACAATTCAGTCAGTAAACCTCTACGTTGAGTAGCTCTTAGGACTTGCGTTCAGTAAACAATAGCGTAAAAAGGTAGGTATGTACAGGTAAACATCAAATCTATATTTTAGTTATATATAGCCTCGTTTGAGGGATGCTCAATCATGGTATTCTCAACAGCCTTCTGTAGAACCACTTTTCTGTTGCCTGACGTCTCTTCATCTGTGAGGATATTGTCCAACATTCACAAGCTTATAGGAGGATTGATATTATATAACAGTTCAATACTCGTTTTTATTTCGTTTGTTTCTAAGGAAATATTCATGTTTCTTAATACTCTATTAGCACACTTCACTCCCGGCCAAACCCCCTCCGACACGAGAAAGAGAAAAGTGAGAGAAAAAATTGCATATGAATAAATTATTTTTTTCTTTAAATTAAAAATTCTGATACCTGCTGCCAACATTTTGACACTTTGATTTTGAATAGAGTTTACATTAATTTCCTTGTCGGACTATTAAGTCGAAAATCTCAAAATAAGCATTTACTTTGAATTAAAAAAAAGTTTCTTTTCACCCCAATACTAAATTTAAATCAAAATGGGAAACGATTTTATTTGATTTATCAGTAGAATTTTGAAGTGATTGTGATTGGTGCTAAATCCTTCACAGGAATAATCAACCAACATTTAGAATACCACATTTGCAGAATAATATTTTTGGTTAGTATGATTGACGTCATAATTATAATTCCCAGCAAAAGTGTTGAATGTTTCAAGATAATTACAGTAAGTTCTTGTATCATCTATTTTGTAAGTTGTATATGTAAAAACTTATCTAAAATAATGTTATGGTTCAATATCCTCGCATCACGGTTAATTGTCCAAGGTTAGGACCAAGGAAGAACAACAGAAACACAAGAGTAGAAAATAACAAAGATATATTACAACAGAAATATAATACAAGAAGTTGAAGGTGTTAGTATTAACTGTCAGTCTGGTTTAGAGTGAACTAATATTGTCTTGACTCGTTAGGTCTCGACTCGTTCCTCTTCGTTCCTCGATATTTAACAACCCTCCCACGTGGGTCGAATGTGACACAAGGCCGGTTTAATGTGGGCTCCCCAAGCCCGTAGGCTCGGCCAAAAATATGCCCATTTAGAATCCGTATAAACGGGTTCAGGGACTGTCTACCTCCCCGGACGACACTTTGCCCTGCGGCAAAGCCTCGTCCGGGTTCCTCTCTGCCAAAGCAGAGAGTTCGACAAGAGTCGCGCACAGTCAGAGACTGCGACTCGACTCTTTCCTCTCCTCTCTCTGAGAGAGGCGCAGTATTTATAGAGTCAGGAAGAGTCCATTATCGTTATAGGTAAGTTCCCATAACAAATATATATACATGTTAGACAAAACATGTAAATGCTCACATTTTCAAGAAGCTTTCAAAGCCAGCAAATTAATTAAATAGGCCACGCTCTCTCTAGATATTAATTTAATAGAAAACCTGTGGTCAATCATTAAAAGCAATGTATATGAGAATAAGAAACAAAATCCAAGCAAAGATCTCTGGGATGCAATAATAAGAAAATCACAATAGCAATAAAAGACAGATTGACAAAGGTTATAGATTATCAAAGAATCATTGTAAAATAATAAGATATTTTTTCAAGTATAGGCGGTATTGGGTTAATGTTGCAACCAAGGGAAGGTTACCAAATAGAATAATTACACGAAAGTTGGTAATGAATGATAATACTTAGGACAAGAACTACACATATAAGATTCGCGAGGGGCGCGTAGAAGTAGTCAACTGCTAGATGTGAGTCAAGTGAATTCCATAATGAATCTCCAACTGCAGGGTACCTACCAATTGCCCCACTCGGTCAGATGTAGCACAAGGCCGAATTTAATGTGGGGTATCCAAACTCATAGGTTCGGCCAAAATTCCCCCGCAGACCCCGTATAAAACGGGACCGGGTAGCTGTTTTCAGAGACGAGACTCTGCCCTTCGACATAACCTCGTCTGTGGACCATCTCTTCCCGGAGATAGAGAGTTTGGCCAGCACAACTAGAGACGAATATCCAACTGCAGGATATCTAACAACCGCTCCACTTGGTCAGATGTATCACAAGGCCGAATTTAATGTTGGGTATCCAAGCCCATAGATTCGGCTAAAAAATCCCTGTAAACCCCGTATAAAACGGGGCCGGATAGCTGTTTCCCGAGACGAGACTATGTCCCTCGACATAGCTTCGTCTGAGGATCCTCTCTGCTCGGAGGCAGAGAGTTTTACCAGCACAGCTGGAGACAAATATCCAACTGCGGACCAACATACAGTATTTACTACAATATTTATCTGAATGAGAACATACCTACTATCGTCCGTAGGTATGCTACAACAGTTAATTAAACAGATGTTTTTGAGATCTGTATTTTTTATTTATAGTTTATGTTGCATGCAGTTTATGCATGATTGCATAATGAAACATCAGATTCCCAAAACAACTTATTATCAAGATTTGTAAGATAGACATATATTATTAGCTTAAACTCAGTCGCTATATTTAACATATAAATACAGGGTGTCCCCCAAAATTGGCATCCATTTGTAGTCTAATAGCATAGGCGATTCTCACTGAAATTATCTCAAATTTTAATAAAATGTCTCAAAGCCAAGCTGACTATACAGACGGATTTCAATGAGAATCTATCAGGAAGATGGATCGTGCGTGTCAATGATAAAGTGCTGTTGAAATGGCCACCACGTATACCTGACTTGACACCTTGCGATTTTTTTTACTATGGGGCTATTTGAAAGGATAGGTCTATCTCCACTTCTTCCTACAAGTCTATAGGAACTTAAGCAGAGGATCAATGGGGCACTGGAGAATGTTACGCAAGACATGCTACAGCGTGTTTGGCAGGAGCTGAACTAGAGAATTGATGTGTGTTGTGTCACATGAGGTGTTCATATTGAACATTTGTGAAGCTTTGTGAAATCGTTATAAAATCTACATCCCTTTGATTTTTGATAAATAAATATTATATTGTTCAACATGTAGCCTATGTAATTTCGTTTGCCTGGGACATGTTACTCAGATATTAACATTTTAAATTATGTCCATTTTTTGGACACCCTATATATTCTGCATACGTTACACATATTACATGATTAATACCAATTTTTGTCAAAGTACTGACTAAATCGAATCTGTCCTATTGTAGTTAACAAATGCAATTATTTTGTGCGCTTCATTCAAAATAATATTTTAAATAAAGGAAATGATATTCCAAAATGTTCTCGTTTCAAATTATAATCATATCCACATTTCTTTAATTATTTTCCCCAGTGCAAAAATGGTTCTAATTACATTTTCAACATATAAAATACGCTATAATTTAATCAAAGAGAATACATAGCATTTCTTCATTTCAAATTATGAAACGCCTAACATATTAGATATCATTAAATATGATCCATTCAACTTTTTTTTTTCTTAAACCTAAAATTAAATCTAATATAGTGAAGAAACAAATTCTTTTTTTTCTTTTTTTTTTCTCTCCAGGTTATGATCAGATGTGGTTTAAGTTTCAACATAGAAAACATTTGTATTAATATTTTTATTGATCATTTATGCACTATTAAACAATTTGTAAATCATCTCAAGGCTACGGGGAAGAGAAAAACGCAAAGGAAAAAAATGGTTTTCTATTTTTTTTCTTGTGTTCTCAATGAATATATAATGTGTAAATGCATTTTATTTTGCCCTTTAGTACATACAATTTAGGGTTTTTTTAAAAAAATTCTGTCTGTTCCTTTGCAATTTTCATTTCTTTTTCTATACATGTTTTTTTTTCTGCTTTTGTCTTATTTCATCATCGTTCATCTTACTTAACTGATACCGTTCTTTCATGCCTTTTTCTTTACTCTGGATCTTTTACCTCCTCCATGATTGTTTTTTTTCCCGTGCTTGCGCAGTTAATTCGCAGTTCTTCCGTATTTTTTATTACCAATCAAGAGTGTTATTCCTCATTTTATTTTTATTTTAAAATTTTGTTTCCATTTTTCTTTTATATTTTGACCTGTCCTTAAAGTATCACATTTTTGTTTTTCTGAATTCTTCATTCATTCCTTTATGAATATTATTCTTTTAATGGATTATTTCGGTTTCTTTTTTTATTTAATTAATATCCATTTTTGTTTTCGATTTCTTTCAGTCTGTTATTGGATGTGCGAGTGATGTATTGGATACCGACGCCGTATTCGAAATCAGAGAGCCGACTCCTAAATCCAGCTGGGTTCGTTATATTAATTTAAGTGCAAATACTATTGCGGAAGATATGAATCCACCTTTTCTTCCTCTCCAGCTATAAGTCAAATAGCATGACTTGTATCAGTAAATCATTATTATCACCAAAGAAATTTTTACAATCTAAAACTATTTTCTGCCTTTATATAATCTACAAAGAAATCTATCGATAATATTCGGCAGCATTCTATTATCATCTTTGTTTCTACAGGCTGATTAAAATAATATTACATTTGGAAAGAGTGGAGCACAAAGAAACAAATTGCGTAGCATCTTGAGAGGCTGCTCTGATCATCAGTTGCATAATATCGGGGTTCTTGCAGTACCAGGTCGGGCATGGAAGGGTGTCCATGCAAGCTCCTTCGGTGGGCAACCCGAGGCCACACTATGTTACTGTCTACACCAGTTCCCTTCCTGCATATGTTACATTAGACGACCGACTGCTAATACAACTACCCTAAACCTTTCCTTACCAAAACAACTCGCCATGACTATAAGCTACCAAAAATATATGCCTAAACCATCTCAACAAAATTATACCTAAACCATCTCAACAAAATTATACCTAAACCATCTCAACAAAATTAAATTAGACTTCCATAAGACAAGTGGCGTTGACGGGATGCCAAAGAAATGTCCACCCGAACTGGCCCCCCAAAAGGACCTCCAATCGTGGTTAACTGGGACAGAAAAGGTTTTGTAAATTTTAATGCCTCCAAAAACTAAACTACTCTCACTGAATTACCATAGCGAAACTTATCTGCCTGCCAGCAGCATGGCTGATGTTCGACTCCAGGAAAGCGTCTCACCGTGCCTGAGGTTTTCAACTAACTTGAAGTGGATTAACTACATTGAATCAATAGCTACAACTACTGCAAAGTAAATTAGTTCATTGCGTCCTACCAGAAAGTTTTCCCCGCAGAGTCCATTTTACACATTTGCATATCTGCCATTCGTCCGTGAATTGAATACAGCTGCCATATCTGGTTTGGTGCTCCGCTATTCATCTCGAGGTTCTTGACAAAAAGAAGGATCAGTAATGTATTCGATTCTGAATTGGCTCCTCGATTTCAGTCACTTCCTCACAGACGTGTTGTGACTTCCCTCTGTCTTTTCTACAAATATTTCCATGGCAACTGCTTTGGGGGGGCTATTTACCATGGTGCACCAACTGCATGAATTTAAGCATGCTACTAGATTACCGTCTAGGTGCCACCCTTTTACTGTTGAAATAGTTCAATGTAACCGCCAATTCTACTCGACACTTTCCTTTCTCGCACTTCCTGACAGTGGAACTCCTTTCTTCTTACTTGCTTCCTTGATAACTACAGTCTTCAAAAAATTAAATGCAAAGTCAACCCCCATCTTCTCATGACTTGAACACTGTACATATTTTATCCTTTCCTCAATCCCACTATACACAGTCTTTTCTCACACTCCCACTGACTGTAACCCTCTCCGTGCTAGTGTCAATTTAATCTTTCTCACTGTAACCCATATTGCTTTCTTTCTTAAATATGACAGCGGAAAAATTGTACCTGGCATGAAACTGAATACGAAATAGAGATACGTCAAAGAATTCCTCCTGAAAATAATATTAGCCATTGTCGATTTTCTCTTAAATATGAGAAAATGTATATAAGATATGCAACTGGTTGCATTTTTTTTGTTTTTGGTTTGTTTGTTTGTTTTTTTTTTTTTTGGCTTTTACACAGATCAACCAATCGAAATGACCCACGCTAAGGTGCGATGGATGAATTTTCGTCAGAAATGAAAGTAACTCTGGCGTCTTATTTTAACAGATATATCTTACCAAAATGACAAAAATACCTTGAGATACAAAAGAGTAAATTTATTCAATATCATCTCCATTGGCATCAACCACAGTCTCAAGAAGATCAGAGGCACTTATCCGATCTGCTGTACGTTCGTAAACACAGATAGACTCATCCAACCTTTTCCGAATCCTCTGCACTGTTCTCAGATTGACATCCAAATAATCTGAAATGTTCCTATTGGAGCTTCCGGCGCGAAGGCTGATTAGTACAGCATCCGTTTTACAAATTTCTGGCGGTTTGAATTGTGACATCGTACTGTTTTTGTCACAGACGGTGCCCTAATTTACTGTGGCGTCGACAAAACGCGTATGCGAGAAATTAAAAAATATAAATTGGTGACAATTTACCCATCGCACACTGTACATGGAAAATGTATATAAGATATGGTAATACTCTATTTTTATAAGTGTGTCACGGTAAGAGTTATGCTTTCGACACTATTAGTTTGACTCACTTTGTCAGAGGTGGTAGTATAGCAGCAGATGTTTAATCTTTCCCACTGTAACCCATATTGCTTTCTTTCTTAAATATGACAGCGGAAAAATTGTACCTGGCATGAAACTGAATACGAAATAGAGATGCTTCAAAGAATTTCCCCTGAACATAATTTAGCTTGGTGAACGTTTGCGGAGATTAAATGGTGGTTTTTGAATACAGTTATGTGACAATATTGATTCACGATGACTTGACCGCGTGATGACAATAATAAATCGCTAAGATCCAGAAGCGTAATGCATTTCAGTAGTGAAAATAGTGATTCACAAAGATCAGAAAAATTAATGCATTTCAGTAGTGAAAATAGTGATTCACAAAGATCTGAAAAATTAATGCATTTCAGTAGTGAAAATAGTGATTCACAAAGATCAGAAAAATTAATGCATTTCAGTAGTGAAAATACTGATTCACAAAGATCAGAAAAATTAATGCATTTCAGTAGTGAAAATAGTGATTCACAAAGATCAGAAAAATTAATGCATTTCATTTTTGACAACATTGATTCGCTCGTACCCCAAAAATAGTAGTTGCATATTACTGGGGTTGTTGCAGTACCATGTCGCGCATTGAAGGGTGACCCGAGGCCACACTATGTTACTATCTACACCAGTTCCATTCCTGCAAATGTTACATTAGACGACCGATTGTTTTAAATAATAATATCCTAGGCCTTTCCTTACCAAAACAACTCACTATGAGTATAAGCTACTAAAGATATAAACCTAAACCAGCTCAACAAAAAGACAAGTAAACCCCTCAACCTTTTTTCTGAAACATTTGTGGTATCCATACCAACTTCAGTGTGCAACTGCTTTTCTTCGAAAAACCTCCAAAATATGAAAAAATAGTATTTATTTTCTGAAAACATACTGTATGGAATATTTCTATTTTATATTCCGTGTAATAAACAGCAGATATTTGCTTGGAGCAAGCTTAGGACATGTATGATACACACACACACACACACACACACACACACACACACACACACACACACACACACACATATATATATATATATACATATATATATATATATATATATATATATATATATATAACTTATTTTACGATATCACATCGAAACGTAAAAAAACGCTACACAAATGCAATCATTTTCCGATGCGTATTACTATATCTCATCGGGTGTTAGTAAATAACTGGTGAATAGTCAATTTATTGAGATTTAAAGATGAGATATGCCTTCTCATCACGAGAAAAAGAAAAAAAAAAGAAAAAGGATAAGAAAGAAAAAAGTAAGATGGTTCCATTTTTTTTGTTTTTCATTTGTTTGTTTTTTGGTGTGGGGGGGGGGCTTTTACACAGATCAACCAATCGAAATGCCCCACGCTAATTTCAAAGTAAGGGGAAAAACAAAAGTTAAGAAGCAATCATACGTAAGAGGTCATGACCCGGAAATTTAGAATCGTAGACGACATCCAGACATCGTATACAATTTGGGTGTAATATGTAATTTGTCTACTTTTGTATTGATTTGAGCCCCTTTTAATGTGAATGCTACGAACGTCAGAATAGAACTCCATTCGTTCTCGTTTTAAATGGATATATATATATATATATATATATATATATATATATATATATATATATATATATATATATATATGATTAATACAAATATAAATTTTGTCACTTAGTTGATTGATGTTATATTCATCACACCGAATCCAGAGTTTCGTAGAAGAATCTTTTTGTAATCGTTCCGTCCATTCGTCAGGTGGGATTAGCCATTGTCGATTTTCTCTTTCACATTATTTTTTATATTAAGTTAAAAATAATTTATTGTATTTTTATTGAGGGATTTATACTTCATTTACTTTGTGTGTGTGGAGGGGTGGGTGTATGAGCGTATACCTGCATGTGTGCGCATATTCACATCCGTTAATATCGTGGTTATTTTCTTCTCTCTCTCTCTCTCTCTCTCCCCCACTTTTTCTCTCTATATATATTTCATTATAATTTTTAATATATATGTATACTAATTAACCTTAGTTTCTTTTGAATTCTTAAATAAATCATTCATTACATTCAGCAGATAGCGAAGTAAAATATAAATTGAAGTAACTGAAGTACCCTGGAAACATCACAATACCTTTCTAAACATATGTGGGAGATTAAAAACAAAAAACAATTCACATCAAAATTGTCAGGGAAAATAAGGAAAAGAACATCAACCTACAATAATCAATTCAAAAACTGTGAACTCTGCTTGGAGGAACGAATATCTATATTTACCTTCCTTGACCAAAACAAACTACTAAATAAACGATCATGAATCAACTTAAAATGCAAACACGAAAACCAATTTTTTATCACGGTACATAAAATATGAAAATACTGGCTAGCTCTTGTTTCAAAGAAATGAAACAATATTTAAATGTCGCCATAAGATAGAGTTAAATTATCTTATAAATAAAATTTTATTTTGTATTTGTTTTGCAGTCATACAATTGTCTTGCAATATTCATTGAAAGTTATATGCTTTGATGTTTGTGTATATATCTTCTTGTATATATATATATATATATATATATATATATATATATATGTGAGAATATGTTTGCACGTGTATGTGTGTGTATGTATATATGTACATATATATATATATATATATATATATATATAATATATATATATATATATATATATATATATGTTTGTGTGTGTCTGTGTATATAAGTGTGTGTATACCGATATATGTGTATATGTGTATGTGCGTGTTTGCATGTCTCTATGTATGTGTATATATGTATATGTATGTGTGTGTTTATTATATATGGATGTATATGTACGTATTATTGTGTATATATATATGTACATATAATGGGATGTCAATGTGTATATGTGTGCATATATATAAATATTATGTTGGTATTTATGTGTAGGTATGTTTATGTACGTGTATGCATGTGTTTATATGTATGTATATGTGTACAAGTATATATATGTGTGTATATGTATACATGTGCGTATGTATGTATGTGTATGCCTTGTATATATGTGTTTACCTTTGTGTGTGTATGGATGTGTATATTGGTATATGCAATTATATGCATATAGCACACACACACACACACACACAAACACACACACACTCACATATACATACTAGCAGCATGGCCCGGAGTTGCCCGTGCTTGATTCAAAAATCGTACGACTCATACAGCAATCGCTATCACTTGACTTAAAATATTTTTGCCCTTCCTTGCCTTTAAAGGAGTGCCATTTACCGTGCTGATGTTGCTACATGCCTTACTTCTTGCCTATCTCTCATTGCAAATTTCTAAGCTCTATGCTAAACATTAAATCTGTTACGAAAAAAGAACTAAACAAAATGAACACAAAACGATCAGCTTTAAAAAAGGACTCATAACTAGAAAAACCGAATGAAAAAAGAATGTTAACAAGAAATAATTTTTGACACCCAACCCAGTTTGAGTTTAAGCAAGCGAATGAACCAATTGGGGTAAAGTGCCATGCAGTTTTAAATTTTTCCCACTTGTCACGAATGCAGGTATCGAATTTTTTGCATGCTAGCATGCTAGGTAACATTCGTGTCAGTCAGCTGTTGGCTTTCATGCTGGCCAATAGAAACTTCCTGCCTATTCGTAGCAGCCAGCTCTCACTCTGGCCAGTAGAAAATAGCCGCAAACTACATGAAAACTGCCGTAGAAGCATGAAAAATCGATTATTTCCACTATCGATTAGAGTTGGGAAATGCAAAGTCGGTCTTGGCCTTTCCGCTAACTTGGGGCATGGGCATGTAAATTTTGGTGCAAATAAGTCGAAAATTGCGGCCGTGCATTAGTTATAAACACACACACACACACACACACACACACACACACACACACACACACACACACACACACACACACATATATATATATGTATATATATATATATATAAAAACACATACACACACACATAGATCCTGCCTTTTATAGATAGAGATGATGTATATTATAATTATGAAGATGAATTAGATATGAATTTAAAGTTTTATTTATATTATATATTATTTATGTCTTCACATTTTCTATATATGATGATGATTATTATATTAATGTAGATTAGATGAAGAGGATGTAAATTTTGATTTAAATTCAATGTATTTCAATAGCTGTCACTTAAATGTCGCCACCTACCCATACTCATTGTGCTGACAACTTGCTTTTTCTTTTTCTCCTCCACTCCTCTCTCTTCAATAATGTAAATCCACAGGAACATTTTTCTTGGTCAAATAATTCAGATACTTACACCATTTTTTCTCTTAAATTTAATCTTTAAATAATTTTTAATAAATTTTCTGGATACATTTAAACCATCTTGTAATTTAGGACTAATGAGGCAGATATTAAAAAAAATTATCTGTCGAAATAAATTTATTAAGTAATTCTTAGATGATGTGTTCAATTTTTCCATTCTTGATATATATATATATATATATATATATACACGCACACACACACACATATATATATATATATATATATATATATATATATATATATATATATATATATATATATATATATATATATATATATAATACTTGTATATTTTGTATATTTTTGCATAAGTAACCGCCTCAATGTGAAGGAATATCGTGAGATCGATCGTCTATCGAATCGGAAATAGAAAAATACTTAATATAAATATTAGCGATTAGGTGTTCAGCTAAACGTGTAATATACGCCAGTGAAACATTTCAACTGTGCTAAACAGATGGATGAAATGCGCGCATGCGTAAAAATAATCAAAGATTAAATATGTCTCGGGGAGTGAATTACTCATAACCGAAAAGACCAAAGAGGCTCTACAATCATATAAATGTTTTTATTCTCTGTAGTCAGTACTAAATAATGCGAAAACAAGTTGAATCATGCTAGCAAGACGGCTTACTTTTCATTTCAGGAGAATGAAGAAATAACTCCAGAGAATACACAGATATACACACATACACACAAACACACACAGACACACACACAGACAGACAGACAGACACACTGACACACACACACAGACACAAACACAGACACACACACACACACACACTCACACACACACACACACACACACACACACACACACTCACATATATATATATATATATATATATATATATATATTTCATTAAAAACGACTGACAAGGTGCTTTTATTTAGTTTTTTAAAAATAAAAAAGCACCTTGTCAGTCGTTTTTAATGAAATGTGCTTGAAAGAAGGATTGCTGCCTAAATACACAAATATATATATATATATATATATATATATATATATATATATATATATATATATATATATATATATATATATATATATATATATATTCTAATTCTATGTGCTATTTCTCTTTGGGACCTGGGTTATCATGGCGCTTCTCATCTTTGTATGTTTTGTGCCGCTTTGCAATGTTTACCCTTTTTACTATACGCCCAACATTACTGTTGTTTCGTTCATTCAACTAAACTTTTTTGCTAGGTTACCCGCTGTTTCCTTCTGTTAATCATGCTTTCAGTATATATTTTCTGATTTTAAAGTCTCCTTTTCAATTCTGCTTTCCTTAAATATTCGTCATTGCTCACATTCTCCGTCCATGATCCGTCCTGCATATGTCGATAAACTACATCCGCATCCTGGGTAAGACGATAGAATTACGTCCAACAGAAAGGCCTTTGATCAGGAGGTTTTGAGGAGCTTGGGACCACCTCTTAATTGCTGGTATTCCCAGGTCCGCCATGCCGTAGCAGCTGTTAGGGGCCCAGCTATGGACAAATAGTTATCCCCAAACTGAGGTCAAAACCCATATGAAAGTGTAAAGTCCTTCCTCATTATTTGTCCCAGAAACTTCAGCTGCCTCTATCTGATGTTAAGTATAAGCCTTCTCCTTGTTTCCAACCTCTCTAAGACCTCGTCTTTGCTCACATGCTCGGTCCATGGTATCCTTAACATCCTTCTGTAGAACCACATCTCCGTCGCCTAGAGATTCTTCTTCATATTTCAGGAAATCATCCAACATTCGTAAAGAAGGACAGATGTCACGTAACAGCTCAGTATTCTTTACTTTGTTACCAAAAAATCCTCCTGTCTCGCAATACTCTTCTCGGCTTTTGGAATGTGTCCTTGGCCATCCCAATAGGTCTACGGATCTAGGCGTCACACTTGCCGTCCTCTGTCAAGACGCTTCCCAGATATTTAAATTACTGCGTTTTCTTGATTCTAGCGTTCCCGACCTGCAAATCGCATTTCAGGCTCTTCCACTTACTGAGGACCATGTCTTCTTGTAGTTTATTCTTAGTTCTTTCTTCTTACTCTCCGTCGTTAGCTTCTGTAGGAGATTTTGTAATTCCTTTTCTGTGTCTGCTATCAGTACTATGACATCTGCGTATCTTATGTTGTTAAGATTGTGGCCACCAATGCTAAATCCTGGTAGGGTTTGCAGTTCTCTCAGAATTGCCTCGCTGTACAGGTTGAACAGGTCGGGTGAGAAGACGCATCCTTACTTTACGACACTTTTTATTTTTGGATATTCACTGAAATCGTTCCGTATGCGTATGCATGCTTTTTTGTTGCCAGTATGGATTCTTGATTATTCTGATATCCTTCCCGAATATATCAAGGTTGCTGAGCAGTTCCATCAGATCCTTGTGGCGTGCATTGTCGAAGTCCATTGCGTAGTCTATGAAACATAGGTACACGTCCTTCGGCATCTGTATCACTCTTTCTGATAACATTCTGAGCATGAATATCGCGTTCCTTGTTCAAGTGTCTTTAACGAACCCGCGCTGTTCTCGTCCTATCTCTGGCCTGATTCTGCTGCGCGCTCTATTCAACAGAATACGGATGATGAGTTTTGTCCTGTGTCTCGTCAGGCTTATTGTTCTGTGGAGTTCGCATTCGTTTGCGCCTGGTTTCTTAGGCATAGCTATGAAGAAAAATCTGCTGAGGTCTCCCGGTATAGGCCCAATGTTGTAGATTTCATTTGTTATTTCGGTGATCTTGTCTCTGCCAAAGTCATCTAAGGCTGTCAGCATTTCCGCTACAATTCCGTCTGGCCCAGCAATTTCTGTTCATTTTGGCCAGTGCGGTTTTTACTTCGGTTTTCAGATTTCCATGTGCGTATGTATTTTTGTGTATTGATAGTTGTTCCCTTTCGTCGTGTGTGTATGTGTGTGTGTGAACGTTATTACTGCAAACATATTACTATTAAACAGGGAAATTATTAACAACCTACGTCGAAATGTTTAAACCAAAAAGAAACAGGAATATCAACTCAAACACATTTATCGACAACAGAGTAATGTTTCCAGTAATAACAAATAATATCGGATTAAAAGTCCATTGAAAAACTAATGTACATATATATATATATATATATATATATATATATATATATATATATATATATATATATATATAATGAGTGAAGAGCTAGCGACAGAGACAAAGTCATAGTAATCAATATTTGACTCTGTTTCACGCCTCGAACGAACTTTAGAATCTCTATCTTCGATATTTCCCATAAATATAGAAAATTATATTATACATACTGCATATATCTAAGTATTCTAGACTTCTTGGTATATATACGAGCATATATATATATATATATATATATATATATATATATATATATATATATATGTGTGTGTGTGTGTGTGTGTTTGTGTGTGAGTGTGTGTGTGTGTATATATATATATATATATATATATATATATATATATATATATATATATATACATACATACGACATACAATGACATAGTTTGGTGATTAGCGAATTATTCATAATGTTTTAGCAGTCATTTGGGATGATGTGATTTTAGCCGCTTTTTCTATTAAGATGGCGAACGTGATAAAACGTTTTATGAAACTCATGAAAATTATGGTGCCTCAGTTTGCTGGTCTCCCCATTTCGAGAATAATAACAATAAAAAATGTTCCCAATGAATTTATCTAAAATGAAGGTCATAAGCATCAGAGAATTATTGCTCTAAGAATCATCAACATAGCTATGATAATGCTTATGATGATGGCGTAAAATGCAGTGTCTCGCTGTTGTCATAGCTACCACTATGATCATGGTAATAATGACATAGCTATTCTTACCTAAGTTATGGGGCAATGTAATAAGAAATATTCTTTTATATTTAATTATTTTTGTACCATTTTGATTCTTTTTATGAATTTAATTATGGCTGTAATGTATAATTATCATAGTTTGAAAATAACTAAGACAATGACGAATTTGATGTATCTGCATTCTATGTGAACTAGAAAATTAACTTGTGAAGTTTGTAGGTTTTTCATTTGGTACGAGGAAGACAAGCATGTTGCGAAATTTGGTTTCATTGCAACAGCTCTGATAACAATAAAAAGATCCTAATAATAGTTATGTTGTCCATAATCGTGTTCACGGTTCTTACGCCAGTGGTGCTGACAGTATTAATCTTTCTTGTGATGATGATAACATCCCGTTGACTATCAACTTAATTATGGTAAATTCCCCACTTATGATGATGATGATGATGACAAAATTAACATAATACTGAAATGTTCATGCTGATATGAACGCAGTGATTAATGATGATGATTGGGGGAAATCGCTTGTATGCTGATGCTGATAATGATTTAAAGGATCAAGATAAAGACACAACTCCAACTGATGGCGGTGGAAATGGCGACGTTGATGATGTTGTCTGTGTTCTTGCTACCTCCTTGAACGCAAGTGGCACAGCTAACTCTCTCTTTGCGCACCATGCCACCTGCCCTGGGGCCGCCCATTTCTATGCAGATACGCAGTTTCACACACCTGTGCACACGGCTGCACGCCCGAGTGCGTATCCACTCGAGCGAGCACTCAATTCTGTGAGGGGAGTTCGGCATCTAACAAAGCCTTAACCTTCGCTCCGGGTGGTGGTGGGGGGGGGAGAAAGCGATCCTCGGGAGTGACGTTGGTGATAGAGTGAACTGGGGAGTTGTGGGTTGAATAGTTTAACAGAAGTGAGAGGACGAGGAAGAGAATGGTAACGAAGGAAAAATGGACGTGGTAATGACAGAACTAGTGTTAAGAAGAAGCAGGCGATGAAAACGAGTGATTTTGCATGATATGCCACTGAGAGAAGGTGGAAGCGAAGTGTTTAGCGTTTGGAGAAAGACGAATAGACATTTGGGAAATA
>OZ038478.1:82636149-82688649 GCA_964036315.1 Acanthosepion esculentum
ATGATAAAGAAAGTTTTTTTATATCTATATATCTCAGTACACACACACACACACACACACACACATATATATATGTTGAATGTCATCTTTTTATATCATGTCGGTATGCAAGCTAGTGTCATATCTAATGATCAACGTTCTGTTCCATTTGATGTCACTAAATGGAACTAAGCAAGGCTGTGTCATGGCGCCTGTTTTGTTTGCACTATTCTTCTCGGTGATGCTGAGGTTTGCTTATCGGCATACAAAAACCGGCGTTAAATTTAATTTTCGAACTCATGGAAGACTGTTTAACCATCAGCGGTTTAAGTCCAAAACACTTTTACGTACCAGTATTATATGCGATCTACCTTTTGCAAACGACGCTGCCCTTGTAGCTAACCAAATGTTCTTTTTTACAGTGACTTCCATAGTGGTAATTGAAATGTTGGTAGACCTTGGCTCAGGTATAAAGATAAACTGAAAATCAACCTTCCTTGCGTCAATATTCCAATCAAGAACTTTGAAGCGGTAGCTATGAAGAGATCAGAGTATCGTTCTAGCTGTCATTCAGGAATAATGCACCATCAAGAAGTAAGCATCAGTCGACTGTGCGAAACACGAAAGCAAAATAAGACAGCTAACAGTGTTCCGGCTGCACTTGGATACAATACATTCTCCTGTACTGTTTGTAGGTCTTTTGTGCAATTCTCAAGCTAGTCTCAAAAGTCATTCCCATCATAGGTATGCAGATTATTAGTTCGTGGTCGTGAAATCCTCATACATCGAACTCGATGGGAGTATCCATCATACACACACACACACACACACACACACACACACACACACACACACACACACATATATATATATATATATATGTATGTATGTATGTATGTATGTATGTATATATATAGACACATATCAGTTTCCCTTCTGATTCTTTCGCGTTCACTGATTAATTTCTTGGTAGTATAGAAAATTGATTAAGAAAAATGCCAAAATTTTCTTTCAAATAATTTTTCTTTTGGCATTTACATTCAATCTCGTCTGAGATCATCTTCAGGGGATTAAGCGGTCTGTGAGTATGCATATGTGTAGAAGTATATATATATATATATATATATATATATATATATATATATATATATATACTATACCAATTTTAATACAACCAACCTAGTTGTCGAAAACAATTTTTCTCCGCCATCTAACATCTTGCAAAAGGCCAACATTGTGTATCAAGTTAAATGTCCTTTAGGAGATTGAATCTCTGCTAAAAATGTCAATATGCACGTTCGCTTTACTACGACAATGCTAACAAAAATGTTTACATTTCATTTGGCTGAGCATAGTTCAATAACTCGACATTTAAAGGAATACTCAAGCCCACACAGATTAGATGGATATTAGTTGAAAATACATCTATATTATATAAAAACAATAATAAGCAAAAAGTAAAAATCTTTGAAGCCCTTTATATAAGAGAATTAATGCCTTTATATAAGAGAATTAGATAAATAAGTCAACTATAATTGTAGCAACAAATTCCTTAATGCTTACAATATATATATATGGAGGTTGGAGGCGAGCATAAATGGAAAAGTTATTCCCTTATACTGGGAGATAACCCAAAGGAGAACGTAGCTTATATACATCAGCATGTTTGGTGAAGCAGTTTATCTTGCCATCGTTTCTGTCGTTTTCCTTTGCTTTTGCTTTCTTTTTTAAGTATGTTGCAGGTTCAGTCGGTGTAATTTGCTTTAATTTTATTTCTTCACCGTTTTATTTTATTTCCTTTGATGTCTGGAGTATACTCATTTCTTTTCGGATCCCAGACAGAGACTTAAGTTTAGAAATGGAATCATGATATTTTCTACTAAGCATTTCTTGAGGAAGGAAAAAAAACCTAACATCAGAGATATTTTACCTTTGTTTGGGTCGCTCTGGTGAGTACCTTTTTTTTTGTATTTTCTATGACTACCAGGAATCCCTTCAATGTATCTAACGGAATCTTTTGCAATCAGTCTGAGGGCTCCAACTACAACTGGAATTGTTGATGTCCATATTTATCATATTTCTGAGATTTCGATTTTTTGGTCCTTGTATTTTGATAGCTTTTTAAAGATCGTCAAAGATACATTACAGTCTGCATGGACTGCCATGGCATATTCTGTTTATGTAGTCTCTGATCATGATATCTGGACGATTATCTTTGATTCTTCTCTGTGTGTGTGTGTGTGTAAAGTCCCATAAAATTATTACATCTCCTATCTCTAACTTATTATTATTATTATTGTAATTATTTCCTTTGATTTCTGGAGTGAACACATTTCTAAGGTTAGAAATGGCATCATGACACTTTCCAAAGCCCTTCGTAAAGTGTGGGCTGTAAATGTCTGAACAATTTTTTGTAATTCTTTGAGGCATGGACTTCCAGGGATCCTTCAATCAGCCTACTGGAATCTTTTCCAACCAATCCTAGGTCTCCAACTACAACAGAGATTGTTGATGTTCCCATGTGCCACATTTTTGAGATTTAGATTCCAAGGTCCTTGTATTTTGACAGCTATTTGAACATCTTCAAAGATACAATGCAGTCTACAGGGACTGCTATATCAATAAGGAGGCACATTTTTGTTTGTGGTCTTTAATAACACTGTTTGGGCGGTTGGCTTTGATTGTTCTGTCAGTGCGTACTGTGTAGTCCCATAGAATTGTATCAGGTCCTATCTCCGTAACCGTGTCTGAGTGATGTTCGTACCAGTTTCTTTCGGGTTCCCTCCCGTAGACGTTGCCAATTTTCCAGTGCAGATATTGGCCCACTCTGTCATGCCGGGTTTTATACTCAGTGGGTTGCAATATCGTGCAACCTTACAAGATGATCAATTGTTTCTAGATATTTATCACAGAATCTGCATTTTGGTCTAACAATATTTTAGTATATGTGCTTGATAATTTCTAGTTAACAAGCATTGGTCATGTGCAGCAAGGATAAAACCTTCAGTTTCAGCTTTCAACACTGCACGACGTAGCCTCTGACGGGTGCTGGGTTTGTCTACGTCAGCTTGTTTGGTACGGGCAGAATATTTATTGGTCATGAAGCGGTTTATCTTGCCATTGTTTCTGTATCTGGTCGGTTGCATTTATCTTTTCTCTCTTTTTTGAGTATTTTGCAGCTTCAGCCGGTGTATTGTGCTTTACTTGTATTTCTGCACCCATTTAAAACTCCATTTTGTATTTTTTAGCTTCCTTTATTCTGGAGTAAAGACGCTTACTGCTTTCATGTTCTTTGACACATACGATCATCCAGTCTTCTATAGTTTCCAAATATCTTTGAAGGCCATTTTTTGTAGTTTTGTAGGACAGTTCTAGTTGAACTAATCCTCTGCCTCCTTCGGATCTGGGCACATACCAACGATCAACATCAGCTTTAGGATGATGCATGCGGTAGCAAGTGAGATGCTTTCTCGTTTTTTGCGTCCATTCGCTTAATTGCAGCTATGATCCAGTTAAGGACATTAAAGTTGTATTGCACCACAGGGACAGCCAAGGTGTTTATGACTGATATTCTTATTTTTGTTATGTTGTATGCCATCTCCTTTGCTAATTCCTAGGTACTTATAGGCTTCATCATGTTGCAGTTCTCTAATCTTTGTGACAAAATTTATATCTATTAAGGGTGTTTCTGTTATTCTACCTTTCTTGAATGTTACTTTTGCTAATTATTATTATTATTATTATTATTATTATTATTATTATTATTATTATTATTATTATTTGTAGTAGAAGTAGTCGATGTGTTGAATCAGAGAGAAAACCAAAATGTGAGGCTGGATTACACAGATACAAAGCTTAACATATCCGTCAAAATACCTAGTTGAGAAGAATTTTACAAGAATAAGAGTACCAGCCAAATGTGAGCTAAAAGGGTGAAATAATTTTCTAACATATCGTTGCAGGTTCGGCTAAATCAAAAATACCTTCAGGTCAGGTAATAATAATAATAATAATAATAATAATAATAATAATAATAATAATAATAGGTATTATTATTTTTTATTGTCATTATTATCATTACTGCTGCTGTTGCTGTTTTAATTTAGCCTTAAATTAAAACAACATTATCATTTATTTTTTATTGACCTCAACATAAATATCACTGTTCGAAGCGAAGTAAAGCATTCAACTTTATCTAAATACGTCCCTAAAAATGTTCTCATAGAGATCGGCTCAAATAAGGTATGAAAAACAAAATCACATTATGCCGTGTTCAGGTAATTATAGAATTCTTATAAAATTCAAATTTTAAATGTCCCATAAGTATGTTTCTTATGTTTGTAGTATATGCATGGTCTTCAGGCAAAACATCTTCAAAAAGATTTTTTAAAAGATTTATTAACATATTTTATCCATTTTGTAGTAAAGAAATATATATTACAGTACAGCCCTTTTTTTACGTGTTTGAATCAAAGAAAGCAATCTTATCGATTCATCGTGAATACGTACATAAAATGCGTTCATTAGTTTGTCAATTATGAAACAATTAACAAGAGCTTTTGTACACGAAAAGATAGGAATATTTTTATGTAAACATATTAAGGAGATATAAAGGAATCTATAAATGCTATATATTAACAAAAAAATGTTATGATAGGAAGAGTATGGAACTCATTTTAATTAGAAATTGGAGGGTTCCTATGAAACTCAATTTTCGATTCACTAGATTTCCGCAAGGGAACAATCACTGCAAAGCTGCAGGTAAACATTTATCTATCACATCAACGAATATGGCTGCAGGTCATCAATAGATAGCGGATATATAGCTTTGTTCAAATATCACACACACACACACACACACACACACACACACACACACATATATATATATATATATATATATATATATATATATATATATATATATATTACGTGTAAAAGAACGTTAAATACATGAATACGCACCTGTACAAATGGAGTAAAAAGTGGATTGAAAAAGACGCAGAACAAATTGAAAAATATACGAAACAATTGGAAATAACGTTTAAAACCAGAACCCCTGAAGACTGGAAATTTTATCAAGAAACTTTGAAGTGGGAATAAAATTGATATTTACAAGTTAAGTAATTAATCTTTTTCTTTTAATATCATATACAAGGTGTTCATAAAGTTCGTGTGCACTTTAAAAAATTTATAATTTTATTTGTATTTGCGATGGAAATGAATTATAAAAACAGTTATAAAGTTTAATGTACCTAGTTTTAAGTATAGCTAAAATAACTAATGTGTTTCAGGCATTACCGAAAATCAGTTGGCAAATGTTTTCCTTGAACTGAAAAATCATATTACTCTTTGTATTGTTAATGAGGGAGGGCATGTGGAAATTTAAATAAATTTCAATAAAACCTTAAAAAAATATAGATTTACTTTTTTCTAATCCTTTTTACAAATTACTTCTATTGCAAATACAAATAAAGTTATAATTTTTTAAAGTGCACACGAACTTTATGGGCACCCTGCATATATATATATATATATATATATTTCATTAAAAACGACTGACAAGGTGCTTTTATTTAGTTTTTTATATAATTTCTCGTGCAATCTAATAAAGGTTATTATATTATATTATAAGAAATTATATAAAAAACTAAATAAAAGCACCTTGTCAGTCGTTTTTAATGAAATGTGCTTGAAAGAAGGATTGCTGCCTAAATACACAAATATATATATATATATATATATATATATATATATATATATATATATATATATATATATATATATATATTCACACCTTTCCCAAGGGTATTAGCACGTAAGTGAATGTAATGGATTCGACTGGAATTCGAAGTCGGCTTCTCCCTTCAACTATGGGTAAATAGCAGGACAGACTGGGTTCTATAGCCTTGGATGGCAACTTGTCTAGGAGAAGGACAACACTGAATTCAAAACCTGCGGAGGGTCGTTTGGGGACCTTGTGGCACTCACTGCACCAGTTCCCTGTATTCGTCTCTCCAAAAAGTGTGGATGGCCCTGCACAAAGCCTTCACCACTATAATCAAATCTCATGTGTTGGTGTCGGGCTCTCAGTTTCTAGGAACTGATCTGCCTGACCCTCATACGTCGAATTCGACGGGAGAGTCGATCATATACATACATATATATTTATGTATATATATATATATATATATATATATGTATATGTGTGTGTGTGTATGTGTGTGTGTGTGTGTGTGTGTATGTGTGGATAGATAAACGTATAGAGAGAAAAATAACGTATAGTCTATACCTAATAATTTAACCATATAATATCAAGTTCATTCACAACTTTATCACTTTGTGCTTTTCAATTTAATTCACATTTTTTGCTGAAGAATTACTAAAATATTAGCTAACTAAAATTTAATAATTCTTGTAAAAATCTCCTCCCTCCATTATACTTGAAATATACGGAAAAATCTTTTCGTATGCGTTGCATTTTGTCCTTCGATTATATTTTGGATTAAACTTACACTCGAAATTGTGTGTCATATTATTTTTCATCAACTTATCGTTTCTATATTTTACAGCAATAAGATGTGTTGACTACATTTGAACTGGGAATTTGCCGAATTACAGAATATCACCGTATTTACCAGTTGCTTAAGTGCAAAATGATTAGGTTACGTTTTCTAAGAAATAATTTCAATAAATTTGTTAGAAAGTGGATTTTACTAACAAATCGTCTTTCTTCATTTGATTTTAAGAAAATAATTTTGATTGCCTTAAGGTTTCCTTTAAAAGACAACCGATCAGACGCAGATGAACCAAACTTTCTCCATCGACTGAAAATTATATATGTGTGCCACGTAAGAGAGACAGAGACGTGACCTTTTCACACCAAATTAAGTATCGGGCCACACTCTTACCACAGTGTTTTGCTGTAACTGCTTCCATCCTGTCAAAAGCTGATTAGTAGCTACTAGACGGTGGATTTGCGAAATCAACACGCAACTAGCTTTGAATTCAGAAATATAATTTTTATCAACTGGTTGCCAACAATGTTTAGACTGTCCAGCCTGTCCATGTATTTAATCCATATCCGGGGTAAGAAGAAATAGATTGATAACGATCAATAAGTGCACTTAGTTTCCTTTATTCTTTTCTTTTTTGCGGAGCGTGTTTTTCCATGTGCTTATGCAGTGCAGAAAATATTGATATATAGACTTCCATGCACATACCTGTAAATAGTGAATTTTTAGTTTAGGTAAATATAAATTTTATAATTTCACCATTTAATCGGATAAAACTTCAAAATTTTAAAATTGTGTCTTTCTACTAAGTACTTTTGATCGAATTAGAGGTTGCGTGGGGCGTAGTCTTTTTATTTGCCCATATTTAATAAACTTAAGTGTGACCAAAGAAAAAGGTGTCTTTTTTGCAATAAAATATTTCGTTGATGTCAATTACCTCGATTGGTAGATAATCATTGTGTAAATACGGAGAGACAGCACGTCCAGCGTAATAAACTACATCCAACAGCAAGGCCACTGATCAGGAGGTTTTGAGGAGCTTGGAACCACCTGTTAATTGCTGATGTCCCCAGGTCCACCCTAACTCGGGGGTGGTAGCACCTGTTAGGGTCCCTGCTATGGGAAAATAGTTAACCCCCAAACTGGGGTCAAAACACTATGAAAGTGTAAAGGTTTTAGTACTAGTAATACATTTTTGTAAAAAAATTATTACTAGCAATGAATTTTTGAAGAAAAAATATTACCAGCAATACATTTTTGAAAATAAATATTACCAGCAATACAGTTTTGAAAATAAATAATTTTACCAGCAATAAAATTTTGTCGGCATTAAATAATTTATTGAGTTTGATATGCCGTAAAACAAAACAAACCAAACCAACCCGGAGAGACAGCTGACCACTAAGAAACAATTAAAATGTATTCATTCTTGTATATAAAACAGGAAAGGATGTGTCGTGACATCCAAGGTAAAATATACTTCTAATATACAACCAAGATCAATATGCATTCATTTTTCACGATATACATTGTTTGCCGCCATTAAATTTTAATAACCCGGGGATCAATTAAATTCTGAGCGATCGGTTAATTTTAAAAATCTCAAAAAGCGTAATATGGTTTATTCGATATATATGAATACAGAATAAGTTTTTTGGACTTACTTTACTGTCTACATTGATATAAATTTTTCTAGAATATTTTCTGAAACTTAAGTACGTATAAAACTTGTGAAGTTATTTCAAGTAAAGCACTAAGATATGGAGAAAATCCCCAGACTTCTTTGGGTCAGAGAAAATTAAAAAGTACGTACCAGATTTCTTTTCAGATTAACTTTCTACCACTAACTTGTAAAATTATGCAAACGCTAATGCTACGCACAGACGTTCGAAAGCCCGCACAGTAACTAACACATACTCACTGAGAAAATTACACAGAGATTTGTATATGTGCACATTCGTGTGTGTATATGGTACGCGTGTGTGCAATCATATAAGTCGACTTTTGTAAAAAAAGATGTGTTGAAATTCTAGTCATCATACAATCAGTTACAAAAACAGTGAAAGCTTTAGCAAAACAGAATTAGAAAAAGGTTGGGATGGCGGCAGCTAAGCGAAAGGTCAGAGTGTTTATTTTTTGTAATAAATTTAATATATTTTTAACTTCGTCCCTTCATTTCGTAACGAAAGACAACTTCTTTTTTTTTTCTGATAAAAAAGCCGTATGTGATTGATACTAGTTAAGTCAACATACGTAAGATCTAGTTACCGGAAAGATACAAGCTATTGTTCTAGAAAAAGATAAAAGAAGCCACACACACAACCATACACATACATAGCATTTTTTTAAAAAGTTTTTAATGCTTACACAATTGTAACATTTCTTTATAAAATTGCATGTATTCATTTTCATAGAAGTACATGCGTACTTCTATAGCTTTTTAATTTATAATATTTGGTTGAAACAGTGAAGTATAAAATATTTTTAAACATATGGTTTCCAATATTTAAGATTGTGTTGCGTCAGTTTACTTTGGGAAAAGATCTGACTCATATAATCAAAATCGCGCAAATTCAATAACAAAACAGTCCCTTATTTCGGATCTCGTAAAATAGTGACAAGTAGTATACACTACAGGCAACAATTTTCGAAGACAACCCTTCATTTACACTATTTACATTATTCGGACTATTGTCCTCATCAATGTCGCCATATTTATTACAACGTTTCGGCCGTTGTACGCTCCGGCCTTTTTCAGGGATATTGAACTCACACTCTTTGCGTCCTGTCACTGGATCTAACTAATGCTTTTATCCACTGTGCTATGTGTCCTTGAAGTCAGTTAAGGCAGTGGAGAACTTGAAAAGGGGAATTACCAGGAGTTAATTGACAACTGACATCCATTAAACATGGCAAGTTGAACTAGAACAGTCTACTCCAGTGAGTGAAATAAAGTGTTCAGTTCGACATTCCAACCACCTGAAGAAGGCCGGAGCGTACAACGGCCGAAACGTTGTAATAAATATGGCGACAAAGATGAAGACAATAGTTCGAATAATGTAAATAGTGTACAATATCACATCTCAGAAATATAGACAAACCCTTCATTTCTTTAAAAAACACCTTAAAATGAGATATTTTTGTATTTTTTTAAAAGAAAAAGATAAAATTATAGTAACTACTGTATATTTGCTTTTATTTTTCAGTCTTTCTTTGGGCTCCTCATACTACCAATAAATTCAAATTTTGAATTCATCTGTCCACAATACATGTTGCTCAATTATGAATTAAAAGATAAACGGGGTTCAAGAAGATATAATATTGGCGATTGAGGTTGTATAACTTCCATGATGGGACGACTATCTGCGACCTCTAAGTAAATGTTAACTGGTGTAAGAAATGGCCTCAACAAAATCATGGCAGATGCTGAATTCCAGGATAGCAACTCATTGCGTCTTTTTCGGTTTAACGTTCTCTACTGACATGAATTGGAATGATTATATTGAATCAATGTCAGAATCATTCTTCCAGATTTATAATTATACCATTCTTACGGCCATTAAAGTGGCATCACGACTTATAGATAATTTACAGCAATTATTCTGATGAGCATTCCTACTTGCTACCGCAACCTCGCGTACTACTAGACTGGCAATTAGATCACGTCATTGAAACCGTAAAATCTATTTAAAAAAATAAAAAAAAGCAAATAAACATTAGGGTTTCTTAAGCAATCCACCCCAAGCAAGGCGGGAGTACCACTAGCACGCAGTGGGGTAAGAGACAGTTAAAGTGAGGGAAAAGACTTGGTACATGTGGGATTGAGGAAATGATAAAAGATGAACGGAGTTCAAGAAGATAGAAGATGGCGATTGTCGTTCCATTTAAATCACTGGATATTGTAGTTACCAGAGAAGTAGGTAAGAGAAAAGGAATTCCAGTGTTGGGTAGTGTGAGAAAAGAAACTGTTGGAGTAGAAGTGTCGGTAACATTTAACTATTTCAACATTAAAAAGGTGGGACCTAGATGCCAATCTAGTAGCACGCATAAATACATGTAGTAGGGTAACTTGGGAAAAATGCCCGTCAGAGCAATTGCCATGAAAATATATGTAGAAAAGACAGATGAAAGCCACATCACGTCTGTGAGAATAAGAATGCTGTCGAGATGCCAAGCCAGGATTGATTACATTGCAGATACTTCTTTGGATTTTGTTAAGGACTACGAGATTTTACTTAAAAAATACAAAACATTCTCATTTTATGTTGTTATTTTAAGAAATTGCGCTCCCAAACTTTTGCCTGTAATTTACAGACTTTTCTATTTTTTACTGTGAGTCTTATGAATCAGAATTATTTCTTCAATACGCATATTCTTTTAAAATGGATGATCATTACTCTACAGCACTTCCTGGCTTTCGTCACTATTGTAAGAAGAGAGAATGTATGGTTCCCAACAAGAGAATAACCCCTAGATGCGAGCTATGAATAGAAGATGTGAGATTCATACAAATAGACAATTTCTTGCCATCCATTCCCACGAATATGTTAAAAAATTAATCGCCGTTTTCCTTACTTCTGTTACTTTCAATATCTTTCATGTGTGACAGGTTCTACAAACTCTCTGTCCTCTGCTAAAGTTCCAACTCTTGTTGTGTGACTGTAACATTGTTTCTCTGATTTTCCTTAAATCTTCCACATTGTTCACATGTTATATACATGGTATTCTTAGCATTCGCCAGTAAAACCACGTGTTTATTTAAGTTTCTTGTTCGCCTGTAAGGAGATTGTCATGCATTTACCTCCATAACGGAGATTAGTTATTATATAGAACTTCGGGACTATTTCCGTTATACCTTGGTACATTATCCTATCTTTTAAGATTTCATTTAGCTTATCAATCATTCATATGCGTCATAGGATTTCTCTTACACTTTTGATACATTACTAAGATAATTTTCTTTATATGCATAATTCTGACGTCCCCATTACGTATCTAACGCTCTGGACTGTCTCCTTTGCATCGTAGAGTTGTCTTTTCTTCTTGTTTTTCATTACCACCTTATCTAATTGTTCTTATATTTTTCTTTGTGAATGTTTTCAAGGAAAAACAAGGAAAATATATACCTATATATCGAGTTGGTGTATGACTGAAATAGTGTTTACACACAGACACACACACACACACGCACACACACACGCACACATATACACACATATATATATATATGTGTGTGTGTGTGTGTGTGTAATTTATTTTCTGTTATTTTCTGTTATACGTTATTTAAATAGATATAAGTTATTAAGTAAATGCTCTTTTTTTTTTTAATTAAGCCGTATTAATTACATTTATCGACCTGAATTTTCGAGAAATTTCGTAAAAAATATGCTTTGCAGGAGAAACAAAACAGCATTTACTTAAATAAACTATATCTATAAAAATAATGTATAAACAGAAAATATATTAAATCAGTGCCGGACTTCATCCATTTTATAATATATATATATATATATATATATATATATATATATATATATATATATATATATATATATATAAATCTATGAATAGAATACATGTTATTTTTAACTTATTTATATGTTTCTATCGATCTCCATTTAAATATATGATGTTTCTAAGATACTGAATCATGTATGCCACATCTGAAGAAGTTTGTATATTGATTTCTCCAGTACATTTCATTTTTTTCTTACTGGCCCAAAATTGAAACAATTGCAGATAATATGATAGAATTTCTGCTTCAGTCAAAGCACCAAAATCAATGTTTTCATTTCATTAATCGTATTTGTTTATTCCATCCAAGTTAACCGTATTGCATTACTTATTCTTGGAACTTAATTCTTCGTTTTTCAGCAGATCAAGAAACAGGTGCGTTCATTTGCTAAGTTAAATTTTTAGTATCATCAGCAAACCTGAAAATGAAAATATTCTATTGGATTTTCGCTATACGGTAAAGCGGTTCAAATCTTAAAATCTGAAACGGATTTCAACGGCTTTTAATGTTGACTTGATCTAATACAGAACACGTAATTTTACTGGCATTATATGAAGTTCCGCTATAAACTTTAAGTTGATCTAATGAAAAGCGAATTATTAGATTCATTATATGTGGCTCTGGCAGAAACCTCAGGATATATTAAAACTTTTTTTATCATCATAATAAGACATCCATAATATAACCAGTGTGTTAGTCAGTTAGAAATACGTACTAAACGTCCTTTCAACTTGTAATTTGTCAATATGTAATCTTTTCTTTGACTAAACCTTTCTTATTTAAACTTATATATGTTGAATATATAGGTTATGAATGTAATATATAAAGAAGTTGTAAATTTTTGCACTGATTTATTTTTCGTTTTTCTTCTTCTCCTATTATTATTATTATTATTATTATTTTTATTTCCTTTGATATCTGGCGTTTACACATTTCTTTCCGGGTCCCGCCCAAGGACCTAAGGTTAGAAATGGCATCATGACACTTTCCACTGCAAAAAAAAATAAATAATAATTACATAGATAAAGCCCTTCGTAAAGTGTGGGCTGTACTTGTCAGAACAATTTTTTGTATCTCTTTGAGGCATGGACTTCCAGGGATCCCTTCAATCAGCCTACTGGAATCTTTTCCAACCAGTCCAACGGCTCCAACTACAACAGGAATTGTTGATGTTCCCATGTGCCACATTTTTGAGATTTCTATTTCAAGGTCCTTGTATTTTGACAGTTTTTCGAATATCTTCAAAGACACATTGCAGTCTGCAGGGACTGCCATATCAATAAGGAGGCACTTATTTTGTTTGTGGTCTTTATTATTATTATTATTATTATTATTATTATTATTATTATCATTATTATTATTATTTGTGTATATTATGTATCCTGCTTTGTATCCTGCACAGCCGAATCCAAACTATGTTACTTAGGCTCAATAGGAGAATTTTCGTTTAATTGATAACTTTTTTCTTAGTATATGGTATATTCCTATTAGGGCGAGCTACTGGATAATTTGTATGTTGATGTTACCTGGGACACTGTTATCAAAATTGTCCATTCCTTTTCTCACGTGGCCCAGAGATCCGATTACTACTGGTACAGTCTCAGTCTTCATTACCCACATCTTGTTAATCTTGATCTCCAGGTCCTTGTATTTGGACAATTTCTAGATAATTTTCATGGAGATGTTTCTTTCAGATGGACCTGCTATGTCAGTAACCATACATTTCCTGGATTTCTTGTCTTTTTATGATAATATCAGGTCTGTTGGCTTTCATTTCCCTGTCAGTTTGAATTGGCACGACTCAGAGGATAGTTACATCGTTATGTTAGGTAACTGTATCCGGTTAGTGCTCATAGCAACACTCAGTGTTTTTGATTTTGTGCATCTTTCATATCTTACAATGCACATATTTCGCTAACTACTTATATCTGTGGGTATATGCATTTTTTCTTTACTAGATCCAGACATCTTGAGATAATATGGTCGATTGTTTCATCATATTTTCCGCAGATACTGCATTTCGCACTCAATCTACCGATTATAAAACGCAATCTGATTACGATATCCCAAACATGTGCGTCATAAAGTAACATGTGTTCATAACCACATTGAATAAACATACAGGCCGAATTCCAAACCTTCAGATCTACTAACCCAGTCTAATCATACGGTAACCGATTGAGTGTGTTCCAAAATATCTAGATGTAATTCCCGAGTCGCCATGGATGTCTTATTCTTTCAAACTTCCACAGAACCACACTCTCGATACAAGGCCGTGACTCTTCCTCATTATTCCAGAACAAGAATACAGGTTGATTGCCTGTTAGCCCTGAAGGGACATCTGGTTATGGTCGGGCAAATGACAAGCAAATGTGGGGCACTGAACGTGATATTTACGATTCGCCCATCTAAATTTGAAAAAAAATGAAACATATCCCTCCACGCAATTAATATGACAAGCCATAAGAATAACGCCTGGTTTATTTATTTTTGTATGCTGATAAATTAATTTATCATCGATAAACACAGTCCCAAAACACTTTATGATATCACCAACTTTTATAAAACCTATACGTAAAGAAACTGTGGTCAGAGTACCCACAACTACACCTGGTGTAACTTAAATTGTTTCCACACAAAACATCCCCAAATCAACACACGGACACTACCGGGCATAAATAAAATGCCGTCTACATGCACACACGCGCATAAAACAGACTGCCACCGCACAGTTTTAACATATCTGATATTGAGCACTTTTTTACCCATAAATATAACATATCTTAAAACTATATTTTTATACATATATATATATATATATATATATATATATATATATATATGTGTGTGTGTGTGTGTGTGTGTGTGTGTGTGTGTTTGTGTGTGTAAATAAAAAGAAAGAACAGGAAGATATAAAATCCGGTGTTCTTATAGATATTTTTATTTTTACACAATAGTGCTCAATGTAAATTTACAGAGCATTAATATCTTATATTAATTGATTTAAGATATGGTTTTATCGCTACACAGTGATAACCATGTTTCGAAAATGGAAGCCAAAGCCCTTGAATTCAATTTTTTTTACCAAATCAAGGACATTAGTTCCATTTCCCCGTCAAGCGAATTTTTAGGAAATGGAATTAATGTCCTTGATTTGGTAAAAAAAATTGAATTCAAGGGCTTTGGCTTCCATTTTTGAAACATGGTTATCAATGTGTAGCGATAAAAACCATATTTTAAATCAATTAATATAAAATATATATATATATATATATATATATATTATTTTTTACAGCAAAAAAAATTACTTCATCATAGAAGATTTCTATGCCGTTCTGTACGCGGCTATCATCAAACAATAAGTGTCTGTCTGGGAGCATTGTTTTGAATTTAATTCCAATGTTAGTCCTACCATGTCTTCTCTTTTTTTTTTTTACTTTAGTCAATCCTTTAAAAAAGCGAGTATAAGTTAATGAAGGAAAGCTAGAAGGCAGGATTAAACATCAACTGCAAGGGACATAATTTATTTTTGTTCGAAAAAATGATGTGACCAAAGTGCAAAATGCAAATCGGAGAAATTTTCCTATTTCTTAATACCCTACTTGGCTTTTGTAAAGCATCTTTGACTATCCAAATGATCATTCGGATTTCAGTGCCACACTTTCCGTTCTCTGTGACACGCCCTGAAATGACACTGAAATCCGAAGGATTATTTGGATAGTCAAAGATGCTTTCCAAAAGTTAAGTAGGGTATTAAGAAATTGAAAAATGTCGCTAGAAACAAGAAAAGATTACTAAACTGTTACGTGATATCTGTCCTCCTGTATGGCAGTGAGTATAGACAATCCTTCTCAATGATGACGAAGAGCTTTGAAGCAACAGAAATGTGGCTCGACAGAATGATGCTGACGATACAATGGACCGAAAATGTGAGCAACGACGTAGTTATAGAGAAAATGGTGACAAAACTGAAACATACTTAACGTCAGGAAGAGACCATTCTTGGTCATATAATTAGGAAAGAGCAATGGGAAAGTCTGATACTCACACGACACATTGAAGTCAAGAGGGTCAGAAGAAAACATACGACAATTATTATTATTATTATTATTATTATTATTATTATTATTATTATTATTATTATTCTACGATACATGAGATGTGAAACTCATTCTGAAGCATGGAATATTTCTGTGCTGATTTCTACATGTTCGTACCAAATGACGATGTTGAATGCATCTAAATTCACTTTTTAGGATATATTTCAAAATGTTATGTCTCTTCTGAACGTAGCTGATCATAGGACTCCACAAATGAGCTATTTCCATTAATTCTTGACAATGATAGTTGACGTTTTTCACTCTCTTTACAAATTTTTGGATTTGCCAGGAGTTCTTTTCGTAGACTGGCTGACACTCAAGACTAGAAAGTCCAGCCTGCCCTGTTATGAAGCCCATAGGTCTTTTTATAGATTGATTTTTGTTGTTGTTTTTTAGAGTAGTATTATGAAAGCGGATACAACCATCTATGCCGGAGTTCGAAATCACCAGGCCTATTCCACTTCCCGTATCGACAAACACACACTACCAGCACATCTATGTCTTTTTTACTTCATCCAATGCAAGTCCACATGACCACACAATCAGAGTATTACTGAATGAGGTTTTAAGGACAGAGCGAGTAAGATTACCATGTCGACAAATAGGATTGATAGCGTTGACCATTGACCAATATCGTAGTTTTCAGGGAATCATTCTCTGTGGAGTTTATTCTAAAAAGTAACAGTTCTAGGGAAGAAGGTGCCCGTGTGAAACTTGCTTTTTTATCAAAGGAACACAACTGGTGTCTCTAATAATGTAACTCGTTCGAATATTTGCTATACTAATAGTGAGATAGTAGTGAAAGGCAGGCGATGTTTCGTCTGTGCAACAAGGCTTGCAGGTTTGAGAATAAATCATCATCCACAACGATGTAAGCGTGTTTGGACTCTGTCGACGCTGGACAGCGAGGATTGAGCAGCTCTAGCCAAGATATGGCGGCAATACTCCATTCTTGGTCATATCTGACTCTTATAAAGATAGAGAATGGCAGCCCCAGTTAGGCAAAATATCTTACGACATTTGCTGTTCTATAAAAACTTATTCTACGATTTGAGAACTGTTTGTTATTGTTGTCAAATCCTAAAAAAAAGAAAATTCCCTCTCTAAACAAATCTTGTCATGAGCAAGAAACGCTAAAAATTGTGATTATTCTTGTTGTAACGTTTCCTAACTCAATACAACGAGACAGCCGAACAGAGGATTTCATTACCAGCCTGTTTTGTTTGTTTAAGGGATGAAAAAAAGTAACCACTTCTTTGATAGTTCATTGTTTTCGCCCACTTCTTGACAAGAGCCTAGCGATATTTCATTGATATGGAGACAGTGTTTAGAGAACGGCATGCTTCTTTAGTCTGAATGTAACCGAATTCCTATTCAAATAATCTTTAATTTAGAAAAGTGAATATGTTCTGTGTCTAGTCTCCCTTTCTCGTTCCCGGGCCGTCTTCTTTTTTCTTTTTTTATTACACTTGCTAGATAAAAAAAAAAAAGACAGCAAGAATATATCCTCATTTTATTTATGTTTTTCAATTTCGTTTTTTGATGAGGTCTAGTGCCCCTACACGTAGAGACGCTAGTTACTCGCTGGCGGGCCGCCGATGGCGACACCAGCGGTCCTCTGGTGGCAGCCACCGGTGGCCCACTGGTGGTCCGCAAGCGGTAAACGCTAGTGGCATGCCATCTTGCGTGTAGGGGCATTACAGTTGACGTGAGGATAGGGGATAATATCTATCAACAGAAAAAATACGCTATACCGGGCTGAGAGAACTGGTTACAACTACGGAAAGTTGCGGCCTCTAAGTCGACCTCAAGAATTTTAACTCAAAATTTCTATAACTACTGTATAGGTCGACGCTTAGATATACGCAAGGCTACCAGTGGCCAAAAATGAAGTTAGACAACAGTATATGATAAACTGTACCGAAACTACTTAAGGTCACACGACTTACCTGTATATTGAGACACTAATCGTTATATCTTTTTATATGCGTTTTATAGAAACAAACTACAACACACACCTGTAAGTACCGCACATTATATGGGTAAAACATTTAAAATTCGTCAGGTCTACTGATAAACACATTAAAGTCAATATCAACTCCTATAAAATATTAATACCGTAGATCACACTTCATAACAGATATTTTTTCATAGAACTGCTACGTATCTTAAGTTGTTTTGGTGTACAGTAATTACTAGGAATGCTGTCCCATTTGTTTACAACTCGGTGATAAAGATTTGCCTTTTATAACCGCCATATAAGTCGACTTTTAACTTTGGAAAAAAATATAGGGTTGTAAACTCGACTTGTACGCGTCAATTTACAGTATTTCTTTTGTATAAACGCGATCCACGTTTGAAACTATATATTCAAAAGTTAAATAATGGACACTGTTTTTTACTCCTATATTGTCTCTGTGATATTTTTTTTTCGAGTAACGATGAACGGTTGCATCCTCAGTGAATCTCTAGATTTTAAACGTCTATTGGATATACTGTTTTCTTCAAACTTCAAGTGAAACTTATATATACTGTTCAATGTTAAAAAAAGCTAGAAAATCTTCCTGCTCATTTCATCGCTCGAAGTACCTGATTCCGTTTGAAATACTTTATCCTTTACAACAATCTGATATGAGCCCAAACCGGAGGTCTTGTGCCATATCTGGGTGCCTTGAAATCCGAAATTTCCAACTTTGATAGAGTTCAAAAGCGTTTACCCACACCTGTATAGGAAACTTATTTTCCACCATGCAACTTCCGTCTCAAAGGGATAACATCGCAAGAATATTACTACTCTACTGTTTTTCCATTGGCAAATATTAAAACGATCTGTATTCATTAATTCCATTAGTTTAAACCTTTATAGCTAGGACATACTAGCAGTACTTCCACTGGCCTAAATCAATCACATTCCCCCAGTCTTCCAAATTTAAGATTTAACTTAACTTTTACCCAAGACCTGCTACTTTGTGGAACAGACTCACGCGTGGATTCGTCCACGAAAACGACCAGCTTAACCTCGTCCCGTCACCAATCAGCATAATCGATCTTCAGTATCCTCAATTTAAACCTTTTCTTCCATTCATATCAAAGAGCATATTCATCCTACATATTTTAACATTAATCCTCTGTCTTAAGTACCTATCCAGCTTTTTAGTAAGAGAACTCATGTACAAAGATATTAAGGCACCTAGATTATCCTGAGAAAGAGCATGTTTGTCTTATGGAGCGTTTCGTTTTGTAGCGAGTTTGAAGGTCGATTGGTGCCGCCTTAATGTAGTTTTCACTGAGCCAATTCTCATATGACACATACTCATTCCTTTCTCGTTGTCATACCTCGTGCGTAGAGTTCGATATATGATTATACATATATCCTGGTGTGTCGTTTTAATTTTTCCTATTGACTAGCCTAGGAAAAACCATGTGCACCTTGCTATGTACTGCCAACATATTTACTACTTTCTCAACATTTATAAAGTTTCGTTTCATGATGTTTACTTATTTTTTAAATTGATCTCCTTCTTATTTTATATCCTCCTCCTCCTCCTCCACATTATTATTATTATTATTATTTTTATTTCCTTTGATATCTGGCGTTTACACATTTCTTTCCGGGTCCCGCCCAGGGATCTAAAGTTAGAAATGGCATCATGAAACTTTCCACTGCAAAAAAACAAATAATAATAATTACATAGATAAAACCCTTCGTAAAGTGTGGGCTATACTTGTCAAAACAATTTTTTGTATCTCTTTGAGGCATGGACTTCCAGGGATCCTTTCAATCAGCCTACTGGAATCTTTTCCAACCAGTCCAAGGGCTCCAACTAGAACAGGAATTGTTGATGTTCCCATGTGCCACATTTTTGAGATTTCTTTTGTGGTCTTTAATAACAATGTCTGGTCGGTTGGATTTGATTGTTCTGTCAGTGTGTATTGTGTAGTCCCATAGAATTGAAACAGGTCCTATCTCCGTGACTGGGTCAGGGTGGTGTTCGTACCAGAGTCTTCCAGTTTCCTTCCCATAGGAGTTGCAAATTTTCCAGTGCAGATATTGGCCCACTCTGTCATGCCGGGTTTTATATTCAGTGTCTGCCAATATCGTGCAACCTGATATAAAAGGATCAATGGTTTTTGGATATTTGTCACAGAATCTGCATCTTGGGCTAACTCACTATTTTAGTATATGTGCTTGATAATTCCTAGTTAACAAGCATTGGTCTTGTGCAGCAATGATAAAACCTTCAGTTTCACCTTTCAACCCTGCACTACGTAGCCACTGATGGGTGCGGTTTTATTATTATTATTATCATTATTATTATTAGAATTATTATCTTTGACTTCTATTGTATGCACATTTCCTTCCGGGTCCCAACCAGTGACGTAGGTTCAGAAATGTCTTTATGACATTTTCCACTGATCATTGTTACAAATAAATAATGATATTAAAAACCCTGATATACTCATATACGATATTGTTTATATTTCTACTTCAATATCCTTGTATTTTGATAGTTTTCTGGAGATCTTCAAAGATGCATTACAATCTGAAGGGACTACCATGTCAATAAGGAAGAAAATTCTGTTCTTGTAGTCTTCGATCACGATGTCTGAGTGATTAGCTTTGATTGGTCTGTCTATGTGTATGGTAAAGTCTTATAAAATTGTTATAGGCCCTAACCCTGTACTCGCGTCTGGTTGCTGTTCATGCCAGATTCTTACATTTTCTTCCCCGTAAAAATTGCATATTTTCAGTGTAGATATTGGCCCGCTCTGTCACACCGAGTTTTATATTCTGTTGGTGCTAATACTGTGCAACCTGATAGAAGATGGTCAACTGTTTCTGGATTATTATTATTATTATTATTATTATTATTATTATTATTATTATTATTATTATTAATATTATTATTATTATTGATCTCACAACTCTTTGGGTCTAGTCACTGGATCTAACCAACGTCTTTATCCTCTGGGTCATGTGTCCTTGAGACCCAAAGAGTTGTGTGTTCAATACCAGGTGATAGCAGTCGTGAACAAAACTTGGAGTGTTCAGTTAAAGGGAAATAACTGAGACATCCGGGAGAGGCATGGCACATGGAACTAGAAGAATCTACACAGGTGGACGAAATAAAGGGTTTAGTCTGTAATTCCTATCATCTGAAGAAGGCTGGAGCGTACAAAAGCCGAAACGTTGTGAATATGGCAATGAAGATGAGGATAAAAGTCCGAATAATGTAAATAATTTAAGTAAAATCTGGCATATCACATAAGAATGCAGCAAAAAAAAAAAGTAGAATCGATATTAAATCGCAGACACTTCCGCCCTCATGGAGAGTAATAAAATGTAAGAATAATGAAATGCATATTTTTTCTCGAAGGAATTTATTTAAGCATCACCGGAATGTGAGATGGACTGATTTGTTAAATAGCCATTTTATTCGAGAAAAAAAACAAAGCCAAACAAACAAAAAACCCTAAAAACATTTATTTACATTTATAAAATGATAGATGAAATGCATAAGACTATTTTATTTAAATTATATTTAAGATTTACGGACCACTGAATATTTAATAACTTTCCATTTCGTTTTGGTCGGTCACTCGATCCGACAGCCTTATTCAGTGTACAATCCGAAACGAAAGCTGTTTTTTTTTTAATTATATTGTGCATTTAATAACATTGTAATAATATTCTTTTTATGTTTTTATTTTTCTCAAAATTACCCGCAAGTTCGGATATAGATAGGAGTAGATATATCACTAGGGCTGAGCTAAAAGAAAAAAATGTTTAAAGTTTATAACTTCAAATAAATAATTGGGATATCAGAGAGGTACATTTTACAGATGGAAAAATATCGGCGTGGAGGTCCTCATAATTTCTCGAGTGGAAAGAATATTTTCAGCATCGCAAGATGAGAAGCCCCAAAGAAAAGAGAAAAAAAATTGAGAATTCTTTTTCTAAATGAGAAATTTCGTTTTCCATTTATCATTTTCTAGAATATTTTTCAAATCAATCGAACGTTTGCTATGCTAAGTGATGGTCGATGCAAACATCTCATTATTATTCATAACGTAAATCGGAATTTAATAAAATAAACTACACCATTACAATGTTAACGTAAAGATTAAGGAAATTAAGATTGGCGTTGATATTTAATAAACTTAACATGAATAAAGAATAAATATCATCTCATACAGGAGTTAGAAGATTTTTCGAGTGGATATATTAAAAAATAACTTCAACTAATAACAAATGCTTAAGCCTAAAGATTTAATGATTCACAATTCACAGTCATCTGTTTAAATACAAGAGTATTGAAAAATTACCGGCAATGTCGTAAAGCCCTTTGAAAATTTGAGAAGTATCTCTGGTCGAGCATTTCTGTAGGACACTTTATTTTATAGCCAAAATTTTTACCGCATGATGTATAGCACATTATAAGGCGGGCCTCACTACTAAAAGAATTAAGGGATATTTTTTATTAAACATACTGTAACAGAGAATCAGGTCGGCCTGATAAAAGACTCAGAGTTGGTTGCATGTGTTGCTGTAAGCACAAGGAGTTGCGTCCCCTTCTACAATTTGCTGTTGAGGTTGCGGCGCAGACTATTTGCGTATGAATGGTATTGCGTAGGTATTAGCCAATAGTCAGCATGTGTCTGGGACTGGGAGAGCTATATAACACTAGTGTTTTTCTCTGTTGAGAGAAAGAGTCTCTGTGAACGTGACTTGGTCGTGAATCTGATTAATTAGGTATAAGATAGTAAGTGACCACTAGCCTCAGCCTATCCCCCCTATTTTTCGGCCTTGTCCATAACTGTATTTTTATAAATCTTGAGTCGCTCTGAACGTGAGGACGTGTGAAAACCAGGTATGACGAGCGCACATACCGTAGCCATTTTCCCAACAAAACTAAAAATTTGAGTATAAATATTTATGAAAGAAAATAATTATCATTGACGTTTCCTGTTTCTGAAGCTAAAGATGTCTATACGTTGATTTTCCTTAGTGTAAATCGCTAATGATTTAAAATACTGACGACGTTGCCTTCAAGGAAATGTTATAAGATTCAAGAAACATCGTACTTAATCATTGTTATGCTTGTAGTTATGCATGAGAGAGTCTGTGAGTGAACAAGTGAGAACGAAAAGGGATAAACAACATTTCAATAAACATTTTCATCACAAAATACAGCGTGCCATTCCGAAAGCCAATAGAGCCGCATATGGCCCGAGGGCTGCAGCTTGTCCATGTCCGCTCTATTAGATCGAACTCAATACTAAAAGTAAAAAAAAACTAACCATTACCCTATGTTAAACCGTATTAATAACGGCTTTTTTATGGTTAGACAGTAATTAGTATAAGCGATTTTTTTTAAATTTGAATTTTTAATATCCAATAAAATGTTGCACGTATCATCATATTTATTTGTCTTCTTTCTTTTTCTATATTGTTTAAGTTATTGACCTTCGAAGAGAAATTATTTAAGTGATGAATGCTTGACAATGACGTGATGGAAAACATGAACAAAAAGTCGAGACAACAAAAGTTAATATTGAATTTTTTTCATCATCATTATTATCCTTTTATATAAAATGCATAGTAAACAGTCTGGTTAAAAATATGTAGACAAGTTGTTAGTCATTTTGAAATGTATTTCTTGGTAATCACATAACATTATTTCTCTGTTTTTCTTTCCCATTGTTATTTTTCTTTTAGCATTTCCGTGTATTTCTCTCTCTCTCTCTCTCTCTTTCTCTCTCTCTCTCTCTCTCGTAAATGTAAATGGTGCAACCATTCGTTTCCGCGGATGCCACTCTACTAGGGCGGCTAACCAATCCCTGTTGCAGACGCCTACTCAGGCAATTTTCTGTTTCTTCAACACCCACAGAGCCAACCCGTGGTTTATACTGCAACTATGCAGAGCGGGCCTTAGTTACAGTTTCCGGGAGAGAGCGCGTTATCTAGCGTGATCAACAATCTGAACAAGGCTAGCGTGCTCAAACCCTCGTTCAAGATGAGTTGTGACTTCGTGCTAGAACAACTACTGATGGCTCCGCAGTGTTCCATCTCCCCAATTTCACTCACTTTCCAAAATGTTTTCCATTTTTCTTTTAAATATAAATAAAAACGCGAAGAAGAAAATGAAAAAAAAGTAATAACAACAATAGCGATAATAATAATATTAATAATAATAATGAGAAGAAGAAGAAAAAGAAGAAGAAGGAAAACAATAAAAATAACAGCAATAATAAAAAGAACAAGAAAGTAGAATGAAGGCAATAACAATAATAGCGATAATAATAATAAGTAGATGGAGAAGAAAAAGAAGAAGGAAAGCAATGGCAATAATAACGATAATAATAGTAATAATAAGAAAGAAGAAGAAGAAAGAAGGAGAAAGAAAGCAATTAAAATACTAGCGATAATAATAATAATTAAAATATGAAGAAAAAGAAGAGAAGAAAGATAGCAATAGCAGTAATAGCGATAATAATAATAATAATACGAAGAAGAAGAAGAAGAAGAAGAAGAAGAAGAAGAAGAAGAAGAAGAAGAAGAAGAAGTGGAGGAGGAGGGGGAAGCAGAAGAAGAAGACGAAGAAAAAGGAAAAGGAGAAAAAGATGAAAAGAAGAACAAGAATGAACGCGATAACAATAACAGCGATAATAATAAGAAAAAAGAAGGAAGGAAGGAAGAAGAAGAAAGCAAGCAATATCAATAATAGTGATAAGAAGAAGAAAAGAAGATGATGATGATGATGATGATGATGATGATAAAGAAAAAGAAGAAGAAAAGAAAAAAGAAGAAATGAAGAAGAATAGAAGAATGACAGCAATAACAACAATAGCGATAATAAAAAAAAGAAGAAAAAGAAAACTAATCGCAACAAAAATAGCAATATTACTAATAATAAGCTAGTGGAGGAGAAGAAAAGGAACAACAACAATAGCAATAATAATAATATTAATAATAACAATAATAATGAGAAGAAGAAGAAGAAGATGAAGAAGAAGAAAAGCAACAACAAAAACAAAATGAATAATAATTATAAGAAGATACATTATTTCTCCATTACTCTTTTAAATAGTAATAATAATAAGGAGCAGATGAAAAGAAAAAAAAACAATAATAATATCAGTAATCATAATAATAATACGAAGAAAAAGAGAAGAAAATGAACAAGAATAGCATTAATAATAAAATGAAAAGAAATATAAGCCAGAACAAATATAATATCATTGATAAAATCAACAACAACAACAAAAACAACAATAATGACGATGATAATAATAATAATAATAATGATAATAATAATGATAATATTAATAATAATAATAATAATAATAATAATAATTCTGATAACCTAATATTTTTTCTTTGCCTCAATATTTTTACATTCTACTTTAAATTTTTTGAAATTGAAAAATTTGTCAATTTCAAAATATGTCAAAAACGTTTCTGCGGATGACCGCGGATGTCCATGTAATTTAAACTCCCAAAAATCTAATGCAGCTCTTTCTGACCTCTGCACTTCTCTTGCAAAAAATGTTCATAATTTTTCATAATTTTCTTTTCCAATGTCTTCCTTCCCATCATTCTCTTTTCGTTTTTGCAAATTTCCGTCTCCATCTCTCTTCCCTTCTATTTCTCCCTTTCCTTAGAATCCCATAACCACATTGAACGTTATTTTCTTTTCTTTTTCCTCTTATTGTCTTTCTATTTTATCCTAACAACAATGCCCTTTCCGATTCCTTTCTTATTTTTATTCATTCTCTTACTGAATCCACTGTTTTAGTTTTAGTTTAATTTTTCTATCACCCACTTTATTTTGATGCTCTTAATTTTCTGAAAATATGTGAATTAGTCTGCATTCTGCACTTTTAATTCAATATTAAAACTATCACATTTTTTTGTCATCCGTCTTTTTTAAGAACTCAGCGTTTTTCATTCAGCGTTTACAAATGTTTCTTTTCTTCTTTTTTTTTCTCTCTCTATCATTGCCTAAAAACGTTTTATTCACTGTTTCTTTTTTTAATCATTCTTTTCTGTTTCTCTCTTAATGTCATTTTCACTTTATATTCCTGTTTCAATAGATTTTACTATATTTCTTCCTTTTTTTTCTAGAAATCTTCATTTTTGAAAATTTCTTTATTCTATGTTACACATTTGAAAGAGAAAGAAAAAAGTTAAAAAAAATACATTTATTTTTATTTTTACCATCTCCTTCAAAAACGTCTTCATCCCCCCCCACATTTTTATATCTTAGTTTCTCTATATCCTTCCTCGCTTCCAGAACTTGTCTTGGATTGTTCCATCTATTTATTTCTCGTGATATTCATTCAAGTTTCTAAAATTTTATCTCCTATATTTTGTAGGTAGTTTTTCCTTTCTGGTTCATCCAAACCTTACTTCCATAAAATCTAAATAATAGTTTTCTAACTTATCTTTTTATATATTTACGAATCCATTATATTTTAGCTTTTTTTTTATAATATAATATTTTCCATTTTCATGTGACATCTTTATTTTCGTACTTGTTTCCTTCCTTCCTTCCAAATTTTGTTTTTTATCCATTTTGATTTTAATTTATTTATTAGAATTTTTTACAATTTTCGTTTTCAAATACATTTTCTTATTTTCCAAGCCACATACTTTCTGTGACCCAAGTACCATTGACCCTTTCGCAACCTCCATCTCCTTAAAGATAATTCTTCGCTCTACCGAGTTCACTGTCTACGCCATCTTTCTTTTACTGACCTATCATTTTGATAGAGCCTAGTAATCATTTCATTTTTGTCTTTCTCTCTTGTTTACTCTATCTCTTTCATTTATTTTTCTTCGTCATGTCTTATACTTGCTTGTCATTCTGTTTCTTATTTGAATTAATTTTTGCCTCTTTATTTTCTAATCGTTCATTTCTTAAGCCAACAGCTTTCTTCATTTATTCTTCCTGTTTCATTATCACGTTTCTTTTCCACTTTGAACGAATTTTTTCTATTTTGTTCTTCCTTCATTTCTTACCCTGCTTTTTTTATTATTATATATTTTGTCTGTTCGATGAAAAATAAATTATTTCTTTGAATATATTTATTCTATCTTCCAAATTCTTTTCAGTTCCTTCGGTGTTCTTCCTTCGTATACAGCATCATCTTTAACTAAGTTTTTTCTGTTCACCAGTTTACGCTACCTTCTGTCAACACCCAAAAATAAATTATCAATAAGTTCTACTCAATAATTGTTGAAAGGGTGAGTTTAATAATACTGGCAATTGGGACACGGCAAAGAGAAGACATAAAGGATTTCCTTTAAGTGAAAACGTCATATGAAATTTAATAACGTAAGAAAAGATATAATATGCCGAGGTTTCGAAGATCTGCAGTTTCCCACATTCATTTATTTCAGTTAATTTCTTAGTATACTTATTTTCTAAAGAAAACAGTATATATATATATATATATATATATATATATATATATATATATATATATATATATATATATATATATATATATATATATATATATATATATATATATATATATATATATATATATATATATATATATATATATATATATATATAGTGAGAGATAAAGAGAGAGATAGAGAGAGAGAGAGAGACACGGTGGAGTAATGGATATCGGCTTGGATTGTTGAATCGGACAGCCGAGTTCGAATTCCATTCGAATCCATTACATTCACTTACGTGTTAATACGCTTGGGAAAGGTAGGAAATCTCTTCTCCTCCCTCTATGCGTAAATAGAAGGACAGACTGGGTTCTATAGCCTTGGATGGCAACTGGTCTAGGAGAAGGACAACTCTCAATGCAAAACCTGCGGAGGTTCGTTTGGGCACGTAGTACATCAGGTCTCAGTATTCGGCACTTCAAAAACCTTTACCACTATAATCAAATCTCAGAACGTGTTCCCGCTTGTTTTTTTTAAAAATCGCCATCACAACGATGACATTTGCAATAAGTTTGTATAATTCACCCCAGAGTATGAGGGGATAAAAATTACTTGGGTAGAGAAATAGAAATTATTTTTTATTGCTGTGGAGTAAATCAGACACCACCGGTAACATAAATGAACAAGGCAAGACGACTTAAATAAAGAACTCCAAGTGAGTCAGTGAGAAGTACGTTGGAGTCAGTCGGAGAAAAGTCTAATGACGTCACAGCGAGTGGCCTAAGCAAGACATTATAACCACTAGGAGTCAGTTATAAAAATAGATAGACGTAATATTATATATATTAAATTATTCAATGAAACATGTTTGAATGAAGATATGCTGCTTAGCTGCACATACACACACACAAACACGTATCTATCCATCTATCTATCTATCTATCCATCTATCTATCTATCTATCTATCTATCTATCTATCTATCTATCTCATTCTGTTCATATTTATCTATCTATCCCAGTTTGTTCATATCTATCTATCTATCTGTCTATCTATCTATCTATCTATCTATCTATCTATCTATCTATCTATCTATCTATCACAGTCTGTTCAGTATCTATCTATCTATCTATCTATCTATCTATCACAGTCTGTTCAGTATCTATCTATCTATCTATCTATCTATCTATCTATCTCATTCTGTTCATATTTATCTATCTATCCCAGTTTGTTCATATCTATCTATCTATCTATCTATCTATCTATCTATCTATCTATCTATCTATCTATCTATCTATCTATCTATCACAGTCTGTTCAGTATCTATCTATCTATCTATCTATCTATCTATCTATCACAGTCTGTTCAGTATCTATCTATCTATCTATCCATCTATCTATCTATCTATCTATCTATCTATCTATCTATCTATCTATCTATCTCATTCTGTTCATATTTATCTATCTATCCCAGTCTGTTCATATCTATCTATCTATCTATCTATCTATCTATCTATCTATCTATCTATCTATCTCTTTCTCTCTCTCTCTCTCTCTCTCTCTCTCTCTCTCTCTCTCTCTCTATATATATATATATATATATATATATATATATATATATATATATATATATATATATAATACTAATATTAATACTCGATTGGTAAAATACTTCGGATAGCACAACTTGTAATGAAATCAAAACAAATTGGTACTCGATGGAAAAAATTGGAGAAAAAAAAGAAAGAACTAGAAACATCCGAACAGGACGAAACAAATCGACCAGTGCCTTAAGTATTTAGTCCAAAGGAAAAACCCAAGCGAGTAATAAAGCCAAAACGTAGAGTCCTCAATACGCTAAGTAGAGCTGGGATGAATAAAATAAATCCCAAAGAGCCAGGAACAACCTACGTAAGTTTTTTCCTGAACGGATCTTCAGCGTAATGTGGCTAAAGAGGTAATGACATGAAACACTATTTATAGATAAAACCACTAAAAATTAATTAGCATAAAACCACGTGACAGAAGATAGGAAATATTCCCCGGAGACTCTATTCTAATAACCAGGATTTCCTATGCCAGCTATTTAAAATCTTTGATTTGATAAATTATTAGGGTAATCGGAGTTGGGTATTGTTAATTTTTCTTCCATACATAATAAGCAATACTATTTTGTGTGTGTGTATATATATATATATATATATATATATATATATATATATATATATATATATATATACTTTACAATTGGAAGTAGTAAATGACCATTTAAGGTATCGTAATCCCAAATGTAAAGTAAATTTTCTCTGTTTATTGTGAATAAACATAGAGCGGTCTTTTGTGAGTCAATTTTAACATATTTCAAATTCTATGCTGTGTTAATAGGACTCGCCTAGATTATACCAACGGATTACTACCGATATATATATATATATATATATATATATATATATATATATATATATATATATATATATATATATATTATTAAGGTGTGCTATAATTATGGGATAAAGTGCTCAATATCAGAGATAGACCGTGTGTAAATATAAAATTGAAAATTGAAGTCAACACTTAGAGGCGACAGTCTGTTTCATGCTGGACGCAATAGCCAGGCCACGTGTGCTGTTATTTTTCTCGGCTATTTATATATACGGGTCAGTGGTGCATTGTGGGTAGTCTATTTTGGCGATTATTTTAACGGAAGTAGTTAATTTATTTATTTGTGTTAAGTTATTTTGCTTGTCATTATTTATTTTATTTTTTTGTTTATTTCTTATCTTATATATTTTTTTTATTTTTATTTAATCAGTGTTTTTATTAACGTAGTAAAAATTGTTATTATCGCTTGTTTAATAGTTTTGGTTTGAGAAGATAATTGAAGCTATTTATTCGATTTGGGGGTTGATTGTTTTACTTTATTCTAACTATTATTTTGGCAGGAGCAGTTTTTAATTTGTTTATTACTTCATGTATTTATTTGGGTTGGTCATCTTTATTTGTTTTTTCTAACGGTTAATTTATCGGGATCGGTTTGTTAGTTTATTTATTTATTTGAATGAATTTCGATTAATTTATTTTACTTGTGTTTCATTATTTATTTATTATACTGTATATTTTTATTTACTCTTTTCGGTGTTCGATTTTTAAGTAACGTAGTATTTTTTGTCGTTATATAACAGTTATAGCTATGTTTTTCGTCCGATTTTTGCTTTGATTTTTATTGTCTAACTAATATTTTGGTCATAATGGTTTGTTAATTTGTTTATTATTTACTTTATTTGCGTTCATTGATTTTTGTTTTTTGTTTTTATTCATTTATTTATTTTGCTTCGTCTATTCTAACTAAATAGCTATTATTACTTTCCCAGATCAAAATAAATTATTAAATAAAAATCCGTGCTCGTCTCAAAATGCAGACATGAAAACAAATTTTTACTACGTTACTTAAATATTGAAAACTGAAAAAAAGCAAAATAAATAAATAAACAAAATGACAATAAAATAAGTAAAATAAACTAACCCAAACAAATTACCAAATCACATCCGATAGAATATATATATATATATATATATATATATACATATATATATATATATATATATATATATATATATATATATATATATATATATATATATATATATATATATATCAGGCAAAAGGGATGCCGTTGGAAAAGCAATGCCTCAGCGTTGTAAACAGGTGTGGACGAAGACGAAAGCAACTTTGAGAACATTGTTAATTCTTCATTTATACAAGTTATTTATAAATCTTAAACGGCACACATAGTGAATGACATTCTGCCGTTCCTCTAGCAACAGAAAAAAGGATCTAGGCTCTGAGCGACAGGCTAAAGGAATTTACCTGTACCGTTAATGTTACCCAAAAGGTACCGTGAAAATGTATACCTACCAAGTAGTTTATGATCACCGAAGATTTTTAACCGCTCCAGAAAAAATTACCAGAGTTTAGTTCAACCGGTCACCGAAAATGTAAGTTTTTATATCGCTTCAAAACGATTACCTTTATTTAGTCCTAACCCTATTTTTTGCGTAAACCTGATAATAAAAACCTCGCATTATATTCGAGTATATACGGTGCAGGGAAATTGCTATAGAAAAGTAAAATTGCAATAGCGAATGTTGCATTTAGAAAGTTAAGCAATGCATTAAGAAAGAGTAAACATTGTTTGAAACAAATAAATTAATGTTGAATATGTAATATCAAGTGTCCTGTATACAAGAGTAAGTCAAAGATGATCCGCACTTTAGCTTGAAAATACCTATAGATTTATCTCACTGTTTTCATGTGTCCTTATAGTTGGTACAATTGTAGTGACGTGATCGATGTTTGAGGTTGATCGCAACAGTTTTCATACTGCTGTAACAGTGTAACCTTAGCCACACCGCTAGCTAGAAGAAAGATCAGTGATCGGAATCTACAGAGAACATGCTACCTCATTGACGATAAATCGCCGGTTTGCCATTATCATCTTTCGAGCGTGCTGAATCTTCTCAGGAGTTAGACGGGCGTCCAGATCCTTCTTTGGGCCTCACGCTTGTTCGGCAATTTTAAAACTTCTCGATCGACACGCACACTTCTACGCGGTAATGCTCTCTCGCTGTTTTATGTTAAAAGCCTCCAATTAATTTCAGTCACTGTTACACCTTCCGAACAGAGAAATCAGATCACTGCTCACATACTCCACTATCGGAGCGGCCATGTTTACATTGTAACAGCTGTAAGAAATCTGGCGCGATCGAACTCAAACTAGGATCATGTGACTACAATAGTACCAACTATAAGCACACACGAGCAAAAGTCAGTTTGACAAACCTAAATGTGTGTTATGGCGAAAGAGCGGGAAGTATTGAAGGCAAGGCGAGCAGAGGGAAACCGTGAGTAACACATTTAACTAGCATGTGTAACAGATTTAGATAAAAACCAAAATCAGAAGACTTAATATTTATCTATACTTTTATGGAAGAACAGGGAGTAAGCGGGATACTAAAAACACAAACCTTGCTAAGAGTGATAAAGAATAGGAAGTTGGGGAGTGCTGTGATTTTCGATTGTACTTAAAGGACAACGACCATAAAAGAAAAGAGAAGTAGTATGTCTTCTGATTTTGGTTTTAACTAAATCTATTACAGAACAGGCTATGTTTCACGATTAACTTTCCAGACTTACTGAAAAGGAGTTTAAGTATCTAGGCAGAAAAGCACTAGATGAAACAAAAGTCAAATTAAATGCGTACAGTAATGATAGAAAGTATGTTTTGTGGCTGGTATTGAAATGATGATGCTGCATAGAATTACTAGCCCTCGGCAATAGGAAAGTAGCCACAAATTGTTTTCTCCAGCGATGTGCATATTTTTTTTCGACAAAGGCAAATCATAATATTCACTTTCTTGCGAGTTTCCATGATTCTACCATCAGACTGTTCGCTCCCAGGAATCTTCAAAATCCATTCTTGCTTTCTTGTTTTTCTTCGTTCCTCAATTCTTTGGTCTTCGTACATTTTTTTTCTTTTCTTCTTTTCTGTGGTTTCGTCTTGTTATGGGAAGATCTGCGATGATTTGGGTTCTGGCTTCATGCCCGATTAGTTCAAGGAGGTTTTGCTTCCGCCTTGGTAACCCAAGCAGTTTCTTCAAGTGTCAGTCTCTCCCACAATGTTCTCAATCTACCTTCCAGGCAAAAGGTAGAATTCGTTTCGTATTTCGACCTTCACCCATTGTCCATCCCGTCAGCAAGCAGCGTTTTTTATGATTATTCATTCGTATGTTTATATAGAAATTTACAAGGAAAAACATAAAAATTTCACTGTTTATATATCTATAATGTGTTACGTGTTTCCATATATATATATATATATATATATTTATATATACACGCACACACACACACACACACACATACACACACACACACACATATATATATATATATATATATATATATATATATATATATATATATATATATATATATATATATATATATGTACGCCCGAATTGATATTTAATTCTTTTCCCTGCACAAGAATTAAATTCAACATGATCTATCTATCTATCTATCTATCTATCTATCTATCTATCTGTAAACCTTTTGGATGGATGCTTCGTCTCACGTTGAATTCGGAACGCCACATATTATACGAACGTTGGTTTTAAACGAGTCGAGTACAAGTGATAAATGATTGATCAATGAAAATCAAACAACGCAATAGTGAATTTATTTCATCTTTTTCTCCATATCTTAGTCTCTTGCAAAGCTTTAATAAAAGTGAAACATGTTAGATTGATAAACGTATATATCTATCTATCTTACGCTCTCTCTTTACACACACACACATATATATATATATATATATGTGTGTGTGTGTGTATGTATATATATATATATATATATATATATATATATATATATATATATATCAGAATGTGTAACTTATATTTATATCATAAATAAGCAATTTATACAAACAATTAAATAGCAATGCTAATGTGATTAATGGCGAAATCCCTTCGCTAACAAGATTTGATGAGACAATAACTTACTATCATTTCCTTGAATAATAAGATCCTTATAATATAGTTATTGTCAAATGGAAAACACATGACAAAGCATATATTCAACTGTCAGTAAATAGCATAGTTTAAGAAAACACATCTTTCTGTCTACACACATTTCTTCTTTGTGTTTGCCTGTGTAGATATTGGTATATTTCTTCCATCTGACAAAAACTCGAATATAAGTATATTATTATTAAAAAAACCGATAGTAAGATAATGTCTCATTAAGTGATTTCGCCAATAATCACATTAACATTGGTATTTAATCCCTTGAATAAATTGTTTATATATATATATATATATATATATATATATATATATATATATATATATATATATATATATATATATATATATGCGTGTGTTTGCGTTTATGTATGTGTGTGTGCGTGTTTAAAATAGGATACGATAAAGTGTTTAAGAAATTTGACAAATGGAAAACGTTTCATTGAAATTAGATTTGATTACGCGTTTCGCCTTTCTAGGGAGTTTTCCTATTCTAATACACATTCAGATTTTTCTCCGGATTTTTGTTCTACTTCATAGATATTTAAATTTTTATGCTAGCTTGATTTTCTTGTCTCCAATTCGTAATTCATGCCAGTCTTGGTCTTAAATATTCTTTTGCCTTATTTGTTCAATGTATCAAATGATAGTTGCGATTCAGTTTTTTTTCATTTTAGATTTCCATAATCATATTTCTTAATGTGCAGTTCCTACGGCTTATCTCATAAAATTTCCAAGAAATCTATTTTCCTTTTGAATTTGGCTTCTTAAGAAGTGGAAGCCAGATAGGAAACGAAAAACAAATCCATGAAATTTTTCGCAGTTCAAACGTTCTGCTCTTCTCAGATCTACTGTAGCATTTGTTAGTCTTGATGAAACTTTCAATACTCTAACTGCTGCGACTCACTTTGATAGCACAAGCAACTTAAACTTCAATGCGAACAACTCAACTGCCCGCCGCTTTCCTTCGCAATAATCATCTTATATACCGAGGCTTAAAAACATGAAAGCTTGAAAATAAATTTCCTTCTTCTTTAATCCTAAATTCTTCAATTTTTTTTCTTCTCCATTTCAGAAATGTCTCCGATTGACGCAGTAGAAATATTTTCTGTATATCAAATTTGGTTTAGTTCCTGAAATATTTCCATGTTCTGAGATATGCATTTTCTGAATTTTTTCCTCATTTTCCTTTGCGTGATTGAATTTATTTTTACGCAAGCCTAGTCAAAGTTCTTGGCTAAGCCTATTTACCAAAACCTGAATGACCAGATATCAAATCTGGTAGGAGATTGTCATGTCGGTCGGATTGAGAACATTTCTGTGCCTACTGTTACTGCCCCAAGATACCATTAGCTTGATCCAGTGGGCGTCCTTAAGGTTTCATTTTTTTTTTTGTTACTTATCGTTTCCATTTAACTACTCCAATATTACACATTTCTCGATTCCGAACATTATTTCAACTTGAGAATGTTGATTAAGGCTCTTTTTTAATGCGGTTATCTCATTTATTTTTTATTCTTCTATATAAATACGTGCAATGTCAGTGTGTCAGTGAGTGACATTTTAACAACTTTACTCCCAGAGGACGTAGCCCAACATATCATACCATTTTGGACTCAGGCCGAATCCGTGAGCAAATTAAAAACATTCCGGGCTGGATCCAGACCTACCATCCTGACATTTTGGATTCCCAACTCTTCATTACTGCAATTGGTTTTCGGCGACTTTTTGACGTGATTTTTTGCGACGAATTTTTTGTACGATAACAATTTTTATAACTTGAAATTAAATCTGGTAATAATCGAAATTGATTTCAAAATACAATTAAAGTCAGCCATGAAATACAAATAATTGTTTTTACGGAAAGTAAGGACCTACGTACATCAAATTTTCCTTAAAGTTGCGACAGAAAAATTATCGTTGAAATTTTCAAATAAAAGCTTCAATATTAATGCTATACTTAAATGAAGAGATCAATTGTTGCCTATCACATCTACTCTTCCCTACCTATAGTGATGAGGGCCCAACCAAGAGCAGGGGCTAGCTTACATGCTGCATGATAGCTAGTGATTAATATTTTCAAACTCTCCATAAAGATGGGCTGGTTGTGTTTTCTTGGTGACGCACTAAATATATATATATATTTCCTTACAATTCCAAAAGATAGAATCAAGTAGCATTATTACCACGATTAAAAATAATGGAAATAATGTTATTATTTATAATAATATCGTTGGTAAAGTTGCTATTTGTCTAATAAGCGTGGTTAACTCTGTTTTCGCAGATCCAATATAATATGAAAATGTCCTTGTCCCAAAAATAAAAAAAAGAAAGTTAAATCGTGTGTAGGAAAAGCGCCATTTCATCTTTAGAGTAGAAATAAAATCATCAGATTCTTTTTACTTATTCTTCTATTTAGTATAAAATAACCGACCTCTATTATGATAAGATGTCGATAATTGTGCCTTATAGGCATGAGAAATAATGCTTAAGGTTGCCAGGAAAGCACATAAAATACGTACGGGTATCAGAAAGGAAAATAATATTAATAAAATGTAAAGGTAATATCAAACAAGAAAAATAAAGAAGCAGTGCTATCTGATTGATTATATTTCCAAGTTTGCATCACTTTTAAAAGGACTGTATTCTTTATAATTCGTTCGCTAGGAATGACGAACTTCATGACAATTTTGTGTCATCCATTATTCTGTCATTAGACAGATTTATTTTTTGTTGGTTTGCTATTACAAGGTCGATTTACGAGAAAATCGCTTATGCCTTTAGTATATATATATATATAATTAATTTTTAAAAATATGATGCCTTCGCGACATAAGAATTCTCATGTTTCAAAAACAAGAGCCAAAAACTTCAATATAATTTAAAAAATTAAATTGTATTAAAATATCAAGCTCTGTTTCATCCTCAAGCTATTCCAAAAATTTCGCTTGAGGAAGAAACAGAACTTGATATTTATATTGAAGTTTTTGGCTCTTGTTTTTGAAACATGAGAACTCTTATGTAGCGAAGGAATCATATTTTTCAAAAATAATTATAATTTAGGCTCTACTTATGTATTGAGCACTTCTTTTTTTTAAAATAAAAACAAAAATACTAAAGAAATTCGGATTATTTACCTAACGTGTTCTTTCCTATTCTCCTATATATTTGAGCGCGCGCACACACACACACACACACACACACACACACACACACACACACATATATATATATATATATATATATATATATATATATATATAGTACACGTAATTGGCATAAAATCCGGTTGGATTCTAGTAATATTAATTATTAAAACTGATCCACAGAGAGCTCGATGTATTTATTATAACAGAGCATATGTATTTTTACAGCAAAAAAAAAACAAAAATTACCTCAACATGGGATAGTCTATCTCAAGCCGTTCTGTATGCGACTATCATCAGCCCTTAAGTGTCTGTCTCGGAGCATTGTTTTAAATTTATTTTCAACTATTTTCAACTACAAACGTGTGCGTATATATATATATTCCTTATTTTATTACCCCCCCCCCCCACTGCAAATAAATGGTTGCTCTACTCTCATTACACTACTGTATAAATATCAGTAATCAAATTATGCAACGTTCAGTTTTCAATCAGCATCTGAACTTTTGCATTGTACATGAAACTCAGAATTGTGCTACTGGTGAGTAAATATATATATATATATATATATATATATATATATATATATATATATATATATATGTATATATATATATATATTGTATATGTATATGTATATATTTATAATATTAGTGGTCAATATATATATATATATATATATATATATATATATATATATATATATATATATATATATATATATATATTCACATAGATAAATTCACAAGAGGATAGAATCCAGGTAGAACTCAATGTCCAGGACAGAATAAGAATATAATTTAAAAGGCTCAAACACTACTATTCCTTTTTCTTTAGCCTTTTATATTATATATATATATATATATATATATATATATATATATATATATATATATATATATATATATATATATATATATATATATAAGGGTAAAGATGTAGAAAGAGAGAGTGCACAATTACAAAAATGGAAATTCAAACAATGGAAGGAAAGAATCATTAAGATTTAATAGAAATAACAGCGAGGATTAAGAAATATTCAAATTTATATAAAACTGCAAATAAAAACAGCTGGTATTATTTAAAGGAAACTGGAAAGAAACCGTCAGCGCAGAAATACAAGGCCAAAAAAATAATGATTGGTGTAAAAAAAAAAACAGAAAAAAGAGCAATAAGCAAGGCCACAACCATTCAATGCACGCAAGAAATAATGTAATTTTTTTTTTCGATTTCATAACTCTTATTCTTTTTAGTATTTTTCATTGCTAGTCTCTTTTATTCAAAATTGATACTGATTTTAATGCTAGTAGAAGAAAAATATTAAAAAATGCCTTTTCTGTATTGTATACTATAGACAATTATCTTCTTTATTCCTTTCTATGATTTCGCCCTGATCGTTATCTCAGTTCTGCCTCCATTATTGTTACTGTCAACATCCCCAACGTAAATACAAAACAAATTTTCCTTCTTAACGAACGCGCACTTTAAACTGTTTCTTGGGGGAAACTTTGCACGTGTTTTACATCCATTGTTTGCGTCCATGCAGTGGTCAACGGAGCGATGGCCTTCACAGTCGCACGGAGCCAGTTGTCGCACACAAAATCTCATGGAAAATGATAGTAGACAAGGGATGGGTGATGACAGTCGAAGGACAAAGTCATGTTCAGTTTGTGGATGTTCAAGTAGAGGCATATTATGGGATACTGTTAGCTTCGGCGATAACTCAGAGGGAATTCTGGTCAAAGGTGTGGTGAAGAGTGAGAAACCAGGGTGAGACGGGAATAGAAAAGGCAAAGAAGCGGATGGGGGAGTGTGATGCCGGTGAGCTGTTTGCGTGTTTCCACTTCAGTCACTCTTAGATTCTCTTGGATGTAAAAAGCGTGTAAATCGGTTTGCAGTTCACAGCGGATTGAAGGACATTCGTAAAACCATTCTTTGGTTGCGTGCATGTTTTGCGGTTATTCCTTTTTCCTCTTTCTCTCACTTCTCTTTGTTATTTTTAATGGCTTTTTGGTTAAAACGTTGTCTTGGACGAGTTTTCTTTGGTTATTTTATAAAAGTGTTTTATCTCCACGCCTTTGGGGATAATAACGAGAATAAATGAAGTAACAAATAATGTGAGAATTAAAATTCTTCTTTCTTTCTTTCGTTTTTTTTAAAAAACTGTATTTATGGAAAAGCGATATCAATTAGTGAACTTAAGAAATCTATTTCTCGTAAAGATCTATTAAAGTTCAACCGAAATTGGTACTTGCAGCTCGGTCAATGTTTCCTTATAAACAAACGGCTAATATTACCATTACCATGAAAAATCGTGTTCTCACGCACACATATGAACACATATTATAAAAAAAGGTACAAGCGCACTCATAAACGCGCGAACACACAGATATATATATATATATATAAATATATATATATATATATATATATATATATATATATATATATATATATATATATATATATATATATATATATATAAACAGTGGAATCTCACTGTTAATTTGGTAATTTACATTTTCTAATTCATTGATATCATTTGTCTCTTTTCCTTTACGCGGCATGATTGTTCAAAAGCGTTCACGACATCACTGATTCGTTCATGCATTTTTCTGTTAATCTGACTCTCAGTCGGTCACTTTCTCTCTCTATCTCATCATAGATATATATATATATGTATATATATATATATATATATATATATATATATATATATATATATATATATATATATATATATATATATATATATATCGTGAATACACGTGTATGAAGTAGCCGCTTCGTTTATATTTTGTACTACGCCTAAAATAAATCTGGACGTCTATTTCAAATACAGGTGTCCACTAAAAATAACTTTTGCATTAATAACAATGCCTGATTAAAAATAAATCTATTAATTATTTATACACTATATATATATATATATATATATATATATATATATATGTGTGTGTGTGTGTGTGTATGTGTGTGCGTGCGCTTGTGTATGTACACTTGTACAGGAGGAGGTTCCCTAAAGATCGCAAGTTGATCAAGAAATTCAAACATTATTTTTCTTAGTTCAGATTTTTAGAAGTTAATCTGACCGAAATCTCTTCAGAATCCATTTGTATATTGAACTTGATAAAATACGAACTGATAATCAACTCAGGACATAATTACAAGCCAAAAGTAAAATATTGTGTATTTAAACATTTGTGAAAAAAAAATCTTACAGCATTCTTTTTATGAAAGAGTCAGGAAAAATATATAATGTGGATTTTTTCGAAAAATTAACATTCGATTCATTTCCCCTAATTTAAATATGAAATTTAGCCCCCTCTCACCTAAGGATAGTATCTGACTTAACTCCCGAAAATTTTGCGGCTACGAGCTTGTAGTTCAATTTAATTTTCTTTTTCTCAATCTCCATTTAATTTCTATTTGCTGAGAAGCGAAATGCATAACGACTTACATAATCCTTGAGCTAAACCTTTTCATATAATCTTGTCTGCAAATAAAGATCTGTGAATAATTACAAACATTTATTAAACCTATTAGCTTACCTCGATCGTCGGTCCTGGGTAAGACGATAAATTACATCCAACAGCAAGGCTTCTGATAAGGAGTATTTGAGGAGTGTGGAACACCTCTTAATTTCTGGTGTTCCCAGGTCCACCCTGACCCGCGGTGGTAGTACGTGTTAGTGTCCCAGCTATGGGTAAATAGTTAACTTCCCCAAACTGAGATCAAAACACCACGAAAGTGTAAAAATAGGTTTTAATACCAGAAATACTTTGAAAAAATTATTACCAGCAATATATTTTGGAAAAAAAATTACCAACTTTTGGAAAAAAATTACAGTAAAAAAATCTTGTCGGCATTGAATAACCAATTGAGGTTGATATGCCGTAAAACAAACAAAAACTAAAACCAAAACCAAATACCTCGTTCCTTTAATAGAACATGTCAATTTTCCCTGATCTCACACACACTGTAGTATTTTAACGTAATCGGTAAAAATTGTAAACAATAAATATGAATTCGTATGAAATACACAATGACTTATATCTGTTTTAGAATGACAAAAATATATTCGTGCTGGTTCTTTGATCAAGACTCTTATGAACTTAAATTACATTATTTACATTTTTCTGGTTGTTATCCTCATCTTCATTGTAAAATTAATAACATTTCGCCCGATGTTTTCTCCGGCCTTCTTCAGCTGATTGGATTGGAATTTCCATTCGAACCCTTTATTTTGGAGTAAAATGTTCTAGTTTCACGTGTCATGCCTCTTCAGGAAGTCTCAGTTATTTTCCTCTAACTCAAGTTTTTGTTCCCCATTTCTGTAGCCTGGTATTGAACACACAATTCTTTGTGTCTAGTTACTTGAGAAGATCTGTGTATAAATTTCTAGGACTTATAAACCTAATGTCTCAGCAACATTTTTACCAGTGCGCATATTGCAATTTTTCTGTTATTATTATTGTATTTTTTTAACAGATCTTATATTGAAATTTTTTTTTGTTATACATTAATTTTCTCTAGCACTCCTTATTACTGGTTCCTATATTGTATTCATTTCTATGCTTGGTCGGCTCAGGAGATTTTTGTGGCCTAGTATATGTTCTGATTCCTTATGTTGAAGATGAGGATAACAGTCCGAATAATGTAAGTAATCATAATACCTCATCTCAGAGATATAGACATATTAATAAATTAGAATAAGATAATAACAATTACAATAGCCAAAATTTTCATGAAAACTTAATGGACAAGTAAAGTTGAAAAATATTCCAAAGATGAGGAAACAAAACCATTCTAAAGGCATTTCAGAAGAGAAATTAAAAGAACTGTAGAATAACACCATAAAAACACAAGTAAAGCCCCAGATATATGTGTAAAAATGCAGAGTAATTTAATATAATCAACAACGTAATACAGCAAAGCAATTGAAAGAGTACATAATAGGTTTGTCTATCGACCGGATCACACTCCTTCTCGGTTTTTTGAAAAGGAGTAGAGGTTTATCACTTGTTTCCTGTTTAGGATTGGGGTTTCGGTTCCCTTTGAAGTCTTTTCTTTCTCTTTCACTACCAGTTGTTCCTTGCATCATTATCGTCTTGCTTGGGCTGAATTGATAAAACATAAAATTAAAATAAACATAAAAATAAGATGTTTGAACCACAGGGATCTGTCCCAACGAGGAAACATTTGAACAAATAGACCAAGACAGAATAGACTGTAGGGAAATGAAAAGTAAAACAAAAAACCACTATGATTTTTAGATTCTAACCAATTACCCAATCCAACCATTCGCGCAGATCCAATTATCGTAAATAAAAAAAGATTGTTGTCTCTTATAAGTTTCGCTGTCCCAGCAGAACATAAAGTAAAATCGCAAGATACGAAAAGATGGATACGTATCTGAAAACTTGCCAGTAATTTGAATAAAATATGGAACAAGAAGTTAACAGTTATGCCCTTGTTGTCAAACCACGAAGAAAGATCTTGAAAGGCCAAATAAAGAGGCTGACGTTTGAGAAATAGTTGAGACTGTCCAAACAACAACAGCGTTGAAAACAATTAAACTAATATTTATGAAAGTTGACATTATTTGATCTACAGTAAATCCTTCAGTTATTTCTGGTGTAAAGATTTCAATAATGATAATCCTGACACTAACGGAATACAAAGAGAAATGATAAAGTTGGTAAGTATATTTGTTTGAAAATATGTCGTGAGCTACATGCTGAAAATCGTACGAATATCAATTTTAACCAGTGATAGCCATGAGTTCACTATTCTTTAAGAATTTTCCATTCATACTGACAGACCCATAGAAACTAATAGACTAGGCATAGTGATTAAAGTCTACTTAAACAAAATGGACATCATTATTTAGCCTTTAGGACCCTTTCGGACATCGCTTTTATAAAAGGTTATTCGTTGGCGAAGCAAAAAAAACATAACCGAAGACGCATTTATAATAAATAACGGAAAAGGAATGAAAGTTGAACCGTGATTAAAATAAATATTTAATTGTAAATAAATTAACGACTAAAAAAATGGGAAGTTCCAAAAGAGTATAAAATAGAAAAATGTCACTCAAAATCCCTCCATCAAACGTAAGGAACGAATAAAATGTATAAACAGAAATGGCTTCTTGTCGTCATGGCAGGGAAATATAAATACTATAGAAGAAAAGTAAAAGTTATTTATTCAAATTGAAAAGAGGAGTTTCGAGATTTAACTTAAAAAGGGCGAGTATTGTATAAAACGGCGTATTGAATTATTTTAAAATTTAAAGAAATGTTCTCACGAGTACAGGCCACACCTTACGAAAGGCTTTATCTATGTAAACTATGTGTGTGCGTTTTTGTTTTTTAACTGCTCAGTGGAAAATGTCATGATGCCATTTCTGACCTTAGGCCTCTGGGCGGGACCCAGAAAAAAAAATGAGTACACACCAGAAATCACAGGAAACAACAACAACAACGACGACGACGACAACAACAACAACAACAATAATAATAATAATAATAATAATAATAATAATAATAATAATAATAATGATATAAAAATGATATCGGACAAGAACCTAAGAAGGAAAGTGTGGGTTTGGTGAATGAGGCAAGAAAGTGAATGTTTAGAAAAATGGAGAATTCAAAATTAGAACACTGACAAACTGGGAACGATCACGGAGACCACTGCCCGTCCCGAGAAAAAAAATTACCAGCAATACATTTTTAGGAAAAATATTAGCAGCAATATATTATTGAACAAATATCATTAGAAATAAAAATTGTGTCTGTATTAAATATCCCATTGAGGATGATATGTCATAAAACAAACCAAACTAGACCAAACCAAACTGAAGACCGCTCAAAGATATTGAAAAAATTAGATGTCACAGAAGTAATGTAACGATTTTAAACTCATCATTTTATAGTTTCTAATACATTAAAAATACTGAAAACTTGAAGAGATGTGCTTTCACTTCAACTTAAATGAAACTTTCTAATTTACGTAATAGGGGAGAACAGAACGTATAGAGACGAGAAAAAATATTTCCATTACTATTAACGAATCATTTTCTCCACTTAGAGATCTTTGAAAATTAACTATTATTTCAATGAGGTCTTGAAACAAAGGATTCGTATTCGACCGAAAATTTTCATATGAATGAGAATTGTGTCGTCTTCACTCGTCCTCATTATGACGTTGTTCTCAAAGCCCATTTATCCGGTTGATCATTCAAAGCGGTGACTCGCTCTGGTACACCTCACTGAAGCACATGACAGATGGACAGAGAAACCATTGAACAGGCTGGCCTGCAAACCCGCAGACAGTCGGACACTGAGAGAAATGATCATCTGCCCAATAAGTCAAAACGGGACAGTGGCAACACATTCATATCTAATGTCTGGCCCGCGCATGCAAATATGAACATGCAGACACGGAGAAGCGCGCATGCGAGTTCGCGCACATTCGCCAGATTCGTCTTGGGTTTGTGTTCAGTACTCATAACCCCCTTTTCCTTTCTCGCTTCCTATCAAGACATCAGATGTCAGAGGGTTCCCTGGTCAGCAGACGGGTGATTGCTGACAGCCCAATTCCCGTGTGACTGCGAGATGATAATCATTTTGCTATAAATAAGGTGAACGGTGCAAATGAAAACGAAAGAAGAAGAAGAGTAATGAGAAAGGTGACATTGAAAAGGAAAATGTGTGGCAATGAGCCAAAAAATCACTCAGGACAGCCGTTAATGAGGGTGGCAGCATCAAAAGTACATTAGTAATAACGCTCCAACATCGAACACTTAGACGGTTATGGTGGCTACTAAAACACTATTGTATTATCAATTCAGTAAACTGTTTTATGGCCATCATTGGAATTCAGATGAAAATTAATGGTTAGAACTTCAACCTCAGTTTCAGTTGGCTAGTAATAATAATAATAATAATTCTATGGGACTACACAATACACACTGACAGAACAATCAAAGGCAACCGCGCAGACATTGTTATTAAAGACCACAAACAAAATAAGTGCCTCCTTATAGATATGGCAGTCCCTGCAGACAGCAATGTATCTTTGAAGATATTCGAAAAACTGTCAAAATACAAGGACCGTGAAATAGAAATCTAAAAAATGTGGCACATGGGAACATCAACAATCCCTGTTGTAGTTGGAGCCCTTGGACTGGTTGGAAAAGATTCCAGTAGACTAATTGAAGGGATCCCTGGAAGTCCATGCCTCAAAGAGATACAAAAAATTGTTCTGACACACTTTACGAAGGATTTTATCAATGTAATTATTTATTTATTTTTTGCAGTGGAAAGTGTCATGATGCCATTTCTAACCTTAGGTCCTTGGGCGGGACCCGGAAAGAAATGTGTAAACGCCAGATATCAAAGAAAATAAATATAATAATAATAGTAATAATAATTGGCATGAACACCACCCAGAACCGGTTACGGAGATAGGACCTGTTAGCATTTTATGAGACTACACATTACACAGAGACAGAGCAATTAACCTAATCGCCCAGACATTGTTATTAGAGACTGAAAACAAAAAGAAATACCTCCTTATTGATATGGCATTCTCTACAGATTGCAGTGTATCTTTGAAGATCTTCAAAAAGCTATCAAAATACAAGTACCTTGAAATCGAAATCTCAATAATGTGGCACATGGGAACATCAAAAATTCCTTTTGTAGTGGAAACCCTCGGATTGGTTGGAAAATATTACAGTAGACTCATTGAAGGGATTCCTGGTAGAAAATGCCTTAAAGAAATACAAAAAATTGTTCTCACGAGTACAACCCACACCTTACGAAAGGCTTTATCTATGTAAAATATGTGTGTTTGTGTTTTTTGTTTTTTGTAATTGGTCAATGGAAAATGTCATTTCTGACGTTAGATCTCTGGGCGGGAACCAGAAAGAAATGAGTACACACCAGAAATCAAAGCAAATAATAATAATAATAATAATAATAATAATAATAATAATAATAATAATAATAATAATAAAAAATGTGGCACATGAGGAAGAGCAGTTGGAGTTAGAGCCCTTGGATTGGTTGGAAAAGTTTTCGATAGACTCACTGAAGTGATGCCTGGTAGCACATGTCTTAAAGAAATACAAAGAATTGTACTCACAAGTAGTACTCAGATATTACGATATCCATGTAAAATATGTGTGATCTTAGTTTTTTTTTTCTCAAAAAATGCTCATTGGAAAATGTCATGATGCCATTTCTGATCTTTGTTCTCTGGGCGGACCCCGGAAAGAAATGTGTACACACCAGAAGTCAGATGATATAAAACAACAATAAAAATAATAGATATTTACATAAATAAGTTTGAAATTACCAGGTAAACAACAACGATCTTTTTAAATGGTAACATGCAGATTATGTAAATCAACGCATTGAAACTGTTCACCACTTAATGTCTGCTTATCCAGTGTTGAAACCAAATAAATACAAAGGTCGACACGATAAGCCTTGGTATCATGTTCATTAATACAAAGGTCGAGACGATAAGCCTTGGTATCATGTTCATTAATACAAAGGTCGACACGATAAGCCTTGGTATCATGTTCATTAATACAAAGGTCGGCAGGATAAGCCTTGGTATCAGGTTCATTAATACAAAGGTCGGCACGATAAGCCTTGGTATCATGTTCATTAATACAAAGGTCGACACGATAAGCCTTGGTATCATGTTCATTAATACAAAGGTCGAACGATAAGCCTTGGTATAATGTTCATTAATACAAAGGTCGACACGATAAGCCTTGGTATCATGTTCATTAATACAAAGGTCGACACGATAAGCCTTGGTATCATGTTCATTAATACAAAGGTCGACACGATAAGCCTTGGTATCATGTTCATTAATACAAAGGTCGGCACGATAAGTCTTGGTATCATGTTCATTAATACAAAGGTCGGCACGATAAGCCTTGGTATCATGTTCATTAATACAAAGGTCGACACGATAAGCCTTGGTATCATGTTCATTAATACAAAGGTCGGCACGATAAGCCTTGGTATCATGTTCATTAATACAAAGGTCGACACGATAAGCCTTGGTATCATGTTCATTAATACAAAGGTCGATACGATAAGCCTTGATATCATGTTCATTAATACAAAGGTCGACACGATAAGCCTTGGTATAATGTTCATTAATACAAAGGTCGGCACGATAAGCCTTGGTATCATGTTCATGAGGAGTAGCGCCAATATTATAGTGCGCCACGTGTTGAAAAATATCACACTAGACCAGTCATAAATGGTCAGGGCTGACTGATTGATTGACTTGTATTTGATTGCTTATCAACTATTTGTGGGTTATTTAAAGCCACAAAGGGTTTCGGGTTGTAAGAGGTAAGTTCCCACACTCCCCTCCCATCTAAATAATGGGCGATAGAAAGGCATGAACTCATTATTATTTGGAACATCATCATTCATAGTAACATACATATAATTGCTAATAGGCGAGACAGTGATTATAAAATACAAACAAAAATGCCTTCCAATAGATATGATAATGCCATCATTTATCCACTGGGCCATGTGTCCACAATGGCTGAGTTATAGGGAAATAACTGAGACAACCGGAAGGGGCATGTCACGTGGAACTTGAACAATCTACCCTAATGGACGGAATAAAGGGTTCGGTTTTTAATTCTAATTATCCGAAGAAGGCCGGAGCGTAAAACGACCGAAACGTTGTGAATATGGCAATGAAAATGACGATAACATTTCCGAATAATGTAAATAACGCAAATAATCATAATACCTCATCTCAGAGATATAGACAGATAGTGGTAAAAAATAGAATGTCATTTGTACACTGAAAATTAGGAACTCGTGGAAGAATATTTTATAACTTATTAATATATGGTCGTGAATTTTGATACATCCTTTTATTTCAGAATCAAAACAAGTCTAGCGTTTAGAGGAAATACTAATAAATTCAGACTTCTTCACAAATGCGTAGTTTCGTCTTTTAATTAATTAGAACCAACGGGTAAAGAATATCGAACATTATATATGCTTCGACAGATTATTATTCTTTTGCCAACTGGCGAGTGACTTTAGATATTAGTAAATATCCTGTATTTAAAATACATTATTTTAAAATGAGTTAAAGCCTTTTTCGTTTATTTGATATCGATTCTTAAAAATATACCTAAATACACCCTTATGCAAATTAATTTAGACAACTGATTTAGTTTACTTTCTTTCACCATACAGTCAGTTTTAGACCCACTTGAGTGACAGGGTGTAATCGATTTCTATTCTTTTCCTCAGATTCGGTCATTTGCGGTGGTGTGCTGTAATATGAATCTATTTTCGGGGTATATGATGAAATATGTTAGGCCTTGAAAAATATTGAGTCATCCGTGATTACATCAAATTTTCATCACGACTTTAAATAACATCATTAACCCAAAAAGAGTTGATAAGTAATCAAAAACAAGTCGATAAATCAATCAGTCATGACCTTTTATGACTTGCATAGTGTCATATTTTTCAACTTATTTATGTGAATATCTGTTGTTGTTATTATTATTATTATTATTATTATTATTATTATTATTATTATTATTATTATTATTATTATATTTCTGGTGTATACTCATTTCTTTCCTGGTTCCAACTAAAGGACCACGGTTAGAAATTGCATCATGACATTTTCAACTGGGTATTTTTTAAGAAAAAAAAAAGATCACACATTTTACATAGATAAAGCCCTTCGTAATGTATGAGCTGTACTTGTGCTTACAATTATTTGTATTTCTTTAGGGCATGGGTTACCAGGTATCCCTTCAATGAGTTTATCAAAACCTTTTCCAATCAATCCGAGGAAATTGTCGATGTCCTTCCTCATGTGCTACATTTATTATTATTATAATAATAATGATAATTGTTGTTGTTATTATTATTATTATTATTATTATTATTATTATTATTATTATTATTATTATTTCCTTTGATTTCTGGTGAGAGTTCATTTCTATCCGGACCCGCCCACAAACCTAAGTTCAGAAATGGCATCATGACATTTTCCACTGACCAATTAAAAAAAAGGATAACAACACACATTTTTACACAGATAAAGTCCTTTGTAAGGTGTGGGCTGTACTCTTGAGAAAATGTTTTTGTTTTTCTTTAAGGCATGGGCTTCTAGGAAACTCTTCAATGAGTATACTGAAACTTTTCCAATTAATCTGATGGCTCCACCTACAACAGGGATGGGTTATGTTCTCAGGCCTTAGCTATAAATATCTGAATAGGTGGAATTTAGGAATATAAGCAATCTGAACATGCATCTGAACATTACTAAAATCAGCAAATGGCTGAGGATAAAAGCTGGTGTATTGTAGAAAACTGACAGCTGATTCCCAACTAATGTCAGCACGTTATTGTATGACAAATCACTTTTTACAAAAGGAATAATCTATCAACTATCAAGTCACGAAATAGGAGAAACTGATAAATAAGAAATAACAATGAAGGGAATATAGATGACACTTCATTATGAATTCTTCCCAAATATAACGATACTGGAGGAAATATATGGAACACTGTTGCGTATTTTATGTAAAAACCAAGAATACATCGCCACACACTGGAATAAATTATATGCAGCGCAATATAAATTCTATCTGAATATCTGGGATGAGGAATTATTATTTACACATTCGGACTATTGTCCTCATCTTTGTTGCCGTTATCACAACGTTTCGGCCGTTGTGCCATCCGACCTTCCTCAGGTATCTCTCGATCTGGTTAACTTACAGGGATTTTTTGAACTGAACATTTTATTTAATATACAAGTGTAGACTGTTCTCGTTTCACTGCTTATAATGAGAAATATCGTCAACTTCTTATTTTCATTTAGTACTGTTAAGTTATTCCTCGCCCATTACGAATGAGTGCAAATATACACTGCCCGACCCAGAGACTGAACTCAGACCCACTATGTCACCAAATTCACACGTTTTAATCTACTAGGCCATTTTCCCTTGGATTAAATAAAGAGTTTACTTCTGAATTCCCTGTAGGTTATCCAGATAGATATACACCTGAGGAAGGCCGGAGAGCACAACGACCGAAACGTTGTGATAACAATTAACAATAACGAAAATGAGGATAACAGTCCGAATATAGATAGTGAAATAACAATACAACTTCGACAACGACATGGAAACATTGAGTAAACAAAAAGACATGAAGAACAAGGAAGTGCAATTTGTTTTCGAAAAGCATTTTAATTCGACTCTATCCACAAAAAAACAAGACTAATCCGCCTTTGCTAATAATTTAATCTCTGAAAAATCATTGTATTTTGGTAGTTTTTTTAAGATCTTCAAAGACACATTACTATCTGCAAGTACTGCTATGTCAATAAGAAAGCAAATTCTGTTCTCGTGGTCTTTGATCACGATGTCAGACTGAATAGCTTTGATTGCCCTGTGTGTGTGGTGTAAAGCCCTATAAAACTGTTACAGGTACAAACTCTGTAGCCAGGTTTTGGTAAAGTTCACACCAGTTTCTTATAGTTTCCCTTGCCGTAAATTTGCATATTTTCCAATGCAGATATTGGCAGATATTTTCTATATTCAGAAGATGCTAATGTCGTGCAACCTGATACAAGATGGACAATTCTTTCTCGATATGTATAAGAAAATCTTTATTTCATTTCAACACAATTATTCATTATGTGTGCTTCGTAATTTCTAGATTGTAAGCATTAGTCCTGTGCAGTAAGAATAAAACCTTCCGTTTCTGCTTTTACCACTGCATTACGTAACCATTAAAGGGTACAAGTTTTCTCTACATCATCTTGTTTGCTACTGGTAGAGTACTGTCAGTGCAGATGTCTATCTTGCCATTATTTTTGCATTTAATACATTGCTTTCATTTTTTAGGCTGCAGTCGGTGGTCTATTTACCCTTCTTCATCCACTTGAAATTACCTTTTGAATTTGTTGGCGTCCTTTATTACTAAATAAAATTTCTTTTTTCTTTCATGTTCTTTGACACATTAACATCCACATTATTATTATTATTATTATTATTATTATTATTATTATTATTATTATTATTATTATTATTATTATCTTTTTATATTCTGAATGTTTTTTTTTTTCAGATATTTTTTTTTACCTGAATGATTAATCAGAATAGGTGTTCATGTCAATGAGAGTGCACGTTTTTGTTTTTAAAGTAATTTACTATTGTATGGTACTTAATGTCTTGTATAGAACCGTTTGTATCCATGGTGAGGTCCCATAACACGGAAACACTTTCGTCTTCTACCACTGGTTGTGGTGTTTGTTTATACCGTTATTCTGCAGAATGGGTCTTAAAATGTTGCCATATTTTTCAATTCATGTAATATTATGCCGTATTATATATATAGTCAAGTCCATTGGGGCCAGGTTATACCATCAAGATATTAGATGGTCAATAGTTTTCTCAACGTTTGCGCAAAGGCTCTACTCTTCTTCTTCTTCTTCTTCTTTTTCTTCTTCTTCTTCTTTTTCTTCTTTTTCTTCTTCTTCTTCTTCTTCTTCTTCTTCTTCTTCTTCTTCTCATTATTATTATTATTATTATTATTATTATTATTGTTGTTGTTTTTTTCCAGTTTTCTCTTTGCGACATTATTTTATGAAGTCTTTTTTCTTGAGTCCTGAGATAAAGGAAGATGTTCCTGAGAAAGCTATTAACATATCAAGGTTTTTCCGAGTATAGGATTGATGCTCATGAGACAGGAGTTTACTGTAAATGTCATAATAAGTATTACCTTTAGTCATTCCTAGTGTTCCTATGATTATTGCAAAAAACTGATTAAGTATATTCTTGTTGCAATTTCTATTTCAACATCCTTATATATTGAAAGTATGTCATAAGGTGTGACGAACATGTAATTATTATTTTATTTCCTTTCATTTTTGGTGTGTAGACTTTTCTTTCCGGGTCCCACCCAGAGACCTAATGCCATCATGATAATTTTCCACTGACCAATTTAAATGTACACACAAACACAAATATTTTACATAAAGTTCTTCGTAAGGTGTGGGCTGTATTCGTAAGAACAATGTTTGTATATTTTTAAAACGTGGTCTTCAAGGAATCCCTTCAATGTGCCTACTGAAATATTTTCCAACCAATCCGAGGTCTCCAACTACAATAGGAATTTCTGATGTTCATATGTGCCACATCTTTGAGAT
>OZ038478.1:82693649-82698649 GCA_964036315.1 Acanthosepion esculentum
ATGTAATTTATTTTTATTCATTTCACTCCAATCAAGACAGTAAAGTGAGTAAGACACAAGGAGTAACCGAATGTGAAAGAATAAGAAAAAAAAAAAAACTTAGAGCGAGAACAGTAACAGCAGAGGAATCAAGAAGATAGTAGATAACGATTGACATTGCATTTAAATTTTTGAAGATTAGGCTGGAAAAAATTGAACCTGGAAGAGAGTTCCACAAGCAAGAAATGCGATAGAAGAAACGGTTAGCATAGAACTTAAACTTGCAGCTTTTCAATTCAACTGTAAATTAACGAGACCTTGTTGCCAATCTATAAGATCTAAGTTCTATAGAGGTAAGTTAATCAGAAATATTTATAGAAAAGGCACAGAAAAATCACATTACGGCGGTGGGACAGTCACCGAAGACGAGACTTCAAAATTAATATCAGAATTTTTTTTTTTTTAAATAACACTAGATATTGTGGTCAGAATTAATGAGTTAAATAAAATAACAATTGCTTTAGTTTTCAGATTCAGGTCGAAAGTTATCACCTAAAATCACCTTATCAAACTTTTGCAGTAGTCCCACCATTTTTTAAATATATTCTCAGTAGCTTTATTCTCAGTAGCTTGCCTAAATGAACTTTCAGATATATATATATATATATATATATATATATATATATATATATATATATATATATATATATATATATATATATAAATATAAAAGTGGACATGGAAGTCAGCACTTAGAGGCGACAGTCTGTTTCATGCTAGTGCAATCGTCAGGCGACTAGTGCTGTTATTTTTCTCGGCTATTTATATAAGGGTCAGTGGTGCATTATGGGTAGTCTATTTTGGCGGTTACTTTTACCGGAAGTGGCTTATTTGTTTATTTATTTATGTCAAATTGTTTTGCTTGTTTTTTGTTTGTTTTTTTATTTTTATTTTTATTTTTTATCTTATATATTTATTTATTTATTCTTTTATTTTGATCGGTGTTTTTGGTTAACGTAGTAAAAATTTGTTTATATAGCTTATTGTTGGTAGTCTATAATGGCCGTCATTACCGGAAATCGCTTGTTCGCTTATTTATTTGGGTCAAATTGTTTTGCTTGTTTTTATTTATTTTCATTTTTATTTTTTATCTTATATATTTGTTTATTTGTCATTGATTAAATCTGTTTGTTGAATTTGTGGTTTTTTCTGACTATTATTTAGGTGGGAACAGTTTTAATTTATCTATTTAGGTTGGTTATCTTTATTTGTTTTTGTTTTGTTTTGTTTTTTAACCGGCTAGTTTATCGTAATCGGTTGTTAGTTTATTTATATATTTGGATGTATTTAGATCGATTTATTATACTTGTTGTTATTTATTTGTTACACTATATCTTTTTGACTTTCGGTTTTTAAGTAACGTAGTATATTATCTTTTATTAATGGTTTTTTTGTTTGTTTTTTTTTTTTTTTTTTTTTTTTTATTATTATTTTTATTTGTGTAACAGTTATAACTTTCGTCCGTTCTTTTGTTTTGATTTTGTTTCGTATATTCTAACAGTTGTGGTTTTATGATTTGTTTGGAGTAATTTATTTTGCTTATTTTATTGTTGTTTGTTTATATATTTATTTATTTTTCTATTTTAAGTTACGTAGTAAAAATTTGTTTTCATGTCTACATTTTGAGATTAGCTCGGATCTTTTATTTAATAATTTATTTTCATCTGGGAAGGTAATGATAGCTATTTTTTCCTCCAAGCAAAGTTTGCAGGTTTTTGATAGGTTGTTGTAGGCTGATGATTTTTTCCTTATTTTCCAAGATATTTTTGGTGTGGTGTGTGTTTTGTTTTTTATTTCCCAGATATACTTAGAAAGCATTGTGCTGTTCGCATATTTACTATTTGTGAAAGACATTTTGTGTACATAATTTCTTTGTTTCCATGGTCCTTCGGTTACTCCTATATATACTTTTTCTTCATTATCTGCTGATTTTGTCGTGGCTTGGTAGATTACGTTGTTTTGTAAACAATTACCGTTTAAGGGACATTCGTTTTTTATTCTGCAGTTGCACGTGGGTTTAATTTGTTCGTGTGGTTTGTTAATAATTTTTCTGTTGTGCTTTTTTATTATTTGTGCCATGTTCTCGGTGCAACTGTAGCTATTAATAAAAGATAATATACTACGTTACTTAAAAACCGAAAGTCAAAAAGATATAGTGTAACAAATAAATAACAACAAGTATAATAAATCGATCTAAATACATCCAAATATATAAATAAACTAACAACCGATTACGATAAACTAGCCGGTTAAAAAACAAAACAAAACAAAAACAAATAAAGATAACCAACCTAAATAGATAAATTAAAACTGTTCCCACCTAAATAATAGTCAGAAAAAACCACAAATTCAACAAACAGATTTAATCAATGACAAATAAACAAATATATAAGATAAAAAATAAAAATGAAAATAAATAAAAACAAGCAAAACAATTTGACCCAAATAAATAAGCGAACAAGCGATTTCCGGTAATGACGGCCATTATAGACTACCAACAATAAGCTATATAAACAAATTTTTACTACGTTAACCAAAAACACCGATCAAAATAAAAGAATAAATAAATAAATATATAAGATAAAAAATAAAAATAAAAATAAAAAAACAAACAAAAAACAAGCAAAACAATTTGACATAAATAAATAAACAAATAAGCCACTTCCGGTAAAAGTAACCGCCAAAATAGACTACCCATAATGCACCACTGACCCTTATATAAATAGCCGAGAAAAATAACAGCACTAGTCGCCTGACGATTGCACTAGCATGAAACAGACTGTCGCCTCTAAGTGCTGACTTCCATGTCCACTTTTATATTTACACACGCTCTATCTCTGATATTGAGCACTTTACCCCATAAATATAGCACACTTTAAGACTATATTTCTGCATATATATATATATATATATATTTAGATAGATAGATAGATAGATAGATAGATAGATAGATAGATAGATAGATAGATATCCGCCGGTGGGATTTAATTTTGGATGCAGCTTATCCTGATGTAATTTAAGAAGAAACATTGATAGTCATTTCTCCGAGTCAAAAATGTTACCAAAAATATATTTACAAACTTTAACGTTGCAAGGCAAACACAAAATTGGAAAATAAAAAATACAGCATTCTTAAAGAGAAGAATTACTTTGGGCTATCGGAGCTCTGCCGTTGTCCCCGTTACCGGAAACAGTTTTGTGAAAATCTCGCTCCAGTCTTGATTCAGGTAAATTGATATTTGTTGTGAATGAGACTTGAATGAGATTTGCTGGCCGATATATATCTGAATGTTCGCGTGAATACTCCGTGAAAAGTTACTCAGGCATGCCATTCCTGGCGAGATTGAAAAAAAAATAAGGTATAAAAACTGACGAATTTAGATTGAATATCAACAAACATCACAATTTATTTTTATCGGCAAGTATTCTTATTTATATATTTTTAATGGAATGGATAAAAAGCAAGATATCAACGAATTATCATATTGAAAACAAAAAAGAAACAATAATAATAATTTAAAAAGAAAAATAAGTAAATATATTATTCTTCTAAGCACTGTGCCCTTTCAGGACATGGGTAAACATGACTCTCCACAATTTCCTATCTTTGTATCTTTTCGTAATTTTTTTGCTGTCATTCTTAATCCCTGCTCTGACACCCATTTACGCATGCTCTTTAGGTAGGTTATGCGCTGTTTTCATCTCTGCCACTTGCCTTATATATGTCCTGTGAGTATCAAATTTTCTAATACCTCTTTCCCCATTATATACACTGAAAATATCTGCCATAATTATTTTATAATCAAGTAGTTAAAATAAGGAAAATACTGAATTTGTACAGAAACGGCGTGGAAAAATGTGGATATTTTATTAATAAAAGAATATAAACCATTCAATCGACGTATAAAAATTATAATTTTTATGATTAACAATATAATTATATTTTTATTAACTATTGACCTACTGTCATAGAGAAAAATATCAGGTAATATTTTTGTCCGAATTATGCTACACTTATGGAAGAAATGTTCTAATATATCAAGGACAGTGTGCACAAAGTTATAAAAAGTGTGGAAAATAAGTATCAACACTGGATGGAAAACGTTACGTTTTAAAATGATACAGGCTTTCTTCATCCAATGTTGAAACCTATACCCATTCTGGTTATATATATATATATATATATATATATATATATATATATATATATATATATATATATATATATATATATATATATATATATGAGACTACTGTCAAAAAAACGATAATCGTGTCTCCAACAAAATCTGAATCTCCAGACAGGTCAAGCATAGATTCGATGCTAAACAAGTGGTCATCGAGAAATTAAAATTTAAAATATCAATATATGTTGGCATTCTGTTATGGGGTGAAAGAGCCTGATCTAGGAAGATATTGACTCTGCTTGATTTCAGTGCCTTTCAATTCATTTCAATTTTTCTCTTGTTGTCGATTTTCCTTTGACAATATATATATATATATATATATATATATATATATATATAACAATAATAATAATAATATATATATATATATATATATATATATATATATGCTTCTAAAATTGCTATTTAATGTGAAATAACATTGACTGGTGATGAGACAGCATTGTCATGATTTAAGCTATTGGTAGGAATATGTTTAACATTTATAATAAAAATCTGCCGTCTCGTCACCAACATATAAAGAAATACACACTCACCTATATATATACATATATATACATATGCACACACAAACACACACACATATACACACACACACACACATATATATATATATATATATACATATATATATATATGTATATATATATATATTTCTGTCATCCACAGACAGACTGTTTCGCTGTTTCACAGCTCATCAGTGTGGCTAGACGTCCGGTTGCCTCTAGCTATATATATATATATGTATATATAGTGATTATTTAAAGGAAATTT